>JAVIAB010000124.1:100969936-101569936 GCA_032433765.1 Megaustenia siamemsis
GTAATATACAGATTATCTCCACATGGAACAATTTTGTAATACACAGATTACCTCCACATGGAACAATTTTGTACTACACAGATTACCTCCACATGGAACAATTTTGTTATACTCAAATTACCTCCACATGGAACAATTTTTTAATGCTAAGATTCTGTTCACAGCACCTACTTTTACTTAAAATACCACCCCTACAAGCTAATGAAAGCACTGAAGATTGTTTCAACTCACAAGCAAGCACCCCGAAACACAGACGAAGATCTACAAATTCAGGATGTAGAAAGAAGTAAATACTTTTCTATTATTAACAATGTTTGTGCTCAGCCATTTTAACAAACTTTTTTCGATCTTTCACTGCCACTTTTTTTAACGTGCGCGCAGTGCGCACAAATCGGAGACCCCTTGTTTATCGTATTTATCCGAGAGAGCTACATCAAATCTTACTACCCAGAGACAGATGGAGGGTAAAATCAACGGGTTTGAACAGTTGACCCTCTTGTTTATGGGTCAACTTCTTACCTCTTGACCACTCGGCCACAATGAGTTAAAGTAGACACTTTTATCCCATTTAAAACCATCATCACCATCAAGTACCAAGTGCCAAGTGACGTAGGTGATGATGTCTCTAAACAACTTTCGATCTCGCCAGTTATTTATCATTTCTTTTATTGACCTTCTTCCAAGCAATTCTCTTAAGCTATCTGGTATCTTTTCTCTTTGCTTCCCTCTATCTCTTCGCCCATCAATTTTCCCTGTTTTTACAATATATTCCAGCTGGTCTCTTCTCATTACATGGCCAAAAAATGATGATTGTTTCTTCCTGATATTGGAAATTGGTTCTCTTTTTGCTTTGACCTCTTTCAGAAAATTTTCATTACTCTTCTTAGCTGTCCATGGTGTTCTCAACATTCTAAAGAGATGTAAGAGAAAATATATAACCGAATAATATAGGCCGCTTGTACTAAATAGTCGTCACGAAGTGTTCATGTCTGATTTTTATTTCACCTTCGATAGAAAAAAAAAACATGTTCAAACTACGGGGAATTATTGTTTGAGGCTCAACGAGTTATTGATCCACCCACACGCCCTCCAAGGTCATTTTGATGTCCTTTAATCATCTTCTTTTTGGTCTACCCTTGTCTCGTCGTCCAGGAACCATGTCTTCCATTATTGTTATTTCCAGCCCGCTGTGTCTTTTGACGTGACCATTGTACTTTAATTTCCTCTGTTAGATATTGCCAGGAAACCAATGTTTTTTTTCATTGTTTATGTCTTTTAATACATCTTCTTTGATTTTTATTTGTAAATCAAGGTTTTCTAAGAATTTATCTGTAGAATGTTGTTTCGAATGAACTATTTAAAAAAAAAGTTATTTGCGAGATTGCATATTGTGTCCCATTCACTACCGAAATCGACATTTCTTTAATGGTTTCACCACTGAACACGCGCTCCTCTAGAGCATACCAACATACTTCCCAACTAATCTGTGTGAACTCACAAGGTAAAGTGCGAGACTTGAATCAGCGTTTTAGCACGCTAGTTTTCACCTGTATGTGCTCGATCACCTTTCCAGAACTGTTCAGAGACTTCTGGATTGTGTCGCTTCAAGCATCAAAACTCAGGGTGCTTCGCGGCACTCATCTCCTTCGTAGCGTACTACCCTGGTATCCATTTCTGCCAGTGGCTGGGTCGATCGCGGGGGTATATTTTTTCCAACTACAAGTACAATTCACACCTATTTTCAACGGGAAACGAACACGGGTTGTCCGAACGTCGGTAACCCATTCTTGTGGTTTTCTCAACGAGGCTACCGAGGCCCCCAGAACTGATAAGTTACTGTACAGTAAGTACTCACGAACAATAACCGTATTGTTTACACAATCTCAGTAAAATGATTGATATTAGCAGAGAGGTACGTCAGGTAGGCGTGAAATTCGGGCACAATTAGGCACGCCTCACAAAGACACACACATACAACCATACATTTCTTTTATTTTCTCGCACAATGAACGTAGACCTGTTTATATTTAATTACAATATCTTCATTGGTATTAGAATTTTTGAGAAAATTCCGGGTTTAATAGCAGCAAAAATGTCTTTTATAATAAATATATATCAATAGAAGTGAGAAAAAGAGAGTTCATAGGTTCTATATAGAGCCAATTTTGACCAATAGAAGCTAATCATGGACATTACACAAACAAATTAAAAGACTAATAGAGGCCACAGAGATGGGGTTTCTCAGATGAATGTTGAAACGGTCCCTGGGCAGCTAAAAAGATCAACGAGGAAATTATCAAAGAGGCCAACACAAAAAGGGAGCTCCTAAAATTCAACATAAAGAAACAATCAACATTTTTGGGGCACAACGTGAGAAGAGGAAAGTTGGAATACTTGATTACAACTCTGAGTTGTGCTAGAGCTTTCTTGAAGGTCTATGAATAGAGGTCGCATGTACAGTAGTCTCCTTGAAGTTTTCGCGTCATAGTTTTTATTTTAACTACAATTTAGATTGTTTAAAATGATCTCACCCAGCGGCTATTCTATCCTACAGTACATCATGGCAGACTGGCATTGTACATGTGCTGTAGCTTATCTTAGCAATCATCATAGTCATGTGTCTTAACGGTTCTTTGGTTATGGAAGGCTCCGATATCACTGCAAACGAATAAAATTCCACAGTTGCTCAACCGCCCGTGCCAGTGGAATCATCGGAATTACTATCGCATCTCCCAAGCAAAGAAAGGTAGCTGTAGTCCCCATCATAGCAGTCTCAGCACACGCCAAACACACGCGTCTGAACGGCTGGCGTAGGCTATCATGTCTTTCCACAAATTTCGTCTAGAGTGCATCACTTCTGTTTACGGTTCCACGACACCAAGCTATCTAGTATCTTCTCATTTTGTTGTCCGCAATCTCTTTTTCCATCTATTTTGCCCGGTTTATACAAGTACACACTTTCTTCTTCTCATGATGTGCCCGAAAAAATTTTCGATATTTACTTTCTGTTGTATTTTTTACGAGATCTCGTTTTGTGTTGACCTCTTTGAGAATGTTCTTATTGGTCTTAAAGTTATCAAGGAAGTTCTCAACATTCTCCTGAGAGATCCCATCTCTGAGACCTGTAGTCATCTTTTTCATCTTAACAATAAGCTCGTTTATTTTGTGCTTATTCTGAAAAGAGAGGAAAAAAAAGAAATCACAAATAAGAGTTACCTTCTAACACTGATCAATTGGAAGCACAAACTAAACGCTAATAAGTTGGAAACAGATCAAACACAAGCTATACATCATTCAATGTTTTGAGATTGCTGGACTGGTGTAGTTTTTGTTTGCTCTTAGACTAAATAAAGGAGAATGTAATTGTGTGTATAGCCGTTATGTTTCTTCAGTGAATGTCACTACATATCGTGGTGTTTGCTTTTCTAAATCCAGTTGTTTAGTTACTTGTGTCTTTCAATTTACTTTTTCTATTATGTGTAAATATAGTTTCGTGTCTCTCATTGCTTCTATTTACAACTGTCTAACTCTTTTTTGTGCCCTGTATTTTCTTGTTCTTGTCTCCAGACTTTGTCTATATTTTGTATTTTGTCTATTTATACATCTCTCTTTGACTCTTTTTCGTTTTTGTCTGTCTTCGATTGTCTTACCTTTTTCCTAACTCTGACAGGCTCTTTATAACTTCTCAATCTACTTAATTTTGACTTTCTCAATCTACTTAATTTTGGCTTTCTCAATCTACTTAATTTTGGCTTTCTCAATCTACTTAATTTTGGCTTTCTCAATCTACTTAATTTTGGCTTTCTCAATCTACTTAATTTTGGCTTTCTCAATCTACTTAATGTTGGCTTTCTCAATCTACTTAATTTTGACTCTCTCAATCTACTTAATTTTGACTTTCTCAATCTACTTAATTTTGACTTTCTCAATCTACTTAATTTTGACTTTCTCAATCTACTTAATTTTGAATTTCTCAATCTACTTAATTTTGACTCTCTCAATCTACTTAATTTTGACTTTCTCAATCTACTTAATTTTGAATTTCTCAATCTACTTAATTTTGACTTTCTCAATCTACTTAATTTTGACTTTCTCAATCTACTTATTTTTGACTCTCTCAATCTACTTATTTTTGACTCTCTCAATGTACTTATTTTTGACTTTCTCAATCTACTTATTTTTGACTTTCTCAATCTACTTATTTTTGACTTTCTCAATCTACTTATTTTTGACTTTCTCAATCTACTTATTTTTGAATTCCTCAATCTACTTATTTTTGACTTTCTCAATCTACTTATTTTTGACTTTCTCAATCTACTTATTTTTGAATTTCTCAATCTACTTATTTTTGACTCTCTCAATCTACTTAATTTTGAATTTCTCAATCTACTTATTTTTGACTCTCTCAATCTACTTATTTTTGAATTTCTCAATCTACTTATTTTTGACTCTCTCAATCTACTTATTTTTGACTCTCTCAATCTACTTATTTTTGAATTTCTCAATCTACTTATTTTTGACTCTCTCAATCTACTTAGTTTTGACTCTCTCAATCTACTTATTTTTGAATTTCTCAATCTACTTATTTTTGACTTTCTCAATCTACTTAATTTTGACTTTCTCAATCTACTTATTTTTGACTTTCTCAATCTACTTATTTTTGAATTTCTCAATCTACTTATTTTTGACTTTCTCAATCTACTTATTTTTTGGCTTTCTCGACAGCAGCTATATGAATTAGCAACCAAACAGGATAATTCCAATATTTAAAACAAGGAGTCAGACAAGGCTGTCTTCTGTCGCCGGATTTGTTTTCGCTTTACAGCGATCATATTATGAAATCAATAGTAAACCCAAAAAAATTGAAGTCAACGGTCACAACATAAATAATTTACTATATGCGGATGAAACAGTCTTAATAGCAGATACAGAGAATGAACTACACGAATTGATAGACATAATAGTAAAAGAAAGCAACAAAAAATGTCTCAGTCTGAATGGTAAGAAAACAGAAGTAATGGTCATATCAAAGAACAATCATCACCATCATGCAGCATAAAAATAAACAGGACAAATCTGAAACAAGTGAACGTTTCAAATACTTGGGCACAACAATAACATAATATAGAAGATTCACGACGGAAATAAGAGGCAGAAAAGCGCAGGCGAAAATAGCATTTCAGAAAATGAAAAATATATTAGGCAATTTATATGTCAATAGAAATGAGAAAGAGAGTTCATCGGTGCTATATAGAACAAATTCTGACCCTATGGAAGCGTATCATGGACAGTAGACAAACAATTGATAAGACGATTAGAGGCCACAGAGAAGGGACTTCTCAGAAGAATGTTGAAAGTTCCCTGGACAGCTGAAAAGACCAATGATGAAATTTTCAAAGAGGCCAACACAGAAAGGGAACTCCTAATAAACATTAGAAAAAACAATCAACATTTTTCGAGCACATCATGATAAGAGAAAAGTTGGAATACTTGGCTACATCGGGCAAAATACAAGGAAAGAGAGATCGCCGACGACAAAGAGAGAAAATATTGTATAGTTTGGTGTCATTGCATGGCAGACAGTCAACAACAGAACTGAGACGATGCAGTGTAGAAAGAAGATTGTGGAAGGACATGATCGCCTGCGTCAACCGGTATGGCACAGGATGATGATGATGAATCTACTTATTTCTGAATCTCTCAATCAGCGGGGTTGTTTTTCTTCCGGGTAAAAAAAATGTGGTTTTACAGAAGAATGTTGAGAGTACCATGGACAGCTAAGAAGAGTAATGAAAATGTTCTGAGAGAGGTCAAAGCAAAAAGAGAGCTAATTTCCAATATTAGGAAGAAACAATCATCATTTTTTGGCCATGTAATGAGAAGAGAACGACTGGAGTATATTGTAGCAACTGGGAAAATTGAGGGACGAAGAGATAGAGGGAAACAAAGAGAAAAGATACCCGACAGCTTAAGAGAATAGCTTGGCAGATGGTCAACAACAGAAATGATAAATAACTGTCGAGATTGAAAATTGTGGAGAGACATGATCACCTACGCCAGCAGGTCTGGTGCTTGATGATGATCCCTTTATTGTGTGTATTTCGTTTCGTTATTTGCCTGTCTTCCACAATTTCATTGCTTTTACGCATCACTTCATCTAAACATAGACACTTTATATTAATTAAAATTGTCGCTTTGTGAATTGTCCATATCTTATATTATTATATTTTGAACGTAATAGTTTCCATTTGTATCGCTGTTTTATCTTCAGAAAATAATTATAGCGACGACTTTCGATTAAGCGAGACATACAGCAACATTAAGTACACAAAAAACAGATACCTTTCTTTTCTCATTGCTGTTAGATTTGATATCATAGAGAAGCCATAGTTTTAATTAAATGAGAGCAGAAAACAAATTGAAATCGCAGAATGGAGAATATTTTCGTTGTTCATTGTTTATGTAGTTGATTTGTTGCTAGAATTTTGTTTTTTAAATTGATGTCTCAGTACTGAGAAAATCTGTCATTATCGTCATCAAGTAGCATGCTTGCTGGCGTTGGTGATCATGTCTCTCCACAAATCTCGATCTCGACAGTTATTTATTATTGCTGTTGGTGACCTTCTGCCAAGCCATTCTCTTGAGCTGTCTGGTATCTTTCCTCTTTGCTTCCCTCTATCTCATCGTCCATCAATTGTCCCAGTTTTCACAATATATACACGTAAACAAACCGACGGAAAGCAACTGAAAACCATAATTGTAACTTCTTTTGTTGGATACATTACCTTTCTGGTTATGCACATATTTATCTCGACCATGCCGGTTAACGTTCTTGATATCGCCAAAGTTGTTTTTCATATTGTTTGCGGTCACAATATAAAGTTCGCACTGATGGCAGTTTTCATTTCTGACATGGAATCGTTGAGAGTAATTAAAGGCAAATCCAAGGTCGTGCACGTGGGCAGAGCTCACACGGAGGTTCTCAGTTCTCAGGGAAGATCGAGGCCCCTGTGGATACTCCTGTGCGGAGTGACAATTATGTACCGTCGTTATATAGCATGCAACTTTATAGTACAAGAAAACGTATAACGTAACATAATGTAAGATAACATAACGTGAGGTAATGTAACATAACGTACGTTAACATAATCTAAGGTAATATAACATAATGTAAGGTAGCATAACTTAAGTTAAGGTAACATAGCATAGCGTAAGGTAGCATAACAACGGATGGTAACATAGCATAAGTTCATCATCATCATGTACCGTACCGGTTGGCGTTTGGCGATCATGTCCTTCCACAATCTTCTATCCACAGAAATCTATGAAATAGATGTTAAATCTCTGAAATAGATGTGATTGGATCTTGCGACATATCAATCTCTGAAATAGATGTGATTGGATCTTGCTACATATCAATCTCTGAAATAGATGTGATTGAATCTTGCTACATATCAATCTCTGAAATAGATGTGATTGGATCTTGCTACATATCAGTCTCTGAAATAGATATGATTGGATCTTGCTACATATCAATCTCTGAAATAGATATGATTGGATCTTGCTACATTTCAGTCTCTGAAATAGATATGATTGGATCTTGCTAAATATCAATCTCTGAAATAGATGTGATTGGATCTTGCTACATATCAATCTCTGAAATAGATGTGATTGGATCTTGCTACATATCAATCTCTGAAATAGATGTGATTGGATCTTGCTACATATCAATCTCTGAAATAGATGTGATTGGATCTTGCTACATATCAATCTCTGAAATAGATGTGATTGGATCTTGCTACATATCAATCTCTGAAATAGATGTGATTGGATCTTGCTACATATTAAACTCTGAGATAGATGTGGTTGGATCTTGCTACATATCAAACTCTGAGATAGATGTGATTGGATCTTGCTACATATCAAACTCTGAGATAGATGTGATTGGATCTTGCTACATATTAAACTCTGAGATAGATATGATAATCATTATGACACCCCTATGGCCTGTCACCATGCAATAACGTAAGTTAATAAAACATAGCTTAATAATATCTCTTCTACACGTTTCTATCAACCCCGCCACAGGTACAGCATCCACGTAATAAAAGTCTACACGGCCAGCAGGCAGAACTACCCCCATTTTGTGACATTTTCAAATTGGTGAGCAGGGACGGTTATAGTGTGACGTCAGCTTTTATATAGCTCGCAAAACTGAAAACGTCACAATTGTGGGGATTTTCTAGATTTCCCTCTCTACCCGTTGGCCTCATACCATACATGACTGTGTTAAAGGTCAGTCTAGCAATTCCTTTATTGCCACAAGCATCTACGTGAACCGAACGTAACCATTCACGTCTTCATGTCTGATTTGAGGCTGCTTTATATTCAAGCCAGCAACGGAATACACTGGCCCCCTCTCCTATAAATACTTTAGTCTAGCACTGTGTCTTTCGCTCCTCTGCGACGTGATATATGTTGAGATACATTATGTCTTCATGTGTTATCAACTTCTGTCGAAGACTTCAATTCTTACCTTTGAAAGTACAGACTTCGGTTCTTATCTTTGAAAGTACATTTTGTATAGACTTTCCTGAGCATTAATTAACATTTGTCACATGCCAGATGTTCTTGCTAATGCCTCGCGTGATGCTCAACGCTTTATCTTGTCCCTTCGATATCGAATGTATTTATATACAGAAAGAGACAAAGGGGCAGACCAGTGCTGAGATATAATGATGTTTGCAGGGCCCCCGTTGAGTGAATTCTTTATCAGTGAAAAAACCTGTTAGAATCTGGCTGCAGATCATAGAATATTGAGAACACAAATATAAAATGGCACGGTTACTTTTGAACGCAGTACTGATATCAAATTCAGAAGACAAAAGGAGCAGGAGAAAGGAGACGAGGCCAGGCACCACAGATACATCTTCTTAATTCTGCGGACATATCTCATCTAATATTGGCAGATCCTGCCACGAGAGAAGATGGTCAGCAAAACAGCATCCCGAATAAGACATTAATATTTTACCAAACCACAGACTTATCATGCATGATTGCTTGCTTCCAACAGTTTGTCAAGACACCAAAGACTGTATTGTTATTATATACGCAGGATGTTTCTAATAATCAATAATTCTCGTACAGGTTTTGACCTGACTAAATGATGATGATGATGATGATGATGCGTTCGTCCGATGATTTGAGGTATTCTAACGGATACGAACCGTAGACTTCCTCCTCGTCATCCGCCCTTAAAAGGACGTTAAGTGGACGTAGTTACGTTGTGTTGCAGTTTGCAGTGTAACACTGTGATATCTGCGCCTTTCGGCCCAACACATCCGATTTCAGCCGACGCTTTTTTGTGTACCGGGTTCGTCTTCCCACTTCGATCCCTGCTCGCTTGGCCAGACTAGACAGGTTAGTCTGTTTCTAGAGGCACCACGAAGAGGTGTAGCAGGGTCTGGATGGTTCTGGTTCACCGATCCTGGCGCAAGCCATCAGTTATGAGTCACTGACGACTTCCAGCTCTGGTGCTGGGGGGGCGCGCCTTCGCCTCCGACCTGACTAAATGAGGTCCTTGATCTACTAAAACATACACTACCAACTCAGTCGTTATCTCTTAATCTCTAAAGCGTGAATTCCCATGTCCCAGCAAATTACGGTTTCTAAGGGTTAAACTGAGCTTCATTTCAAGAAACGGCGCAAAGACTAACATCTACCTATCTTATTTATTTTATCTTAATATATAATGTCAGCATTTAAAAGGTTACGTATATTTAATGTTTCACATAATTTGTAGCTTAAAACCTGTTCATTAACTCTTTCCTTACGGAAGCTTTAACCAACTCTTGTTATTAATTGTACATTTGTATTGTAAAAATACAGATTTCTGTTACGTGGGTGCTGAATCTGTGACGAGGTTCATAGAAACGTGTGTAAGGGTATTATTATACTATGTTTTATTAGGGAGCCGCGATAGCTCAGTGGTTAGTGAACTGGACTACAAAGGGCAAGAGGTAGGGTTCGATCCCAACCGACGGCTTCCGGGTTCACCCAGCCTTAAATGGGTACCGCATTTTTTTCTGGGAAAGTAAAGCAGCACGGGCGTAATACCGACCACATTACCCCAAAAATCATGTGCTGAAGGTCTGTAAAATATAGGGTCACTAACACCATATTTCCCTATACGCCACTTGGCGTGACGGGGGTACTTTACTACTACTAAGTTGAAAACCCTTGGTCTAAACAATTGATTGAACTGATCAAACATGGCCGATAACTCCAGCATTGATCTCTTGACAACAACGCAAGGTCACAGCGTGTTAGACTGACTTGGTAGGTGCAATAACTCTTGGAGTTTCCTGCCTCATTCGCTCCCTGGCTGCTGGAGAAGGTAGGATGAACGTGTCACAAATAAAATAGTCGTGAGCCTAGTTTGATCGGGCCTGGTAACAGCATTTCGTCATTACGGTCGTGTGCTAAGAGAATAATCAATGAAACAGTGAGTCGAGGTGTCAGAATAGGGCAATGGAAGACGCTGACGTCCAAGTGTCGCGGGATAAAGGTGTTTTCATAGACGCATTTTTAACATTATTTTTTAATGTAGTTGTTTGGCAGGCCCCTGAGAATCGAGGTCCTGGAAGGGGAGGTAATTTTGCTTGAAGTCGGTGCCGAAAAATAGAGGAGCAGGGAAGACAAATGTGCAATCAGTCTGTAGAATAATAGATCGGCCGGTACTCTGCAGTTGAATTTTTTTGAAAATTTCCTTTCTGGATTCGTAATCTTGGGTCGTGGAGTAGAAAAATGTAGGGAATCGGAATTGGATGGCAGAAACAGATATTGTCTGAGACGGAAAGTTGAGAAATGTAAAAGTCGTTGTGATTGGGTTTTTTCATTGGTCGAAAGCGGAAGTAAGAACAAGCTATTTGATTATAATTGTACTATCAGACTTTGAAGAATACATGATAAATGTACTATACAACATGAAAGAATAACTGATAAATGAATGTATTACACAAAAAATGAAGTTAATTAATTATTGTATTATAAATATATGGTATAACTGATTATTGTACTATCAGTCGTTGAAAAATAATTTATTATTGTACTAAAGAATATTGAAGAATAATTGATAATTTTACTGATATTTGAAAAAAAAACTGATTATTTTTCCTATTTAAAATAGCAAATTTACTGATTAGTTTAATGTCTGATAATTGAAAAGCTGTTATTTATAATTTCCGAAAGTATAAAAATCATTATTAACATCATCATCACCATCGTCAGCATCATCACCACCGTCATCATCATCACCATCGTCAGCATCATCATCATGAAGTACAACAAGATCACCGTATCACTACACAACTTTGTCAACCAAACCCACAGAAGACTTTACACCATCAAGTTCTCCTACCTCTGTTTGATTTATGTTATTTCCGTTTTCTTCTGTGTCTCTCTCTCTCTCTCTATCTTCTACCCTCGTCATTTTCCCTCGACATAATAACACATTTAAAGTTTGCTTTGAATTCTTCTTAATATAAATACATTATGAATTTATCTCATTCAAATTGCTTAGTTTGGATCCATAAGTTGTTTATTAAGTAATAATTAAAAAAATGAAGATATATGTATAACAGACAGCCCCATAGGTCACACAATTTTTTTTTTTAAACAAGTGGAATATATGATGATTAATAGATAACCTACAGCTCTGCTTGGAGACAAGGGACGCAACTACTCTCTTCCTGCCATATTTATCTCCGGCTGCTACCAGTGATTTCGCGAAGCTGAGACCTGCTATATTTCTCTATATTGTATTTAAGTTCTTCCTACATCTGAATCATCTCCATCTCATTGTTACTCGGATGATGATGGTCAGGTACCAATTAAAGTAAATGTCATCAAGACCATTATAAGACAATCAAAACAGAGGGTAAGAGGAAGACCCTGGAAAAAATGGATAGATGGAATGATAGACATATGCAAAAACAAAAAAAAACATTTCTTTTTCAACAGCAACCAGAAACGCCAAAGAAAGATTCTCCATTTACGAAAAGAGAGAATCAAACAACAGACAATAAAATATATAGAGACCCCAGAGTATACAGAAAACAACTTCCTTTCTCTGTGACGCTTATAGACATCAGCAGCTAGATAACAAGAGAGAATCAAACAAGCAACTAAATATCTAGAGATACCAAAGTATACAGAAAACAACTTTTTTTTCTCTGTGATGCTTAGAGGCATCAGCAGCTAGATAACAAGAGAGAATCAAACAAGCAACTAAATATCCCAAAAATCATGTGCTGAAGGGCTGTAAAATTTATGGTCACTAACACCATATTCCATATACACCACTTGGCGTGACGGCGGCTCTTTTTTCTTTACTTGTCTATCAATTCACTTTTTGACTTCCTTTTAAACCACTCTCCCGAACTGTCTTGTATCATTTCTCCCTGTGTCATCTCTCATTCCTTTGATATTTATAATCACAAGACAGTTGTTTCCGTCTCGTGACATGGTCACAGTTGATGATTACTTCTTGATATTGCAAATAAGCTTTACATTTCGTCAGACCTCTCTTAGAACATGTTCATTACTCCTTATATCTGTTCGTGGTAATGTCTGTTACCTCCTGTAAACCCACAATTTTGTGACGCTCAAAAATTGAAATTGGACACCGTTTTACTTGCAAGTTCTTGGCTGTCAATCGACTTAATGTTTAATGAATGAAGGTTCGATACAAAGCTACAATGGGTTGAAAATGTTGACAAAACATGGTTAATTCAAGATAACCAAAGCAATGGTTCACATGCAATAGATTTATTACACTCGAGAGACACTAACTTGTCAAGATAAAAGCGTTTGTCCTCACGGGAAGACGAATAAGATAATAAAAAAAGAAGTGAAGATAAAACAGGTAAATTAACGATTCGTGAACAAGATCTCTGACAAGATTTACTAGTTAGATTTACAATAAATTATTTATATCATCGTCCCTTGATATGATTATAATAACTAAATGAGTGATCTTCAAATTATTTCTGTTCTTTGAACTCTTGGCTTTGTAAACTCACATGTGCAACCAGCTTCTCTTTAATAGAATACACGGGACTAAACGGAGCACGTACAGAAGTTCAGATAAGAGAACGTAAATAGCGTAATTTATTAGCTAAACCAGGAAGGGTTGAAAAGAAGGGCTGAAAAGAAGGGTTGAAAAGAAGTGAAAAGAAGTATTAGAAAGGAGGATTGAAAGAAGGGTTGAAAAGAAGGGTCGAAAAGAAGGGTTGAAAAGAAGAGTTGTAAAGAAATGTTGAAAAGAAGGGTTGAAAAGAAGTGTTGAAAAGAATGCTTGAAAAGAAGTGTTGAAAAGAAGGGTTGAAAAGAAGGGTTGAAAAGAAGGAGTGAAAAGAAGTATTAAAAAGGAGGATTGAAAGAAGGGTTGAAAAGAAGGATCAAAAACAAGGGTTGAAAAGAAGGGTTGTAAAGAAATGTTGAAAACAATGGTTGAAAAGAAGTGTTGAAAAGAATGGTTGAAAAAAGTTTTGAAAAGAAGGGTTGAAAAGAAGTGTTGAAAAAAAGGGTTGAAAAGAAGGGTTGAAAAGAAGTGTTGAAAAGAAGGGTTGAAAAGAAAGTCTGAGAAGTACATGGTTTCAGGATGGGGAAGGCATTAACAGCGAGGAAGAGAATTAGTTCCCCATCGTCTAAAGTTATATTACGGGGCATCATATATGTTTAATTTAGAATACGATGTAAAGTACCCCCGTCACGGCAAGTGGCGTATAGGGAATATGGTGTTAGTGACCCTATATTTTACAGACCTTCAGCACATGATTTTTAGGGTAATGTGGTCGGTATTACACCCGTGCTGCTTTACTTTCCTAGAAAAAAATCAGGTAACCATTTTAGGCTGGGTGAACCCGGAAGCCGTCGGTTGGGATCGAACCCTACCCTTTGTCCTTTGTAGTCCAGTTCACTAACCACTGAGATATCGCGGCTCCCAGAATACGATGTGATAAGAAATATTAAGACAATACAATACAATACAATACAATACAATACAATACAATACAATACAATACAATACAATACAATACAATACAATACATTACAATGTAATACAATACAATACAATACAACAACACATAATAATGCAATGCAGTGCAATGCAGTGCAGTGCAATAAACTACACTACACTACACTACACTACACCACAGTACAGTACAGTACAACACAATACAACATAAAGTAACGTAACGTAACGTAACGTAATATAATATAATATAATATAATATAATATAATATAATATAATATAATATAATAATGTAATATAATGTAATGTAATATAATATAATATAATATAATATAATATAATGTAATATAATGTAATGTAATGTAATATAATATAATATAATATAATATAATATAATATAATATAATATAATATAATATACAATTGAGTGGGGGGAGGGGGTGCTTGCTAGTCTAGAGGTACCACGTCGACCTCAGGACAGGAAGGACACGGGGTTCAAAGCCCACCAGAAGCTGTGTGGAGTTTTCATAAACAGGAAAAATTAATCCATGGTTTCTCTACTCTCCCCTGATCTCTTGGATCGTTAGATCCGCTGTCTAGCCCTCTCGGATAACGGCAATAATCAGGAAAGCACCTGTTCACTCGCGAATGTTAAGTAACCCTTGGCAGTTAACATTGAAAGGAGTAGGCCATAAATATGGCCGCTTCCCGGACACAAATGTCAGCAGAAACCTGCTGGTACGGTGCTGCGGAGTTTGTGCACGCAGGCCAGGATTCTTCTCGGCTTTTTCCAAGATTCTCGAGGGGGTATTTGAGCACCTATGGATTCGCCCTATGTGCGGTGATGATGTTCCTTTGATGATCCTAGCAACAAACAAACATAAGATAATATAACATAGCAAGGCAGCCGAAGATTGTGCCGTCCACTGTATTACCGAGTAAAATTACCTTAACAGACTAGAAAAATATAATAAAACAGAATAACATTATATCAAATGAAATAAGACTTGATAAGGTGAGACAACTTTAATAGAGCTATGTTTAGGTAGGTGTCATTTGTCTATTGAAGCAACACTTGTAAATATTAACTATATATGGCATACTTTATATCGCTAAGAGTGAAAATGAGTTACAAGAAAAGTTAACCCTTTTAGTGAAAGAAAGCAAAAATAAAGGACTCAGCCTTAATAGCAAAAAAACAGAAATATCGGTAACAACAAAGAAAAAGACATCTCCTCAGTGTAAAAATAAAAACAAGTGTAACAATATTAAAACAGGTCAATGAATTTAAATATTTGGGAACTTTGTTTACCTCAGACGCAACATGTACAAAAGAGATGAGATGCAGAATGGCTCAAGCAAAAGCAGCTTTCCTAAAAATGAGGATGATACTATGCAATCCATTTTTGACAATAAAAACAAGAAAGAGAGTTCTTAAATGTTATGTAGAGCCAGTATTGCCATATGGATGTGAATCAAGGTCAATAGGACAGCAGACAAGGAAATCACTGGAGTCTGTTGAAATGTGGTTTTACAGAAGAATGTTGAGAGTACCATGGACAGCTAAGAAGAGTAATAAAAACGTTCTGAAAGAGGCCAAAGCAAAAAGAGAGCTAATTTCCAATATTAGGATTAAACAATCATCATTTGTTGGCCATGTTATGAGAAGAGAATTGCTGGAATATATTGTAACAACTGGAAAAATTGAGGGACGAAGAGATAGAGACGGAGACAAATAGAAAAGATACCAGACAGCTTAAGAGAATGGCTTGGCAGAAGGTCAACAACAGAAATGAAAAATAACTGTCGATATCGAAAGTTGTGGAGAGACATGATCACCTACGCCAGTAGGCATGTCATTTGATAATGATGATTATAATTTGTTAAATGTGAGTAATAATTAAATGAACTATATTACATAGCTTCAATTGCAGTCATGTTTATTTGGCAAATTATCAGGCTAAAGATCAATCTACAAGTTTGGTCTCACATCCAAGTCAAGTTTTGACCCCACCGACCGCCGCTGCAATGCGTCGACATTTTGGACCTGTAGTTGTAAGTTATGTCCAGTGCCATTGTATGATCCATGCCTTATGTTCACGTTTATATTCGTTCCATTCTATTTCATAACACGATGTCGGGAACCGATTTAAGCTGGCTGTGTTTTGTTTACGAAAAATTAACCGCGCGTAGAAAAATCTGATGTAGGCCTGATACTGCAGTCAGGGGAGGGGGGTAAGAATGCTACACGGTATCATGAAATTCTGTTTTGAAGCAGAGAACAGCGAAGTTAATTGTATGAGAGTTGATATGTCTGTTGCTGTTTGAAGAAAAAAAAGGTTGTGTATATTTTCTGCATTTGACGAATTGTATTTATGCTTCGTAAAACAAAACAGAAGACAGTGTTGTGTACGTTATGACCACGAGTAGCCCGTTGGAGGAGGTGATGGCACAGACTAGGGTATTCATCTGGCTGGAGTCACAAGACTACTTCTACTCCTGTATACTAAGTGATTCGATGAGCATGATAAGGATAAGTGGAAGCGGGCTCTGTCCGCAGGCATTGGGTAGAGTCATTGCAGAAGTCAGCGGTACGCAGAATAATCTTTGTCTGCACATGGGAGTGTCGGGAAATGAACAAGTAGACAGGTTGGCTAGCTGTCCTGTCGTTGAGGGCGATCAACTAATGAATCAGGCGGACGTAATTAATACCCTCTGAGATGCGGGAAGGGCATATGTCTAACAATGAGTTCATATCATTCCTTCGGATGAAATAGATTGGATTAAAGGTGGGTTCCAGAATCAAGAAACTTACTGGGCGCATAAGAAGACTTATCAACCAACACAGAGCTGGAATCGTCAGTCACTGGACTCTGCGGGACACGATGAGGAGGGAATCTGAACACCTATGGGCGTGTTCCGAGTACAGTGATATTAACACACAAATAACTCAATAAATCAACAGCAAAATACCTATGGGTTAACAAAGGTAAAGTAGGAGAGCTGGAATCGGTGTCTTAGCACGCGAGTTGTCACCAAGCGCCATCTACAATCCTTGTCTTAGCACGCGAGTTGTCACCAATTGGCATCTACAATCCCTGTCTTAGCACGCGAGTTGTCACCAATTGGCATCTACAATCCGTGTCTTAGCACGCAAGTTGTCACCAATTGGCATCTACAATCCGTGTCTTAGCACGCGAGTTGTCACCAAGCGCCATCTACAATCCCTGTCTTAGCACGCGAGTTGTCACCAAGCGCCATCTACAATCCCTGTCTTAGCACGCGAGTTGTCACCAAGCGCCATCTACAATCCCTGTCTTAGCACGCGAGTTGTCACCAAGCGCCATCTACAATCCCTGTCTTAGCACGCGAGTTGTCACCAAGCGCCATCTACAATCCCTGTCTTAGCACGCGAGTTGTCACCAAGCGCCATCTACAATCCCTGTCTTAGCACGCGAGTTGTCACCAAGCGCCATCTACAATCCTGTCTTAGCACGCGAGTTGTCACCAAGCGCCATCTACAATCCTTGTCTTAGCACGCCAGTTGTCACCAAGCGCCATCTACAATCCTTGTCTTAGCACGCGAGTTGTCACCAATTGGCATCTACAATCCCTGTCTTAGCACGCGAGTTGTCACCAAGCGCCATCTACAATCCCTGTCTTAGCACGCGAGTTGTCACCAAGCGCCATCTACAATCCTTGTCTTAGCACGCGAGTTGTCACCAAGCGCCATCTACAATCCCTGTCTTAGCACGCGAGTTGTCACCAAGCGCCATCTACAATCCCTGTCTTAGCACGCGAGTTGTCACCAAGCGCCATCTACAATCCTTGTCTTAGCACGCGAGTTGTCACCAAGCGCCATCTACAATCCTTGTCTTAGCACGCGAGTTGTCACCAAGCGCCATCTACAATCCTTGTCTTAGCACGCGAGTTGTCACCAAGCGCCATCTACAATCCTTGTCTTAGCACGCGAGTTGTCACCAAGCGCCATCTACAATCCTTGTCTTAGCACGCGAGTTGTCACCAAGCGCCATCTACAATCCTTGTCTTAGCACGCGAGTTGTCACCAAGCGCCATCTACAATCCTTGTCTTAGCACGCGAGTTGTCACCAAGCGCCATCTACAATCCTTGTCTTAGCACGCGAGTTGTCACCAAGCGCCATCTACAATCCTTGTCTTAGCACGCGAGTTGTCACCAAGCGCCATCTACAATCCTTGTCTTAGCACGCGAGTTGTCACCAAGCGCCATCTACAATCCTTGTCTTAGCACGCGAGTTGTCACCAAGCGCCATCTACAATCCTTGTCTTAGCACGCGAGTTGTCACCAAGCGCCATCTACAATCCTTGTCTTAGCACGCGAGTTGTCACCAAGCGCCATCTACAATCCTTGTCTTAGCACGCGAGTTGTCACCAAGCGCCATCTACAATCCTTGTCTTAGCACGCGAGTTGTCACCAAGCGCCATCTACAATCCTTGTCTTAGCACGCGAGTTGTCACCAAGCGCCATCTACAATCCTTGTCTTAGCACGCGAGTTGTCACCAAGCGCCATCTACAATCGATGACCGTCAGAAAACACAGCACCTCTTCATCCAATATCGTCAATGTTCTCCTGCAGATTTTTTGGCAAAAAAATAAAAAAAGAACACAGCGTGTCTGCCCGAAGTGAAATTGAGCATTCTGTCTTGTATGAGGTGCGCGTGGGCGTGCGGCTAAAACCACTGTTCCGCTGGCTGAAAAGCCAGAGCACGGTGTTCGAAGCTGGCTGTAGGGAGAAAGGATTTTTTTTCGATCGGGGTGTCAAATAAAAATCCTGAGTCTCACACGTCGTGGCGACTGCTTGACCAAGCGGCCTTTATCCCCATGGTTCTATCGTTGCCCCCCGACATACACCAGAAATGTACTATGTGTCGTATAGATAGTTTTTTTGTTGGTCTTGTATAGATGTTATTGGCTATCAAATCGGTTGAATGTAAGAAGCTTTACACGGATGTTTGCTTTTATCACATGGTTTTTTTTTTCTCATATGCATACACGTGTCTCTGCACGCATGAATGAAGATATCCCAAGGAAACTACATTATACTCATTATTGAGATCGATATTTTGTTGAAGAGGTTCAAATTTGCGACACTGTACAAAAGTATGAATATTCTAGCATGGTTTATTTGTAAGCTATTGATAATTTTGCCTGTAAAAAAAATCATGAAAAGAAATATTTCAATTTGGACAGATGTAACCCTTAATGGTGTAAAATAATAATTTCGCCACAAATCTTCCACAAATGTAACTGATATCGTCTCTTATGATCATTGTTAATGTACTGTAGCAGAATTATACTCAAGTCGTTAACCGGAAATGAGAACATTCACGAAAACTGCTAAAAAATATCAGCAACGAAAAGCTGTGTTCGACACACAGACGAAATGAACGGAAAGTGTAGACATCATCATTAAGTCAAAATAACCAATGCAATGGATCAGCTGAAAGAAATGTATTGATTTCTAGAGACACTAACATGTCAAGATAATAGAGTGTGCATTCACTTGGAAACAAAGTAAAAAAGGGAATGAAAGAGAATGTAAGTAAATTAACGGTTTGTGTATATTATCATGGAATAGATCTACGTGTTAAGATTTACAATAGACGGCGTGTTTGATAACATAAATTGAGGTTTACAATAGACGGCGTGTTTGATAATATAAATTGAGGTTTACAATAGACGGCGTGTTTGATAATACAAATTGAGGTTTACAATAGACGGCGTGTTTGATAATATAAATTGAGGTTTACAATAGACGGCGTGTTTGATAATACAAATTGAGGTTTACAATAGACGGCGTGTTTGATAATATAAATTGAGGTTTACAAATAGTCGGCTTGTTTGATAATACAAATTAAGGTTTACAATAGACGGCGTGTTTGATAATACAAATTAAGGTTTACAATAGACGGCGTGTTTGATAATATAAATTAAGATTTACAATAGACGGCGTGTTTGATAATATAAATTAAGGTTTACAATAGACGGCGTGTTTGATAATATAAATTAAGGTTTACAATAGACGGCGTGTTTGATAATATAAATTAAGGTTTACAATAGACGGCGTGTTTGATAATATAAATTAAGGTTTACAATAGACGGCTTGTTTGATAATACAAATTAAGGTTTACAATAGACGGCGTGTTTGATAATACAAATTGAGGTTTACAATAGACGGCGTGTTTGATAATATAAATTGAGGTTTACAATAGACGGCGTGTTTGATAATACAAATTGAGGTTTACAATAGACGGCGTGTTTGATAATACAAATTGAGGTTTACAATAGACGGCGTGTTTGATAATATAAATTGAGGTTTACAATAGACGGCGTGTTTGATAATACAAATTGAGGTTTACAATAGACGGCGTGTTTGATAATATAAATTGAGGTTTACAATAGACGGCGTGTTTGATAATATAAATTAAGGTTTACAATAGACGGCGTGTTTGATAATACAAATTAAGGTTTACAATAGACGGCGTGTTTGATAATACAAATTAAGGTTTACAATAGACGGCGTGTTTGATAATACAAATTAAGGTTTACAACAGACGGGGTGTTTGATAATATAAATTGAGGTTTACAATAGACGGCGTGTTTGATAATATAAATTGAGGTTTACAATAGACGGCGTGTTTGATAATATACATTAAGGTTTACAATAGACGGCGTGTTTGATAATACAAATTAAGGTTTACAATAGACGGCTTGTTTGATAATACAAATTGAGGTTTACAATAGACGGCGTGTTTGATAATACAAATTAAGGTTTACAATAGACGGCTTGTTTGATAATACAAATTGAGGTTTACAATAGACGGCGTGTTTGATAATATAAATTGAGGTTTACAATAGACGGCGTGTTTGATAATACAAATTGAGGTTTACAATAGACGGCGTGTTTGATAATATAAATTGAGGTTTACAATAGACGGCGTGTTTGATAATACAAATTGAGGTTTACAATAGACGGCGTGTTTGATAATACAATTTGGGGTGTACAATAAAAAAGATGTTTGATAATACAAATTGGGGTGTACAATAAAAAAGATGTTTGATAATACAAATTGGGGTTTACAATAGACGGTATATTTGATGTTATATTGTCCTGATTTAAAATAGCTAAATGCGTAGTTCTTAAAATTTACTTCTATTCAGCAAAATGTTGGCTTCGTAAACTCATCTTTACCGTTCCCACTGTTCCATAAACTCACTTTTAACGTCCCCATTGTTGCAGACATCAGAAAGAAACAATCAACATTTTTCGGGCACATTATGATAAGAGGAAAGTTGGGATACTTGGTTACAACTGGCAAAATAAAAGGAAAGAGAGATCGCGAACGACAAAGAGAGAAAATATTGGATAGCTTGGTGTCATGGCATGGAAAACAGTCAACAACAGAACTGATACGATGCACTGTAGATAGAAGATTATGGAAGGACATGATCGCCAACGCCAACCGTTATGGCACATGATGATGATTGTTGCATAACCTAAGATTTAGCATTCAGGAGGTTTGGTTAGTATCGAGGCAAGCCGCCGGGCTCTAGATAGAGATGTTGTAAGTTCAAATCCCGGCTACACCGGTTGGGATTTTTATTTGCGATTTGTCTATGCAGCATCCACCCCTGGACTCAACAAGGCCCGGCTTGAAACGTCAATTATTCATCGATGGAAAAAAAAATATGAGTACCTCCGAAGACGGAGTTATCTGGCAGTAAAGGTAAAATACGAGACTTAAATGGGCGTCTTAGCACGCGAATTTTGACCCATATGTGCTCGGTCTATCGCGATCCAGAAGTGTTCGGAGACCTCTTGATTTTGTCGCTTCAAGCATCGAAACTCACGATGCTATGCGGCATTCCTCACCTTCGCAGAGTAATATCCTGGTACCCATTTCTCCCAGCGGCTTGATCGACCGCGGCGGTATATTTTTCCAACCACGAGTACATTTCACACTGGTCCCAGCGAGAATCGAACACGGGTTGTCCGAACGTCGATAGTTCAGTCGGGTGGTGGTCACAACTAGGCTACCGAGGCCCTCATTGCCTTCTAAATAACTGCACAACCTTCTAAGACACGACTCCAGACTCTGAGAACCTCTTGACTAGCCAGACGGTATTGCTAACGAAATGAGCATTCCAGAAGAAAAAAGATTTTAAAAAATAGGGGATTCTGGGAGTGATGGGAATAATGGTTGTTTGTATGTGTCAGGGGAGGTAATAGTTAACACGGCGTGACTGGAGCCAGAGATTCCACTTGTAGGGGTCTATGGACGGTTAAGAAAAAAAATCAGGTAATTAAATTCGCATGTTTCTGGACGGTCAAATATAATGTAAAGTTTGGATTTGAACATCAAGCATGCCGTGGAATATATATTGTCTTTTTTAACATAAAAAAAATTACTTAATATAGTGAATTAAAGAAAATATTGCTGATGTTTTTGTTAACTCCATTCCACATTGCTGTTCATTTGAAACAGATGCTTTTAATAAAAAAAAAATAATATCTTTTCAACAGAATTATATTTCTAGGGTCTGTCGACGGACGAGGGGAAAGATTTGTTAAACCGGAGAATATAGGCCGCTCGTCCAGTGTAGTCGTCACGAGGTGTTCGGGTATAAGTTTTACATTCACCTGCTATAGAAAGGACATTAGACCAGAAAACAGAACAGAAAATTGAGGCCTTTGAAATGTGAATTTATAGAAGAATAGGTAGAACTGGATGAAAACAAAAGAAAACAAACGAGGAAGTTTTAAAACAACTAAAAATGAAGAAAGAACTACTAAACACAATTAGAGCAAGACAGATGAAATTTGTTGGTTATGTTAAAAGACACAATAGTCTAATAAAAGTAATATTAGAAGGAAAAATACAAAGTAAAAGAGGCAGAGGCAGACCAAGACTAACATGAACGAGTAACATCAAAAGATGGACAAGTCAGCCTATGGCAATCTGCACAATCAAAGCAAGAGACAGAGTGGAATGGCGTTCCATGGTAGCCAACCTTCGATGTGGAGACGGCACTCATGATGATGATGATGATGATGATGATGATGATGATGATGATGATGATGCTATAGAAAAAAAAAAGATTTTCAACTATACCAACTCACGTTCTCGCTTTTTTCTTTTTTTTTCTTTTAATTTTTTTATTATCAGATTCAAAAGTTTAAAAGTAAAAGTAAAGTACCCTCGTCACGCCAAGTAGCGTACAGGGAATATGGTGTTAGTGACCATACATTGTACAGACCTTCAGCACATGATTTTTTGGGTAATGTGGTCGGTATTACGCCCGTGCAGCTTTACTTTCCCAGAAAAAAATCTGGTACCCATTAAAGGCTGGGTGAACCGGAAGCCGTCGGTTGGGATCGAACCCTACCTCGGCTCCCATTTGAAAGTTTACATTGAGAAAATGAACAGACTGCGTTGCGCATTCTCCTTGTTTAATGTTTAATATTGGAAGAGTTATACGAACCATGATGTGATGACCAAGACGATAGCAAGTGTGACTCTGTGGGAAATCGAACCAGTTTAATCACGTATAGGAAGCGATATCATTGTGTGTCTCGTAGCCGGACAAAATACCATTTTTTTTTCCTCTCTTTGTCACTTGTCACCATAAATACCCATTTATACGCATTTCTTTTTTGTGAAATCATTTCAAACAATTCAGTCTTCGCCATTATCTTCATTGTCGTCATCTGATAACAAAGACAAATTTGTCTCTACATTCAACGCGTTGTATTAAAACTTTGTTATTTAATGACATTATTGAGTACTTGAGCACACTAATAACATCAGATGGTAGATGCATCACAAAAATTTAAAAAAAGCAGATTAGCTCAGGCCAAAATAGCATTTCAGAAAATGAAAAATATCTTATGCAACAAATCTATGTCAGTAGAAGTGAGAAAGAGAGTTCATCGGTGCTATATAGAACCAATTCTGACCTATGGAAGCGAATCATAGAAAATAGACAAAGAAATGAAAAGTCGATTAGAGGCTACATAGATGGGATTTCTCAGAAGAATGTTGAAAGATCCCTGGACAGCTAAAAAGACCAATGAGGAAATTCTCAAGATTCCAAAACAAAAAGGGAGCTCATTAAAAAAAAACATCGGAAAGAAACAATCAACATTTTTTTGGCACATCATGAGAAGAGGAAAGTTGGAATACTTGGAATACTTGGTTACAACTGGCAAAACAGAGGGAAAGAGAGATCACTGACGACAAAAAGAAAAAAATACTGGACAACTTGGTGTCATGGATGAAAAACAACAACAGAACTGATACGATGCACTGTAGATAGAAAATTGTGGAAGAACATGATCGCCTACGCCATCCGGTATGGCACATGATGAAGATGTTTAAATGACCAATTCTATTAAATGTTCCATGTATTGCCTTCATATTTCAAAACTCCGAAATGATGACTTTTTTCTCCAAACATTTGTGATAAAGCATATTTTTTTTGCATCCTTTAGAGCGTCTCGTTAATCATTTTAGCTATAACTAACATTCTTCTGTATTACCGCATTTCTGTGGCCTATGCAATAGTCATGTATGCTATCTAAAACTAGATTACAAACCACGGTTTAGTCGAGCCCATTAATGTTTCTTCTTGACTTTTTTCAAAAAGGCATTCGATGCCTACATCACACACAAATAATTTTTTTCGCGGGCAAAATATTTTGAATGAGGATGTGTACCTTAGTTGGAGAATCATTACCGAAACTGAAAGCTCGAAGTTGAAAAACACGAATCCATCTATCCTATAACGGGGTAACTAAACGATGTGCTGTAGTTACATGGAAATATATTGTTACATTTGGCCTTCCGTTTCCAACATGGTGGAACGTGGTTCATGTACTCTGGACTGCTGCAGAAATTGCATTTGTAGACTGATTTGTTTCGGCTCTTCAATGCAATTTTCTTCATCCCAACATTGTGCTACCAATGCCAGACCTGGACCCTAGATGCCAGAACAATAAGAAAAATAACATCTACAGAGATGAAATAAGTAAATACTCACAACCCACACTTGGATATCAAAATTGAAGGAATTGATCTTGAGACAGTTCAGAACTACAACTACTTTGGACATACTATAACCAGTGATGGAAAATGTACAATTGAAATAAACAAAAGAATAGGAATGGCAAAAAGTAAATTTTAATGTCATGAAGAACATACTAACATCAAAACAAATAACACCAGGACTAAAACTAAGAATATAAAATTGTTACATATTCTCAATATTTCTATATGGTGCAGAAACATGGACATTATACAAGAAAACAGAACAGAGAATTGAAGCCTTTGAAATGTGGATATATAGAAGAATAGGTATAATTGGATGAAAGGAAAAGAAAACAAACGACGAAGTCTTAAAACAACTAAAAATGAAAAGAGAACTACTAAACACAATTCAAACAAGACAAATGCGATTTTTGGGCCATGTTAAAAGACGCAACAGCCTACTAAAAGTAGTCCTGGTGGGGAAAATACAAGGTAAAAGAGGCAGAGACAGACCAAGACTAACATGGACGAGTAACATCAAAAGATGGACAAATCAGCCTATGACAACATGCACCATCAAAGCAAGAGACAGGGCAGAATGGTGCTCCATGATAGCCAACCTTCTTTGTGGAGACGGCACTCGATGATGATGAGATGAAATGTGTTAGACGAATGACAGGAAATAGTCTGAGCGATAAGATCAGAAATGAAGAACTGAGAAAAAAGCTAGGAATAACCCCAGCCATAGAATATATAAGGAAGCAACAGATAAAATGGTTTGGCCACGTGACAAGGCAGAAAGATCAAAACATAACAGAACGAGCCTTCAGCAAATATTGTGAGAACACCAGACCCAAGGGTCGACCATGAAAAAGATGGATCGGTGGAATATGAAAAGCAGTAGGAAACATAACAGCAGCAGAGGCGAACAGAAGAGCAAAAGACAGCAAATTATATTTCTCCTCGACGCTGAAAGGCAGATGAAGAAGGAAAGACGAAGAAGAAGAAGAATGCAATTTTCTGCGTTAAAGTCAATCTGATTATCCACTTAACAAATTTCGCCGATGATGCCGAGTCGTACACACCTCAATGCTCCTCTTTGTCAAGTCCAAGTTTGTGAATGCGACCATCCCCAGTCTACAGTTGATATGCGGAACGTAAACACATTGAGTGCTGTTTCAAGACCATCGTTAGAATTGTTTGACATCAAGTATTTACATATTACAACTCATTAATATGGACTGCTCTGCCAAGTCAATCGCAGTTTTCACTTTAGAGATTGTGCATCATCTTTTCGTGCGTTGTTGGCTGCATTTATTAGAGTAATTGGGATTTTATGGGCGTAGCCATTGTTGTGTGTCATCACAATGGCTGATTGTATATCCCTAAAACGGCCGTACGCTAATAGTGAAAGGCGGAATGGTGTTTCGTAATGACTTTGTAGCACCGGGGTGACTCCCGGAGGTTCATATTAGTCAGGAGGGATTCATAATTTCACAAATTCTCATTGCAGGGAGATCTTACAGCCTGTTGTTTGATGTGCGACGGGGATAGTCCGATGACTAACTGTGTTTCATATGTTCGGATTTGGAGTCAGGGTGATGTCCTAGCATCATCAAGCGCTATACATTAAAAAAAAGATGACGATCATCATTTTCAGGAAGACGTGAACTTCTGATCAATATGGTGGATAGGCGGCAGGAACCATTGAAGGCTATGTCTGAAAAGTGTTCCTTGTTGCAGTTTCCTCATATCCCAAGTCGGGCTTGTTGCAGGAGCTACTGAGTTAATTGCTCTGTGCACACTGTGAGCTGGGCGTTTCATCTGTTTTGATCGTGTTTCGATATTCCGATTGTTTACACTGAATGTTGTATCGTATGATGGAGAACAGATAGCTGTGCTCACTTTCTGTGCGGTTTCGCCTTATGTCTTTTGGCGTGTGCTGAAACTGCTATGATGGGGACTACAGCTACCCTTCTTTGTTTGGGAGATGAAATAGTAATTCTGATGATTCCACTGGTACAGACGGTTGAGCAATTATGGATTTTAATTCGTTTGCAGTGATGCCGGGCCTTCCATAACTATAAACATGTTATAACAGTTGTATTTAAATGGAAACATAATGTTAAACGGGCTGCTTTTTGAAAGATTACTCAATACTTTATTGTAAAATGAATAAAAATTATAGATATATATTTAAATCGTAATTATTGCGAAGAATGTGGTTAAAAAAAAACAATTCTGGGATTTCTTGAAATTTATGGATGAAATTAGATTTTGTGAAAATAGAATAAAAATAAAAAGCACACGAAACTGAGCCGTAACAAATATGGAACATTTGGTTGGGAGTTACTACTATTTTTTTCTTACCAACGAAATTGTAACAAATAAACACACACGCATACATAAATAAACAGACACATGCACACACACATACATACCCAAACACCCACACACATACATACCCATGGACATACACACAAACAGCCACACAAATGCATACACATGCACAGGCACACAAACACACGAGCAAACACTCACACACACACACACTTACGCAAACACACGTACACATAGGCACTTACACACAAGCACACACAAGCGCCCACACACGCACGCACAATCGCGCGCTCACACACACACACAGGCGAACACACACAAACGCGCGCACATGCACACATAAGCGCCACCCAATCACATACACGCACACATAACCCACCATCTCTTCTGAACGCAGTCGTTCTGTAGTCTCCATAGACCCACAAGTTACAACAACTTGTTCGGCAACGCAAATGATCAAACGATCCTGCCCGGATTTCGCCGGAAATAGTCCCCAATCGTTCATCTTAGGTAAGTCGTTTGAGGAATCTCATTCCTACAGAAGCTCTGTAAATATAGACTTCTGAGGCGGATTTGGGGGATGGGGGAAACGGGACGACGTAGAGAAAGAAAGAAATGAATATTACCACAAGGATCCGCCGTTGAAGTCTCTCACTAAGCGAGGAGAAGTTGTGTTTGAATATCTGGGATGAGTGTCATCGACCACTCACAAACAAGGATTTGAACAATCGATGTCATCTCCGGGATGTCTGCAGTTAGTGAAACACAAGCCGTCGTGGGGTGTAACAGTAGCGGTTTGGACAAATCGTTAAGTGATTCTCTTCAATAAAAGATCTTGATCTCGTCAATGGGATTCTCTTCTTTGATATAATGATGTTCTGAAGCTATTGAAACTGGAGGAAGCATTCTTGAATGAAACTGAGAAAGACACAAAAAAAAAAAAAAAAAATTGATACATAGAAGACAAGAAAAGATGTAGTGGACAAAAATAAAAGATTGACTAAAGTTTTTAAAAAATATATACTAGAGGCAAGAAAAACACTGGAGACAAAAAAAAATATAAATTGGAGACAGAAAAATAGAAAAAGATTCAATGGAGACAAAACAACGATATACTAGAGACAAAAGGATACACTGGAGACAAAAGGATACACGAGACAAGAACAAGATTCACTGGAGACTGGAACAAGATACACTGGAAACAAGAGAAATATACTGTGGAGACAAACGAAGATACACTGGAAACAAGAAAAGGATACACCAGTGATACGAGAAATATACACAGAAGACAAGAAAAAGATACAGTGAAGACAAATAAAGATACACTGGAGACAAGAAAAGAATACACCAGAGACACGAAAAGGATACACAGGACTCAAGAAAATGATACACACGACTCAAGAAAATGATACACAGGACAAATACAAGGATACACTAGAGGCAAAAAAGGATACACCAGAGACAAGGTAAAGATACACTGGAGACAAGAAAAAGACACAGTGGAGACAATGATACACTGGAGGCTGTAAAAAAGTACACCAGAGACAAGGAAATGATACATAGGAGACAAGGTAAGGATACACTGGACACAAAAGAAAGACACACTGGAGACAATAAAAGATACGCTGGATATATAAAAGAGACAAAACAGCATAACTAAAGTATTAGAACGAAAATTACAGTTGCCTTATTGTAGGCAGCCGCGATAGCTCAGTGGTTAGTGAACTGGACTACAAAGGACAAGAGGTAGGGTTTGATCCCTTTCGGGTTCACCCAGCCTTCAATAGGTACCGGAATTTTTTCTGGGAAAGTAAAGCGGCACGGGCGTAATACCGACCACATTAATCCAAAAATAACGTGCCGAAGGTACATACAAAATTTGTAAAATGTATGGTCACTAACACGATATTCCCTATACGCCACTTGGCGTGACGGGGGCACTTTACTTTTTTTTTTATACCAGAGAGTACCAAGCTATGACTGAACCCTAACCACTTTATTACCGAGGCTGCACTCTATCCACTACGCTGACCTTACTTTATATGTACAAGTAACAACACAATTATCTTGAGTAGTTCTAGAAGTAGCACATGCACGCTTGTTACCAACTTTGTGCTGTGAAAGTCAAACATGGACCCTTTCTAAATGACATTTAAGAAAGATCAATACATGTCAGATGCGTTGCTTGAGAAAAGTAACAAACAACACAAGAAGAGATAGAATACCAAATGAAACCATAAGAAAAATAGTAGGAACAAAACCCTGCCAAGAATATATAGAACAACAACTTAAATGGTTTGGCCACCTGGTCAGAATGAATCCTTACCAATCACAATCAAGGGCGTTCTTCTCGAAAATGCATGGAAAAAGACCAAGAGGAAGACCCAGAAGAAGATGGATAGATGCAGTGATAGAGACATGTAACAACAAAGGAAAATCACTAATTCAGACAATTCGAGCAGCTCAAGAACGACAAATGATATAAACCACGACACCTTTTAGGTATCAGCGAAAAGAGAAGAGAAGAAGATGAAGTTCTAGAAGTCTGGTTCATTCAACCGACGGCTTCATCAAGCCTTCAGCAGTCTACTGGAGAAATGTTTGGAATTGACAGATGGCACTGGAATAGTGCTAACGACATTACACAAAACAAATATTCCGCAGGGAGGACAATACGCCAAAACACAGCCTAAACGCCAGATTGAACGACATTTTTCTTGTTTTCTTTGCTGCTTTCACGTACAAAGAAAAAAAATAATAAAATATGACACGAGTTCAAAACTAATGACAATAAGTAGCTTTCATTCCCATTCTTTCCATTCTTATTAAGGCATTATTTATCATTAGCGAGACAAAGTATTATCAGAGTAATATATCATTTTTAAGTTACCAGTGCTGTCATACGGGAATAGGAGTTGATAAGTGTTAGCACGCATGCATCACAACCCAGGGATACACTCTCCAATACCATCATCAAGTACAGTGCCTGCAGGCGTAGGTGATCATGTCTCATCACAACTTTCGATCTCAACAGTTATTAATCATTTCAGTTGTTAACCTTCTGCCAGGCCATCCTCTTAAGCTGTCTGATATCTTTTCTCTTTGCTTCCTCTATCTCTTTGTCCCTCAATTTTCCTATTTCTTATAATATATTCCAGCTATTCCGTTCTCAATACATGGCCCTAAAAAATGATGATTGTTTCTTCCTAATATTGGATATTCATCATCATCGAGTGCCGTCTCCGAAACGAAGGTTGGCTATCATGAAGCGCTATTCTGCTCTGCCTCTTGCTTTGATGGTGCAGGTTGTCATAGTCTGGTTTGACCATCTTTTGATGTTACTCGTCCATGTTAGTCTTGGTCTGACTCTGCCTATTTTACCTTGTATTTTCCCCTCCAGGATCACTTTTAGTAGGCTGTTGGGTCTTTTAACACGGCCCAAAAATCGCATTTGTCTTGTTTGAATTGTGTTTAGTAGTTCTCTTTTCATTTTTAGTTGTTTTAAGACTTCATCGTTTGTTTTCTTTTCCTTCCATTCAATTATACATATTCTTCTATATATCCACATTTCAAAGGCTTCAATTCTCTGTTCTGTTTTCTTGTCTAATGTCCATGTTTCTGCGCCATATAGGAATGTTGAGAAGACGTAACATTTTACTATTCTTAGTTTTAACCCTGTTGTTATTTGTTTTGATGTTAGTATGTTCTTCATGACATTCACTATTGAATATTAGCTCTCTTTTTTCTTTGGCCTTTTTAAGACGTTTGCATTACTCTTCTTAGCTGTCCATGGTATTCTCAACATTCTTCTGTAAAAGCACATTTCTAGAGCCTCCAGTAATTTCCTGTCTGTTGTCCTATTGCCCATTTTTTCACATCCATATGGTAAGACTGGCTCTACATAATATGTAAGAACTCTCCAGTTTTTCTGGACGTCAAGAGCGGTATTTTATATGTTGAGTTTCGGTAAGAAATAACATAAAGGAAATACACATACTTGATTCAAAACCTTATTTCTGGATAGAGAACAACAGATATTTCATTCACATCATTATTAATGGATAAAGATCTATAGATATTTCATTCAGAACATTATAACTGGATAGTGAACAATATATATTTCATTCCGAGCATTATTACTGGATAGAGAACAATAGATATTTCATTCCGAGCATTATTACTGGATAGAGAACAATAGATATTTTATTCCGAGCATTATTACTGGATAGAGAACAATAGATATTTCATTCCGAGCATTATTACTGGATAGAGAACAATAGATATTTCATTCCGAGCATTATTACTGGATAGAGAACAATAGATATTTCATTCCGAGCATTATTACTGGATAGAGAACAATAGATATTTCATTCCGAGCATTATTACTGGATAGAGAACAATAGATATTTCATTCCGAGCATTATTACTGGATAGAGAACAATAGATATTTCATTCCGAGCATTATTACTGGATAGAGAACAATAGATATTTCATTGATAGAGTTTGGAAAGAAAACGAGACCAAAGAAGAGAAGCAATACTTAACTGGCAAATCTTGGAAAAGTGTTAAAAACAAGGTTGAAACAGGAGTCCATCGAGCAAAAGATTATGAATAGAAAGTGGAGATGGATTGAACATACACTAAGAAAACTTGAGATCAGCATAGCAAGGCATGCACTATTATGGAACCCACATGGAAAGAGAAAGCAAGGAAGTTCAACAAATACATGAAGAAGAGAAGTCATTAAAACCGCCAGGAACATTGGCCAAGACAGGAGAGAATAGGAGACAATGTCCAAGAATAAGAATGGATGAAGATACATTGTCTGTGGATTATGCTCCTGTAAGTGGTCTGAAATAGGGAGCTGCGATAGCTCATTGATTAGTGAACTGGACTACTACGGACAAGTATCAGGTTCGATTCTGATCGATGGCTTCCAGGTTCACCTAGCCGTAAATGGATATTTTTGAGGTTTAGTTGCTCCATAGCGTTGCATAATTAGAGGTTTAGCTGATCCGTACCGTTGTATTTTAGAGGTTTAGCTGCTTCGTACCGTTGTATTTTAGAGGTTTAGCTGCTCCGTACATTGTAGTTTAGAGGTTTAGCTTCTCCTTACCTTTGTATTTTAGAGGTTTAGCTGCTCCGTACCGTTGTATTTTAGAGGTTTAGCTGCCCCGTACCGTTGTATTTTAGAGGTTTAGCTCCGTACAATTGTATTTTAGAGGTTTAGCTACTCCGTACCGTTGTATTTTAGAGGTTAACTACTCCGTACCGTTGTATTTTAGAGGTTTAGCTGTTCCGTACCATTGTATTTTAGAGGTTTAGCTGCTCCGTATCGCTATATTTTAGAGGTTTAGCTGCTCCGTATCGTTATATTTTAGAGGTTTAGCTGCTCCGTATCGCTATATTTTAGAGATTTAGCTGCTCCGTATCGCTATATTTTAGAGGTTTAGCTGCTCCGTATCGCTATATTTTAGAGGTTTAGCTGCTCCGTATTGTTATATTTTAGAGGTTTAGCTGCTCCGTATCGCAATATTTTAGAGGTTTAGCTGCTCCGTATCGCTATATTTTAGAGGTTTAGCTGCTCCGTATCGTTATATTTTAGAGGTTTAGCTGCTCCGTATCGTTATATTTTAGAGGTTTAGCTGCTCCGTATCGTTATATTTTAGAGGTTTAGCTGCTCCGTATCGTTATATTTTAGAGGTTTAGCTGCTCCGTATCGCTATATTTTAGAGGTTTAGCTGCTCCGTATCGCTATATTTTAGAGGTTTAGCTGCTCCGTATCGTTATATTTTAGAGGTTTAGCTGCTCCGTATCGCTATATTTTAGAGGTTTAGCTGCTCCGTATCGTTATATTTTAGAGGTTTAGCTGCTCCGTATCGTTATATTTTAGAGGTTTAGTTACTTATAATTTCATGTTTATTTTACATCGGAAGAATCATAATTTTCCTGCACTATGAGTAGTTCGTGGACACAATTGGCTCTTTCTCTGGTCTGGTCACACTTTTGTCCCCGTTTTTATTTTGTCACTTTCCTTCACCTTGTTGCTTTCTTGGTATTCGTCTCAAGCGTTTTCCCTCCAGATTGCAAATTGCAATTGTTGAAAAGTTGCAGTCATTGAAATGTTGCAATCGTTGAAAAGCTGCAATCGTTCGAAAGTTGCAGTTAGCTATGTAGGATAAGTTTTATTTACTTACATATCTGTGTGTGTGTTGTTTGTTTGTTCCTGCTGAAGGCCTATTGAGCCGAAACGTCGTTCAAATTTGTGTCGTCCATCAATCACTTAAAGCTTTTACCATACCATTTTTTCTATATTTGTTTTCAATTCTCCCTGAGCTTAACAGTACCTGATCAACTCAGTCCTTCAACAATCTTTCCTGCCTAATGTCCATGCTACTGTACCATAGAGGAATATTGAGAAGATAAAACATTTTGCTATTCTTAGTTTTAGCCCTGGTGTAATTTTTTGGATATTAGTATACTTTTCATGGCATTAAAATTACTTTTGACATTCCTATTCTTGTCGTTAAAATTACTTTTGCCATTCCTAATCTTGTCATTAAAATTACTTTTGCCATTCCTGTTCTTGTCATTAAAATTACTTTTGCCATTCCTATTCTTGTCATTAAAATTACTTTTGCCATTCCTAATCTTGTCATTAAAATTACTTTTGCCATTCCTATTCTTGTCATTAAAATTACTTTTGCCATTCCTATTCTTGTCATTAAAATTACTTTTGCCATTCCTAATCTTGTCATTAAAATTACTTTTGCCATTCCTATTCTTGTCATTCAAATCTTTGTTTTCATTTTCTCTATGCAATTTTTTTTAGTGGGTGGGGGGTGTAAAGGAGGGGCCTTCTCTATTTCCTCTTTCCCTGTGGTTTCCATGACAAATCCTGTCTGGCAAGAGATTAATTTCGTCTAAATCGAATACACTCGGCATGAATGCTCTTAATATAAGCGAGTGTCTGCTATCACATCATCACAGTTAACCGCTCACGCGTTGTGCACATCGTGACACGAAAAGTAGAACTGCGATAACGAACAACGAAAAAGACAAAAGGGAAAATAACAAAACCAAAAAAAAGGACATTACGGTAGATGAAAACCCTAAACTAAAACTCACTCTAAACTGTTTTCCACGATGGAGTGAAATGCCAGGTGCCAGTAAAATTCTTCCCCCAATGCAGGAAAGCTTCATTTTTGTAGTTCTGGAGCCTTTTATAAAATGTGTATTGAAATAATTGGATCACTCCAGGTAATCTGGATATGATAGGGAAAATATCAAGGTCAAGGATCGTTTACAACTAAAATTTGGCGTACTACATGTCACTCATCATCAGCAAGTGCCATGCCTCCTGGCGTAGGTGATCGTGTCTTATCATGACTTTTCGATCTCGACAGTTATTTATCATTTCTGTTTGCTGACTTTCTGCCAAGCTATTCTCTTAAACTGTCTTGTATCTTTTCTTTTTGCTGCCCTCAATCTCTTTGCCCTAAATTTCTCAGTTGTCACAATATATTCCAGCTGTTCTCATGAACAGTTCTCATTCTCCAGCTCTCATTACATGGCCAAAAAATATGTTTCTTTGTAATAATGAAAATTAAAGTGTTTTTTATTGTTTTGGCCTCTTTCAGAACGTTTTCATTACTCTCATTAACTGTCCATAGTATTCTCAACATTCTTCTGTAAAACCTATTGTCCAATTATCCATGATTCACGTCCGTATGTTAAGACTGGGGCTACTTAACGTTTAAGAACTCTTTTTCTTGTTTCTTCCGAATGGATGGATGGATGGTGGGTGGGTGAGTGGGTGGATCAAAATATTGATTCTTGAAAAAAAAATGACGGAGTTGAATCAAAACCCAAGAAAAAAAGGCTTCCATTTTTAATTGGTGGAGAGTGGGCGGGGGCACACAGGTTATATATACTTGTATGTGGGTAATTATACATTGAGTTGAGTTAATAGCGGGTCATCAACATTGTACTCCGAACATGTCCATATGTGCTCCTATCCCCTCCTCAGCAAATCTCGCAGTGTCTAGCGACTGACGACTCCAGTTCTGTTTTAGTTGATTAGTCTTCTTACACGCCCATTACGTTTCTCGTTTCTGGCTGTGCCCATCTTAACTCCCATCTCTTTCATCCGAAGGAGTGACGTTGACTCATGGTTGTCGAAGTCCTGTGTCCTTCCCACTTCACGGAGGGCATTGATGATGTCCGCCCGATCCATTGGTTGAGCGTCCTCAACAACAGCGCAGCTAGCCAACCTGTATGCACTTTCTTTTTCCCGTACTCCCGCATGTCCTGGGACATAGACAAAGATGACCTTACGTATTTTTTATTTCTGCACTGACTCTAACCATTGCATACGTATAGATTAAATTATACATGTATATATATATATATATATATATACACGTATGCACTTATGTATGTAGGTATTATAGGCCATGTGATGTGAAAGAATGACAAGAGTATCCAAAGCAAAGAGTCAAGTGACTAGTCGAAACACTGATAAGAGAGGCAATAACAACGGTAACTGCTTCGTTGTTGAGGCTGAGGTCGACAGGCTCGCTCAGAACAGGAAAGTGCAGTGAAACATGCTGCGTGTCCTGTGCAAAGTTTGACGATACTAGAAGGATAACAGCATCAAATCCTTGGACATGGACTTTTAAAAATTCTTGCCCTTTGTGGTGTCGTCAGCAGGAAAGGAAGTAAACTCCATTATTACTTTTGTTATGTTTCATATGTCTATATGGCCGTTTATGTCTTGTCAGACTTCTCTTGTTGCTAATTCTACCAATGTTTGACAAACACACTCTGCCACAGAATGAACAAGTCAGGCCCACTGATCCACATGGTTTCCCATCCTCTTTCATCAGTCTTTCCTCTTCCATGTTTTGCCATAACACAGCCTGAAATAATGTTATACATTCCTTATACATACTCTTTATGATGCGCTGCACTTCCCAAACTCCCAGTCATTTTCACAGAAAGAGAAGTCATTCAGAGATGATTTACATATATCTCTACATCGTAGTTCAGGTCTGCCGATTTGTCTTTTTCCGTGTATTAGTTCTACTATAGTATTTCATATATATATATATATATATATATATATATATATATATATATGCTTCATGATTTGTAAGTAGAATATAAGTCTATAAATGACAAGGCAAGTTTATATAGTTTGGCATTCTTCATTACATTACGAAGGAACATTTTTGCATTTATACAAAAATATCAACAACCAAAGAGGCCAAAGCAAAAAGAGAGCTATTTCCAATATTAGGAAGAAACAATCATCATTTTTTTTTTGACCATGTAATGAGAAGAGAAGAACTGGAATATAATGTAACAACCGGAAAAATTGAGGTACGAAGAGATAGAGGGAAGCAAAGAGAAAATATACCCGACAGCTTAAGAGAATGGCTTGGCAGTAGGTCAACAACAGAAATGATAAATAGCTGCCGAGATCGAAAGTTGTGGAGAGACATGATCACCTACGCCAGTAGGCCCGGTACTTGATGATGATGATCAACAACCGCAATTATTGTTACCATTCTCACCCCTGCCCCATGAGACAAAGTGTAACGTATCTGGCAACGCAACTGAACATAACCCACTAATATCTTTGGCAACAGCCACGTATGCTTGTTCTCACAACAGTAAGAAAAATATAAAGACATTACCTACTGTTGACAGCCGCACTCTGGCATATGGGGCAAAGTGTTGTAACAACATTTTTGATCAGGTTGCCAGATTGTGCTTGTTTTTGTTTGTAATATTTGGCTCATAAAATAAGCCAAAGCAGATGTATCGAGTTATTTCATCAGATCGTTCTCAATTACGTCACAGGCAACACCAAGTGCGGTTATTCATTGAAGCAAGCTCTGGTGCTGCAGTAGTTAGTGCGCTTGTCTATTATAAACAGGAAGTCGAGTTCGATCCCGATCGATTGCTTTTACATACCCAACCTTACGATACAAAATATTAGTTTTGGCTGTAAAATCAGACTTACTTGAACTCTAGTTACACCAGTTTTACTTTATCTTTTTGAAATAGTGGACCGTACAGCAGAGTTACAAAAGAAAATACAAGCTGAGGAAAAAGTGTTATCATTAGATTTTGGGCATCTCTTACTTGAGTCGTATCACAAATAAACAAAGTTGGGCAGTGTCTCGATCGTCTGACTCTGCTACGTCCATTCTGAAAGGAGATGTGGAATGAGCTAGATAGAGAGGTAGGAATGGAACGAGATGGAAGGATAAGATTAAAGAGTGGACATGCTTCGACTTCACAGAGCCTCAAAGAGTGGCTGAAGATAAAAAGAGAAATGGAGAGATTTATATTCGAGCTATGGACTAAGCAATGTTTACTTTGAATACCACGATAAATGTTATTGCAGCGAGTTGGCAGATTTTTGAAAATGTATTCAGGGGTTTGAACATAAATGTTTGTTCACAGTTCGTTAACCTTCGCTGTAGATAAAGTCGTTAATTTGATGGCTTAGTTTGTGACATTGCTAGCTAAGGACCTAACTTGTGCAAACAGATGGCATTGGCAAGGATCATTTTGAATCTATGAAGTGGGCTCATTTTGTGTTTAACTCAAAAGCATATGTGCTTTTTAACCAAAGAACTTTTTTGTTGGGACTCAATGAAGATATCCCCGATGGAAGAATAAATTGTACTATTAGTCCCATAAATGATTCGCTTCCGGAGGTTTATGATGTAAATAAAGCAGTTTTGTCATTGCAAGTGAATAATGTCCACACCTATAATTGGTCAGGATTGGGTAGCAGCAGCAGTTTTATAGCGAACAAAGAAAACATCACAGGATTGTGCTGTTCTGAAACAGCTATGCCATGCTACCCTAGAATTGCCTTTAATGGGATTACTGTGACCACAAATCACTCTCCATGTGTGTGCCACGTATTTACACCCCTGAAAGAAATTCTGAATATAACAACATCATGTGCCGTCTGTGATATTAATGACCACATACCAGGAGCCTCCACTATGATTGATACAACTGTTGCACCAAGCACTTCATCAGCAAAGCCATATCTATGGAATGTTCATCTGACATTGTTCTTGAATGATGTCAAAGTTAATGAGACATCAGAATCGTGTGGCGGCAGCTACAAGAAGGGAGCGGAGAACATCATCAATTGTGTTTTTACTAACTACAGGTCATGTGGCTTCTGTTGGATTGGAAATGATAACTTACCACCACTGTGTGTCTATATGTTTGGAATTGGAGTCATCAATGATGGCCTAACATCATCAAGTGCTACGACGATCATCATTTTCGGGAGGACGTAAACTCCCATGGTATATGGTGGATAGGCGGCAGGAACCATTGAAGGCTATGTCTGAGTTTGCAGTTTCCTCATATTCCAAGTCCGGCTTGTTGCAGGAGCTACTGAGTTATGTGCTCTGTGCACACCGTGAGCTGTGTATCTCATCCGTTTTGATCCTGCTTCGATATCCCGCTTGTTTACGATGAAATCGTATGACGGGGAACAGTTGGCTGTGTTCACTTTCTGCGCAGTTTCGCCTTATGTCTTTTGGCGTGTGCTGAGACTGCTACGATGGGGACTACAGTTACCTTTCTTTGTTTGGGAGATGAGTTAGTAATTCGGATGATTCCACTAGCACGGGCGGTTGAGCAATTATGGATTTTAATTCGTTTGCTGTGAGACCGAGGCCTTCCATAACCAATAACATAATAACATAGAGAAATGGAGAAGGCCGTGTTGGTCTATCAAGGGTGTCTGTAAGATAAGTTAATGAGATTAAGAACAAAATGAGGAGACAACCTTACGTACGTGAGTAAGTAAAGCGCCCCGTTACGCCAAGTGGCGTATAGAGAATATGTTCTTACTGACTATAATTTTTACAGACCTTCAGCACATGATTTTTGGGGTATTGTGGTCGGTATTGCGCCCGTGCCGCTTTAATTTCACAGAAAAAAAATCCGGTACCCAATTAAGGCTGGGTGAATTCGGAAGCCGTCGGTTGGGATCGAACCCTACCTCTTGTCCTTTGTAGTCCAGTTCACTAACCACTGAGCTATCACCTTACGTGAGTACATGAGATTTTTGAAGAAATCAAGAAATCACTGGTAATGTGCTTACACAATGCTCAAAGCTGAACAGATGACTGACGAGGATGACATAGTTGTTTGACGCTGACTCTGGTTCATTTCCTAATTTTTGTGTTTCCAGAAAGATAAATGATACAAGCTTCTTCTATTATACATTGAACGTGTTTAGAAGAAGCTGTATCCTAAGATCTAATAAACTTCAATGGTTAAAACTTGAATATTACAAACCGGAAATTCTCATATTTGATGATCCTTGATTTTCTTTGTGACGACCAATGGCTACTAAAATATTCACACATAAATATCCACACATAAATATTCGCACATAAATATTCACACAGAAATATTCACACATAAATATTCACATATAAATATTCACACATAAATATTCACATATAAATATTCATACTTCACACAGACATATTCACACATAAATATACACACATGAATATTCACACATAAATATTCACCAGAAATATTCACCAGAAATATTCACCAGAAATATTCACCAGAAATATTCACACAGACATATTCACACAGAAATATTCACACAGAAATATTCACACAGAAACACTCATTTTAGCTACAAATATTACGTTTTGTGTGTTTGTGGTGTCACAAAATCAAACTATAATTTCAAAGATGTAAATGTGTAGTATGAGTTGGTATGAGTTGAATTTACTACGCTCGGGACATCTTCATCCATAAATGCTGCAGAATGTCCACGATTAGAACTAGGGTGACAATTTAAGAGGAAAACAAATGGCTGTGCTACAATACAGAGCTGGAAAGGTTATCTTGTCTTCCTTTGTCTAGTTATTTCAGTGGAGGAATGTCAATTTGCCTACTATAAATGTGTTGATGTCCATATTTGTGCCTGTCTATCCTTCTTGTCCAAAGATACGCCAGTGCTGCTTGCGGTCACCCGACGACAACAAGAATAGTTGCTCTCCTGGATAGTTCTGGTTCACTGATCCTTAAACAAGCTACCCTTAGTCCTCATCTGCCCTTAGAAGGATGTAAAGCGAGCGTAAAAGTCGTTGTGTTTCCGTTTGCAGTAAAGCTCCGATATTTACACCATTTTGCTCAACACATCCGACCACAGCATGGTGTGTTTGAGAGCCGGTTTGAGCCAAGCAACAACAATCTTGCTAAGGTTTATGCTAAGAAGGCATCAGAATAAATCAATATGGTATTAGAACAATTATTTAGATTTTGGAAAAGAAAACAGTGGGACAAAAGAAGCCATATTCTACACGAGGGCCATCAATCGAGAAGTATACAGAAGTAAACAAGCTAATATATGCCTGCTTCATAGACTACACAGAAGCTTTGGATAAAATACACCATAAACAATGTATAGACTGCCTAAAAGATAAACACCTAGGTGACACAGATATACGACTAATATGTAATTTTTACTGGGAAAAAATAGTAATAATAAAATATACTAAAGAGAACTCTAAACCTTTTGATATAAAAAGATGATTAAGACAGGGATGCACATTTTCACCAAGCTTATTCAATATATCTGGACTACCACGGACAAGGGGTAGGGTTCGATCCCAACCGACGGCTTCCGGGTTCACCCAGCCTTAAATGGGTACCGGATTTACTTTTCTGGGAAAGTAAAATCAGCACGGGCGTAATACTGACCACATTACCCCAAAAATCATGTGCTGAAGGTCTGTAAAATATAGGGTCACTAACACCATATTTGCCTATACGCCACTTGGCGTGACGGGGGTACTTTACTTTTTTTACTTATTCAATATATACACTGAGCAAATCTTTAAAAACATCACACAGATGCCAGGCCGGTATAGCACATGATAATTATAAAAGGGATACAATAATTTATACAAATTCATTTTAAAAGGAGACTTCAAACAAGATAAGCGAATTAGCGGCAGGTAAAGATTAACGACAATACAGGTGATTGATTGGTAAGAGAATTGACAATATAAACAAGAGGTAATGTGATTATGAATTTTCTGATCTTTCCAAGATAACCAATATAACTTTCTATGCGAAGACAGCACATGGAGAAGAACGTTTCTAACAGCTGGGACATTGTAAAGTGCGCTCCTAAAGTGCAACAACAAATGAGTTGATGTTGATACCAAGAAGGCCAAGTTATGATAACGCTCTCTCGTAAACGAGAACCGTCTGTGGGCACACAGCCAACTCTGAAAGTGACGTCATGTAGCTTTTTGTAAGCAAAATGTGCTGAGTAATGAAACGTATTTTTATTTCTATTCATAATTTTGTTTCTTGAGAATTTCTTCAAGTGCTTCATTTTCGTTCTTCGATCGCATGTCATGTTTTCTTATAAACTAATGATGTATTTCCTCTCTCTTCTTTTATCTTCTGTCATTTATCATTCATTCGGTCATTCATTGAACCATTAACCTATATATTCATACGTTCATATTTTCAGACGCTCATTCACATCTATCAAACTACCACTGGATCATTTAAATTTTTCATTCATCGAAACATCATTCAAACATTTAATAATCCATAAACAATAATCACATAATTCAATAATCCAAAGACAGAGGAGATCAGCAAACTGTTATTTGCAGACGATCAGGTAATAAATAATACGTGACAAAATATAAGACCCGCAAGAACACTTAAATAAACGCAACAGCACAGGTACAAAATACAACATGATAATCAACTTCAACAAAACAGAAGTCATGAATGTCGTCAAAAATAAACAGAACATCATCATAACTGTAGAAGGCAAGCAACTAAAACAGGTAGAGGGCTTCAAATACCTAGAAAGTTTAGTGATAAACGACAATTCACAAACAGCTGAGACAGGCTCAAGATGCAACAAAATTTGTCAAATCATTGGACAGCTACCACCATTATTGTCCAACAAGAAAATAACTCTAGAGGCAAAACGGGCAGTCTACAATACAATCTTCATCCCAACGTTGTGCTACCAATGTCAGACCTGGACTCTAGATGCAAGAACAATAACATAAATAACTGCTACTGATATGAAATGTGTCAAACGAATGACAGGAAACAGCCTGAGAGATAAGATCAGAAATAAAAGAGCTGAAAAAAAAGCTAGGAATAGCCCTCGCCATAGAATATATAAAGAAACAACATATAAACTAGTTTGGCCACGTGACAATAAACGTTGCGAGAATACCAGACCCAAGGGTCGACACTTCGAAAAAGATGGATTGATGGAATATTAGAAGCACTAGGAAACATGACAGCAGCAGAGGCGAACTGAAGAACAAAAGACCGCAAATTGTATCTCTCCTCGACGCTGAAATGCAAATGAGGAAGGAAAGAAAAAAGAAGAGGAAGAAAGTATTAATTCATCTTTTTCAGATATTCATTTAACTGTATATTCGTTATTGTTTCCATCTGTCGGTTCATTCAATCAAATATCTGCTCCGCCGGTCTTTGGATTCGAACACCAAATCACCGAATATAATTACACACATTCGTTAGCCAGTAACAACACAATCATATTGATAACATCACATTTAAAGAGCCGACAAATTCATGCTATGAGCATTGGAAACTAGTTCTCCTTTTGTGTGTAGTTCTGTAGGGTAACATTTACCTTAATTTTTCTAAGAAAGATGCATGTTTGTAGGAGAACGAAGAGATAATACAATAACTAAAGACATTGCGAGTAAGAGAAGTGCATTATTTTGTGTATGTAAAGACATATTAAACAATATAATACTGGGCTGCGTTTACGTCATCGTGCCGAGTATTACCGGGAATAAGTGTAGACAATTTTAGTATATGCTTCCGGTGTGAAAGGAAATGAACGAGTTGACAGTCTGGCTGGAACGGGTTGCTGTGGTTGGCGGACGTGCAATGTACTGGGGTGACAGTCTGAATGCATTGAGTGAGGTTGGTCGAACTAATGATTTAGTCTTTGATCATGAATCTTCATCCATGCCCAGATTGTGTGGACATCAGCTCAAGGCTGGAAACGTTAGAGAGGTGGGCTTTGCGGGAAGACACAGCAGAATAACAAATCAACATGGAGCTGGAGTCACCAGTCTCCACACACTGAGGGACCTACTGGGGTGGAGATCTGAGCTGGAGTCACCAATCTCCACACACTGAGGGACCTACTGGGGAGGAGATCTGAGCTGGAGTCACCAGTCTCCACACACTGAGGGACCTACTGGGGTGGAGATCTGAGCTGGAGTCACCAATCTACACACACTGAGGGACCTACTGGGGTGGAGATCTGAGCTGGAGTCACCAATCTCCACACACTGAGGGACCTACTGGGGTGGAGATCTGAGCTGGAGTCACCAATCTCCACACACTGAGGGACCTACTGGGGTGGAGATCTGAGCTGGAGTCACCAATCTCCACACACTGAGGGACCTACTGGGGTGGAGATCTGAGCTGGAGTCACCGGTCTCCACACACCGAGGGACCTACTGGGGAGGAGATCTGAGCTGTAGTCACCAGTCTCCACACACTGAGGGACCTACTGGGGTGGATATCTGAGCTGGAGTCACCGGTCTCCACACACTGAGGGACCTACTGGGGTGGAGAACTGAGCTGGAGTCACCGGTCTCCACAGACTGAGGGACCTACTGGGTTGGAGATCTGAGCAATAATGGACATGGTTGACATGAGGATGATCCATCGACTAGACTAAACTCAGTATTAGTTGTTTTGCTCAAACGGCTTAGTATCTTACCATAGTCCGTTCTTTAATGGGTTTTTTTTTACCTGGTGGAGAGGAGAAATTAGGGCGGGCGGATAGTATGTGGTATATAAATGTACAAAATATGTCTCTTGTTAGGAGTGGACTGGTTCGTGCTTTTATTATCTATGAGTGATTACTTCTAGAATAAGAAATTTATATTATTTGGAAAGCTGTATTAGACCGAAGTTAAGTCTTCTAACCCTAACATTTAGTTGTAAGTTGCGAACCGCCAATGGTTGCGCTTTACAAATTCATCACGCTGCAAGTCCCTTGAGAAAGTTGCATTCCCCAAAACCCGTCTGAAAGAATCTCTCTTTCTCTAGCCAGATCTCCCACAGAACGTTGCATTCACCACAACCCGTCTGAAAAAAATCTCTGTCTGTAGTCAGATCTCCCACAGAACGTTGCATTTACCACAACCCGTCTGAATGAATCTCTGTCTCGAGCCAGATCTCCCACAGAACGTTGCATTCACCACAACCCGTCTGAAAAAAATCTCTGTCTGTAGTCAGATCTCCCACAGAACGTTGCATTTACCACAACCCGTCTGAATGAATCTCTGTCTCGAGCCAGATCTCCCACAGAACGTTGCATTCACCACAACCCGTCTGAAAAAAATCTCTGTCTGTAGTCAGATCTCCCACAGAACGTTGCATTTACCACAACCCGTCTGAATGAATCTCTGTCTCGAGCCAGATCTCCCACAGAACGTTGCATTCACCACAACCCGTCTGAATGAATCTCTGTCTTGAGCCAGATCTCCCACAGAACGTTGCATTTACCACAACCCGTCTGAATGAATCTCTGTCTCGAGCCAGATCTCCCACAGAACGTTGCATTCACCACAACCCGTCTGAATGAATCTCTGTCTGTAGTCAGATCTCCCACAGAACGTTGCATTTACCACAACCCGTCTGAATGAATCTCTGTCTCGAGCCAGATCTCCCACAGAACGTTGCATTCACCACAACCCGTCTGAATGAATCTCTGTCTCGAGCCAGATCTCCCACAGAACGTTGCATTTACCACAACCCGTCTGAATGAATCTCTGTCTCGAGCCAGATCTCCCACAGAACGTTGCATTCACCACAACCCGTCTGAATGAATCTCTGTCTGTAGTCAGATCTCCCACAGAACGTTGCATTTACCACAACCCGTCTGAATGAATCTCTGTCTGTAGTCAGATCTCCCACAGAACGTTGCATTCACCACAACCCGTCTGAAGGAATCTCTGTCTCGAGCCAGATCTTCCACAGAACGTTGCATTCACCACAACCCGTCTGAAGGAATACTTCTCTCTAGCGAGATCTCCCACAGAACGTTGCATTCACCACAGCCAGTCTGAAAGAATCTCTCTCTCTAGCCAGATCTCCCACAGAACGTTGCATTCACCACAACCCGTCTGAAAGAATCTCTCTCTCTAGCCAGATCTCCCACAGAACGTTGCATTCACCACAACCCGTCTGAAGGAATCTGTCTCTAGCCAGATCTCCCACAGAACGTTGCATTCACCACAACCCGTCTGAAGGAATCTATCTCTAGCCAGATCTACCACAGAACGTTGCATTCACCACAACCCGTCTGAAAGAATCTCTCTCTCTAGCCAGATCTCCCACAGAACGTTGCATTCACCACAACCCGTCTGAAGGAATCTGTCTCTAGCCAGATCTACCACAGAACGTTGCATTCACCACAACCCGTCTGAAGGAATCTGTCTCTAGCCAGATCTACCACAGAACGTTGCATTCACCACAACCCGTCTGAAGGAATCTGTCTCTAGCCAGATCTCCCACAGAACGTTGCATTCACCACAACCCGTCTGAAGGAATCTATCTCTAGCCAGATCTACCACAGAACGTTGCATTCACCACAACCCGTCTGAAGGAATCTGTGTCTCTAGCCAGATCTACCACAGAACGTTGCATTCACCACAACCCGTCTGAAGGAATCTGTGTCTCTAGCCAGATCTACCACAGAACGTTGCATTCACCACAACCCGTCTGAAGGAATCTATCTCTAGCCAGATCTACCACAGAACGTTGCATTCACCACAACCCGTCTGAAGGAACCTCTGTCTCTAGCCTGATCTCCCACTTCTTTTGTTGTGAAGTTCCAGATCTTTTTGATGTATTTATCCCACCATCTTCTTGGGCTCATCGTTCAGTAACCATGCCTTTGATTATTGTTCTCTTGAGTGTTTATTCATCATCATCATCGGGTATCATCTCTGCAACGAAGGTTGGCTACAATGGAACGCCATTCTGCACTTTCTCTTGCTTTGATGGTGCAGGTTGTCATAGGCTGGTTTTTCCATCTTTTGATGTTACTCGCTCGTCTTAGTTAGTCTTGCTCTGACTCTGCCTCTTTTACCTTGTATTTTCTCCTCCAGGATTACTTTTAGTAGACTATTGTGTCTTTTAAAAGGCCCAAAAATCGCATTTGTCTTGATTGAATTGTGTTTAGTAGATCGCTTTTCATTTTTAGTTGTTTTAAGACTTCATCGTTTGTTTTCTTTTCCTTTCACCCAATTCTACCTATTCTTCTATATATCCACATTACAAAGGCTTCAATTGAGTGTTGTTTATTAGTCAACATTGTCTAGTGTTTCTGTCTTGTAATGTCGTCATTGCTCTTCTTCATTATCTAAGGTGTTTGAAGGATTTGTCTGTAGCATTTTGCACTATAAACTTTAATATAATTGCATCACTCGTTTATTGGTTACTAATCTTCATTATCTTTAAGTCCAATGCCTGCTTGCGTTGGGGAGCCGCGATAGCTCAGTGGTTAGTGTCTGGACTACAAAGGACAAGGGGTTGGGTTAGATCCCAACCGACGGCTTCCGGGTTCACCCAGCCTTAAATGGGTACCGAATTTTTTTCTGGGAAAGTATAGCAGCACGGGCGTAATACCGACCACATGACCCCAAAAATCATGTGCTGAAGGTCTGTAAAATATATGGTCACTAACACCATATTTTCCTATACGCCACTTGGCGTGACGGGGGTACTTTACTTTTTTTTTTTTACTGCTGGCGTTGGAGACCATGTTCCTCGACAACTTTCTACCTCTACAGTTGTATATACAATCTTTTGTTTATTTCCTACCAAATAAGTATCTTAAACTGTCCTGATCTTTTCTCTGTTTTCCTTCACTTCTTTCCCCTTAATTTTCCCAGTTGTCACAATATACTTCAGTTTCTTCCTTCTCATTACATGGCCTCAAATTAGGATTGTTTCCTCTTCTTCTACCTTTCAGCTCCCTGTGGAGCATAGGTCTTCAACAAACACTTTCAGCTCCCTGTGGAGCATAGGTCTTCAACAAACACTTTCAGCTCCCTGTGGAGCATAGGTCTTCAACAAACACTTTCAGCTCCCTGTGGAGCATAGGTCTTCAACAAACACTTTCAGCTCCCTGTGGAGCATAGGTCTTCAACAAACACTTTCAGCTCCCTGTGGAGCATAGGTCTTCAACAAACATTTTCAGCTCCCTGTGGAGCATAGGTCTTCAACAAACACTTTCAGCTCCCTGTGGAGCATAGGCCTTCAACAAACACTTTCAGCTCCCTGTGGAGCATAGGTCTTCAACAAACACTTTCAGCTCCCTGTGGAGCATAGGTCTTCAACAAACACTTTCAGCTCCCTGTAGAGCATAGGTCTTCAACAAACACTTTCAGCTCCCTGTGGAGCATAGGTCTTCAACAAACACTTTCAGCTCCCTGTGGAGCATAGGTCTTCAACAAACACTTTCAGCTCCCTGTGTAGCATAGGTCTTCAACAAACATTTTCCAAGCCGTTCTGTTTTTTGCCATTCTTTTAAGAGCGTTCCATGTATTCCCCATAATCTTCATCTCAGCTTCTATGTGTCTTTTCCAAGAGTTTCTTGGTCTCCTTCTTTGTCTTATTCTCTGGGGATTTCAAAAAGGACCTGTTGTGTAATATTCTGTTGACTTCCGCAGTGTGTGCTATATCCAGCGCCATTGTCTTCGCTGTATCTCTTTATCCACTGGTGTTGTTTGACTGATTGTTTCCTCTACTGCCGACAATTAACTTTCGTGTTGCTTTAGTCTCCTTTATAACATCTTCATTACTATCTTTTATCTCTTGGTGATATTGTTAATAATTTTGTAAAATCGTAATTCTCTTCCTCCAACACATTTCTTATATGTTGTCCAGTTGTCCATGATTCACATCTTCATGTCTGGAGTGGGACCATATAACTCTGAATATTATTATACTCTGGATATTACTAGCAGTACCTTCGTAAATAAAAGTAAAGAACCCCCGTCACGCCAAGTGGCGTATAGGGAATACGGTGTTGGTGACCATACATTTTACAGATCTTCAGCACTTGATTTTTGGGGTAATGTGGTCGGTATTACGCCCGTGCCGCTTTACTTTCATAGAAAAAATCGGTACCCATTTAAGGTTGGGTGAACCCTGAAGCCATCGGTTGGGATCGAACCCTACATCTTGTCCTTTGTAGTCCAGTTCACTAACCACTGAGCTATCACGACTCCCAGCAGTACCTTAATGAAAGATAATTTGTAGCTTGTTCAGTTATATATTCAAAATGTGCAGAAGAATCATGTCTTAAAATGTACACATTTCGTAGTTAAATATTAAATCTTGCACATGAAAGCTTGAAGTTTTGCCACATTTTGATGTTTCTGTATCATCCACAGATAAATATTGACTTTATCTCTAACTTGAAAAATTCTATATTTGGTGTCACAAATTAAAACCACTTTCATGATATATCGTCGTTTAAGAATGAGTGGAATGTTCAAGACTCGGGGCATCGTAATCCATACGTGCTGTAAAATGTCAAAGATTGTAACTAAAATACAACTTTTGAATGAAAAAAAAACAGCTGTGATCAGGGAATGAAGAAGAACACACAAAAAAACAGCTGTGATCAGGGAGTAAAGAAGAAAAAAAAAACAGCTGTGATCAGGGAGTAAAGAAGAAAAAAAACAGCTGTGATCAGGGAGTGAAGAAGAACAAAAACAAACAGCTGTGATCAGAGAGTGAAGAAGAACAAAAACAAACAGCTGTGATCAGAGAGTGAAGATAAACAAAAAAAACAGCTGTGATCAGAGAGTGAAGATAAACAAAAAAAACAGCTGTGATCAGAGAGTGAAGAAGAACAAAAAGAAAACAGAGACTGTTTGTCATATAAAATCAACAATAGAGACAGATAGTCAGGGGCTTGAGAAATACAGACACAGACACCCACATAAACTAGCAGGATAGCAAGATAGCAATGTTTTATTACCAAAGTTGGCTAGAAGGAAATATTGACAAAGTCAGAACACACACAAACATAGGTGTACAGAAGCTGTAAAACAATCACTGACTTACAACAATGGGAAGGGTTCAGACAAATATCAGAAGACTAGATATTCAAAGATAGTCAATGATGGAAATGTACCAGTCAAACACCAGTGGATAAAGAGATACAGCGAAGACGATGGCGTTGGATAGGACACAAACTACGGAAGCCAACTGAGAGTATTACACAACAGGCCCTTTTTTGGAATCCCCAGGGGAAAAGACAAAGAGGAAGACCAAGGAATTCTTGGAGAAGACAGATAGAAGCAGAGATGAAGATGATGGGGAAGACATGGAATGATCTTAAAAGAATGGCAAAAAACAGAACGACTTGGAAAGTGTTTGTTGAAGACCTATGCTCCACTGGGAGCTAAAAAGGTAGAAGAAGATATTCAAAAATAGTCAAAGATAACAGTACTGGGTAGGACTCAATCTGTGACAGTTAACTGAGGGTATAACACGCCAAGCCCTTTTTGAAATCCCCCAGGAGAGGAGACATTGAGGAAGGTGAAAAAAAAATTCTAGGAAAAGACAGGTGGACGCAGAGATGGAGAGTATTAGGAAGACATGCATCATTCTTAAGAGAATGGCAAGACACAGAACAACGTAGACAATGTTTGTTGAAGGCCTGCTTCACAGGAAGTTAAAATGCACATGTAAAATCAACATAAAATGGTATGGAGCAGCTAAACTAATAGAAGGACAAGACAAACTACAGCATTACGGCAAAATTCTGCATCAGGTATAATTAAGAAACTATACAAGTTAAACGCATAAAGCCAAGCCAGAAAACTAAACTCATCACAGATCCAAAAATTAGAAGTCGGGAAAAGACGGTTGCCAGGATTTCCGTAAAGTTCGGTTAAAAGAAAAGTAGACAATAGAGCAGGTAGGATGAAAGGAAAAAAACAGCAAACATTTAATGTAGAAGACAACATAATGGGAAAGGAAGTAAAAAAATGGAAATTCGTTAAGAATCAGCGAAATTAATTTAACCATTCTAACAAATGTGTAATCCATCAGCCCAACACTTATACTGGAAAGTGCCACCCCACTACTACTCCCAACACTTATACTGGAAGATTAGACCCCACTACTGGCTCCCAAAACTTATACTGGAAGATTAGACCCCACTACTGGCTCCCAAAACTTATACTGAAGATTAGACCCCACTACTGGCTCCCAACACTTATACTGGAGGAATAGACCCCCCCTCCCCCTACTGGCCCAAAAATTATACTGTAAGATTAGACCCCACTACTGGCTCCCAACACTTATACTGGAAGATTAGACCCCACTACTGGCTCCCAACACTTATACTGGAAGATTAGACCCCACTACTGGCTCCCAACACTTATACTGGAAGATTAGACCCCACTGCTGACTTCCAACACTTATACTGGAAGATTAGACCCCACTGCTGGCTCCCAACACTTATACTGGAAGATTAGACCACACTGCTGGCTCCCAAACAACTTATACTGGAAGATTAGACCCCACTGCTGGCTCCCAACACTTACACTGGAAGATTAGACCACACTGCTGGCTCCCAACACTTATACTGGAAGATTAGACCCCACTGCTGGCTCCCAAACAACTTATACTGGAAGATTAGACCCCACTGCTGGCTCCCAACACTTATACTGGAAGATTAGACCCCACTGCTGGCTCCCAACACTTATACTGGAAGATTAGACCCCACTGCTGGCTCCCAACACTTACACTGGAAGATTAGACCACACTGCTGGCTCCCAACACTTATACTGGAAGATTCGACATCACTGCTGGCTCCCAACACTTATACTGGAAGATTAGACCCCACTGCTGGCTCCCAACACTTATACTGGAAGATTAGACCCCACTGCTGGCTCCCAATACTTATACTGGAAGATTAGACCCCACTGCTGGCTCCCAACACTTAAACTGGAAGATTAGACCCCACTGCTGGCTCCCAACACTTATACTGGAAGATTAGACGCCACTGTTGGCTCCCAACACTTATACTGGAAGATTAGACCCCACTGCTGGCTCCCAACACTTATACTGGAAGATTAGACGCCACTGTTGGCTCCCAACACTTATACTGGAAGATTAGACCACAGTGCTGGCTCCCAACACTTAATTATATCCCACTGCTCGCTCCCAACACTTATACTGGAAGATTAGACCCCAGTGCTGGCTCCCAACACTTAATTAGACCCCACTGCTGACTCCCAACTCTTATACTAAAAAATAACACCCTACAACTGGAGGGGAGATAAAGTTTGCTGCCTTTCACATATCTCTTGGCTTCTCCTCCTGTTAATTTCTAACGTTTCTAATATTTCATCAATCCATCTATTTCAAGCTTTCCCTAGAGTCTTTCTATGTATATTGAAGACTTGTAGTCTTGTTGTTTCACTAATCCATCTATTTCAAGCTTTCCCTAGAGTCTTTCTATGTATATTGAAGACTTGTAGTCTTGTTGTTTCACTAATTCATCTATTTCAAGCTTTCCCTAGAGGATTTCTATGTATATTGAAGACTTGTAGTCTTGTTGTTTCACTAATCCATCTATTTCAAGCTTTCCCTAGAGTCTTTCTATGTATATTGAAGACTTGTAGTCTTGTTATTTCACTAATCCATCTATTTCAAGCTTTCCCTAGAGTCTTTCTATGTATATTGAAGACTTGTAGTCTTGTTGTTTCACTAATCCATCTATTTCAAGCTTTCCCTAGAGTCTTTCTATGTATATTGAAGACTTGTAGTCTTGTTATTTCACTAATCCATCTATTTCAAGCTTTCCCTAGAGTCTTTCTATGTATATTGAAGACTTGTAGTCTTGTTGCTTCACTAATTCATCTATTTCAAGCTTTCCCTAGAGTCTCTCTACGTCTATTGAAGGCTTGTAGTCTTGTTGTTTTATCACGTGATCAAACTATTTAAACTATTGTTTCTTAATGTTTACAAGGGCGAAATTACTCCTAGCTCCTTTCTCAGTTCTTCATTTCTGATCATATCTTTTATGTTACTTCCTCTCATGCATCTAACGCATTTTATATTGGTATTGAAGACAAGGCGCCCGCGTTGATTGCAATTCAATATACGTCATCGTTGGAATACCGGTCAATATGACGGTTAGGCGTCAGGAACTTTTAATTGCTGTGTCTGAAAAGTGTTCCTTGTTGCAGTTTCCTCATATTCCAAGTCCGGCTTGCTGCAGGAGCTACTGAGTTAAGTGCTCTGTGCACACCGTGAGCTGTGTGTATCATCCGTGTTGATCATGTTTCGATATTCCAATGGTTTACGATGAATGCTGATATCGTATGACAGGGAACAGTTGGCTGTGTTCACTTTCTGTGCAGTTTCGCTTTATGTCTTTTGGCGTGTGCTGAGACTGCTATGATGGGGACTGCAGCTACTTTTCTTTGTTTTGGAGATGAGTTAGTAATTCGGATGATTCCACTGGCACGGACGGTTGAGCAATTATGGATTTTAATTCGTTTTCAGTGATACCGGGGCCTTCCATAACCAAATAACAAGGCGCCTAACAGTTGCGGAGCTGAGAGCTGTTAGCGAGCCACAGCTGATGGCTTACACCATGATCGGTACCATCCAGACACTACTCCACCTCTTCGCTGTGCCTCTAGAAACAGACTAGCCTGTTTAGTTTGGCCAAGCGAGTGTTGATCAGAGGGGTGAGGTAAACCGGTTCTCAAAAATAACATAATGAAGTCGGATGTTTTGGGCCGAAAGGCGCAAATATCACAGTTTTACTGCAAACCACAATACAACGTTTACATGCCACTTAATGTCCTTTTAAGGGCGGATGATGAAGGAATGTATTCATTTAGTCATCGGGTGAAGCAAGCAAGTATTTCGATAGTGCTTATTTCTCTTATCGTTCATGAGCCCAGAGTCCAGTTCGGGTATTTGCAGCATAACGTTGGGATGGAGATAGGGGTGTATCCTATTCTATCTATCTATTGTCCTTTCGAGCCGAAGACGGCACATAGGGCAGAACCACAATCTCAAAAACAGAAACCGTGAGTGCCAAAATAACACATATTGCAGAGATCGCTGCTTCTAAAATCTATGGCTCTGTTTCTATAACAATACTTTTTACAATGACATCTTGTCAAGCCATCGATCAACCTCCTTAGTCGCCTCTTACGACATGCCTGGAACGTCACAGTGTCACTATTCTTTACTTCCCTCATAATGAGGACCCGGTAACACACGGGATACGTGATACGGAATATATCCTATTAGTTGCTGTTTAATGTTAAGTTTGTCTATCGCCTCAGACTTAACACGTTTATTGTCTATTGCTACTTCGTGCTGGTTAACTTCGTGCTGGTTAACTTCGTGCTGGTTAAGTTCGTGCAGGTCCATATCCCTGGAAGCATGTCGGCTACATCTGCTACCTGTAAACTCACGCCCGCCGTTAAGTTATACTTTGTTATCTTGCCAAGTTGCAAGTGATGCTTGATGTAAAGCTAGTGGCGATATTTTTGGGATAGGCAGCGAATGTGTTGATAAACTTCCTCATCTTTGTTATCAGTCACTTAATATTGCTTAATAATAATCGCCTTCTTAGCATATTTCTCTTATTTTACTTCCACTCTATTTTGGTTCCAAAATTCCTTAACCTCCAGTAGGTAGCGACACGTGTAATTCTTAGGAAATATCCATAAACACAATAAGCATGATTCTATGCTGATAAAGTTATTTTACAATCGTGGCGCCTTATAACTTTATTGTTATTAATTATTTTACAATATGGAGTTCAAATTTAGTTTTGTCTGAATTAATAATTACATAATTATGCTGAGCATATTAATATAGCATTGGTGCATCAAATTTAGTCATTTGTTTATAATTCCTTTTTATCTTCTTCTACCCATCCAATGTTGCATTGAAGCACCACAGACGAAAGGAGGAATGTGTAATCTCATCTGAAGACTGTAGATGATGAATTGTTTGTTCTTTTTGGTCATTCACCTTCTAGATTTGGTGTAGTTCCTGTGTGTATCAGGTTAAGATAGAAATGTTTGGGTTTTCCCATATATCCTGTATGCCATCTATCTATCTATCTATCTATCTATCTATCTATCTATCTATCTATCTATCTATCTATCTATCTATCTATCTATCTATCTATCTATCTATCTATCTATCTATCTATCTATCTATCTATCTATCTATCTATCTATCTATCTATCTATCTATCTATCTATCTATCTATCTATCTATCTATCTGTCTATCTGTCTGTCTGTCTGTCTGTCTGTCTGTCTGTCTGTCTGTCTATCCGTCTGTCTGTCTATCCGTCTGTCTATCTATCCGTCTGTCTATCTATCTATCTATCTATCTATCTATCTATCTATCTATCTATCTATCTATCTATCTATCTATCTATCTATCTATCTATCTATCTATCTATCTATCTATCTATCTATCTATCTATCTATCTATCTATCTATCTATCTATCTATCTATCTATCTATCTATCTATCTATCTATCTATCTATCTATCTATCTATCTATCTATCTATCTATCTATCTATCTATCTATCTATCTATCTATCTATCTATCTATCTATCTATCTATCTATCTATCTATCTATCTATCTATCTATCTATCTATCTATCTATCTATCTATCTATCTATCTATCTATCTATCTATCTATCTATCTATCTATTTGTCTGTCTGTCTGTCTGTCTGTCTGTCTGTCTGTCTGTCTATCTAATCTATATAGTTATATATACATATATATATATATATATATATATATATATATATATATATATATATATATTCTATTCACGATTTTATTAAATCCGATCTATTATCTGAATTTTACATAGGGTATTCAATCTATCATTCTGTTGTCTGTTATCTTTCTCAAGCTGTTAGTTTCGCAGTTTATAATCTTCTGTTCTATTTAAATACATAATGAAAGTAGCATCTATCCGAATTAATTATGTTTAAAATACATGACAAAAAGAACGTTGCTTCTTAACTAATTAAATTTGGCATTTATAACTAAAACAAAGTTCTTAGTGAATTAATTAATTAATTATTTAAACATTTATTTCTATCAATATTGTCTAGCCAAGTGATTTGTTTCTTTACCTTGTCAGTCTTGACTGTTTCTCTCTGTGTACCCGTGTTGCCTGCTCTCACGAGTGTTGTCTGGAAGGGAGGTTTGCATGTTTTAATTCGTTTGTCTTTTAAGTTGGCCATTTGATATGAATTCAAAGAAAACAAAACCCACTGTTATTAATATTTAAATAGGCAATGTAGCATTTGATGATGAAGTCTTAAAACAACTAAAAATAAAAAGAGAACTACTAAACACAATTCAAACAAGACCAATGCGATTTTTGGCCATGTTAAAAGACACAACAGCCTACTAAAAGTAATCCTGTAGGGAAAAATACAAGGTAAAAGAGGCAGAGGCAGACCAAGACTAACATGGACGAGTAACATCAAAAGATGGACAAATCAGCCTATGACAACCTACACCTTCAAAGCAAGAAACAGAGTAGAATGGCGCTCCATGGTAGCCAACCTTCGTTGCGGAGACGGCACTCGATTATGATGATGAATCTACAGACATAAACAAAATAAACAAAGAACAATAGACAGCTGGAAGCAGTAGCGAACCTGTACTTCTCGACAGAGCGCCTTGCCAATAGAAGCAAACGCTAGAGCACACGGCCATCTAGGCTACCTACAGAGTAGCTAGCATTGGCGATGTCTTTCATGCGTGTTACGTCCCATAACTGTTTGTCTTCCACGCAAGTATTCAGCCCTACCCTGTCAGGAAGATACTAGTCCATAAGCTAATTTAATTTCATATGCATCCAATTGTATTTATATTTCTTTACTTCTTTTACATCTCTCACATGCATAGGTAAGGGTGGATAATAGACATCCGGTTATAGTAGCACGCAAAACAAACCTTTAATGTCTATACATTTACCTCTATATGGAGATACTTTTCGTAATAGGAAAATAGAGATATACAATTTAATCCTGACTTGTGATCGTAACTCTATGCTGTAGTCATGGCTACACATGCTTGAAAGACATCGCCAACGATAGCAGTTTTTGTTAGGCTGCTTAGCTGGTCCTATGGTCTAGCGTTTGTTTCTCGTGACAAGGCACTGTGTCGAGGAGTACGGGTTCGATTCTGGTTCTGGCTGTCTATTGTTCTTTGTTTTTTTTTTCTGTTGTTGATTGTTTGTGATTTTTTTTCCCCGCGTATTGTAAACATTGCTCTTCCCATGAAGCGATTCGTTTTCCTCTGGTTCCTCTAAATTTACCTTTATCAGGTCTGGTGATAGTTGCACCTAGCCAAACTATTTTGTATTTCTTCTCCTCATCGTTTTCCTATTTTTTAAAGAACTTTAAATAGGTGTAGATGCGCTGTGTTGTGGTTTGTTTAGCAAAGCTGTGGCCCAACACATCTGACCTCAGTGAGACATTTTCTATTACCGGACTGCCTTCTCTCTTCGATCCGCACTCGTTAGGCTAAACTTGTTTGCCAGTTTCAAGAGGCCCAGTATGATTGTGAAGGGGGATCTGTATCAACTGTTGTTGTCGTTTCTGACTGAAGAAGTCACCTCTGAGTCAACTTATGACTTTGGTGCTATAGAGGCATCGTGGCACCTTGAGTAATTGTTTAGTTTTGTAATTCTGGACACATACAACTTTGGTGCTATAGAGGCATCTTGGCACCTTGAGTAATTGTTTAGTTTTGTAATTCTGGACACATACAACTCTGGTGCTATAGAGGCATCTTGGCTCCTGGAGTAATTGTTTAGTTTTGTAATTCTGGACACATACAACTTTGGTGCTATAGAGGCATCTTGGCACCTTGAGTAATTGTTTAGTTTTGTAATTCTGGACACATACAACTTTGGTGCTATAGAGGCATCTTGGCTCCTGGAGTAATTGTTTAGTTTTGTAATTCTGGACAGATACAGCTCTGGTGCTATAGAGGCATCTTGGCTCCTGGAGTAATTGTTTAGTTTTGTAATTCTGGACACATACAACTTTGGTGCTATAGAGGCATCTTGGCTCCTGGAGTAATTGTTTAGTTTTGTAATTCTGGACACATACAGCTTTGGTGCTATAGAGGCATCTTGACATCTGGAGTAATTGTTTAGTTTTGTAATTCTGGACACATACAGCTTTGGTGCTATAGAGGCATCTTGACATCTGGAGTAATTGTTTAGTTTTGTAATTCTGGACACATACAGCTTTGGTGCTATAGAGGCATCTTGACATCTGGAGTAATTGTTTAGTTTTGTAATTCTGGACACATACAGCTTTGGTGCTATAGAGGCATCTTGACATCTGGAGTAATTGTTTAGTTTTGTAATTCTGGACACATACAACGTTGGTGCTATAGAGGCATCTTGGCTCCTGGAGTAATTGTTTAGTTTTGTAATTCTGGACACATACAACTCTGGTGCTATAGAGGCATCTTGACATCTGGATTAATTGTTTAGTTTTGTAATTCTGGACACATACAGCTCTGGTGCTATAGAGGCATCTTGGCTCCTGGAGTAATTGTTTAGGTTTGTAATTCTGGACACATACAGCTTTGGTGCTATAGAGGCATCTTGACATCTGGAGTAATTGTTTAGTTTTGTAATTCTGGACACATACAGCTTTGGTGCTATAGAGGCATCTTGACATCTGGAGTAATTGTTTAGTTTTGTAATTCTGGACACATACAGCTTTGGTGCTATAGAGGCATCTTGACATCTGGAGTAATTGTTTAGTTTTGTAATTCTGGACACATACAGCTTTGGTGCTATAGAGGCATCTTGACAACTGGAGTAATTGTTTAGTTTTGTAATTCTGGACACATACAGCTTTGGTGCTATAGAGGCATCTTGACATCTGGAGTAATTGTTTAGTTTTGTAATTCTGGACACATACAGCTTTGGTGCTATAGAGGCATCTTGACATCTGGAGTAATTGTTTAGTTATGTAATTCTGGACACATACGGCTTTGGTGCTATAGAGGCATCTTGACATCTGGAGTAATTGCTTAGTTTTGTAATTCTGGACACGTACAGCTTTGGTGCTATAGAGGCATCTTGACATCTGGAGTAATTGCTTAGTTTTGTAATTCTGGACACATACAGCTCTGGTGCTATAGAGGCATCTTGGCTCCTGGAGTAATTGTTTAGTTTTGTAATTCTGGACACATACAGCTCTGGTGATAACTGACCTCTAGGTTTTCTGCTAAACTTATTACTTTTGCAATTCTAGAAACATGTAGCCCAAGGTCCTAACTGTTTAATTTTGTGATTCCAGACACATACAGGCCTTGGTCCGAACAGTTTAATTTTACGAACTTATTTCTTGACCTACAATTTTATAGCTGCCTCATTATTTTTATTCAGCAAATACCTCGAGGTAAAACATTATTAAAAAAGGCAATTATGGATCTCCAAAACAATAAACATACACTAATGAGGCGGTATTTGCCTTACAGAAATAATGAGGAAACGTAAACGTAAAAAAACAGCAGTCTTACCGTATTTATTTATTTCGGAAGCCTGGCCGGTAGTCAATGATGTGTTCTTCGGGGCTATAGAGCCAATTATTTGATGTAAAACTGATTCCTATACAGTAGCACTCACATCCGTTGACTCTACATGGAAAAAAAAAGAGAAAACGATTGCCAATAATCAAGGATTATTTCCGTGAACGGAATCACGTGATTAAAGTTGCAGTGAATCAAACGGACGTTATTAACCGCATCACTTTCGCTTTTTTATTTTTAATTTATGAACTCTGGTACAAATCGACTACGTTCACGGCCATCTATAATAGTAATAAGGTCCTCGGGCTGAAATGAGTATAAGTTTGTGAAGTTTTCAGCTTTGCGACCTGAGGCCATCGTGGGTAAAACGGCTGCCAGCCGTCTATATATATATATATATATATATACATGTACATATATATATATAGCTTGCAAAGTTGAAGACATCGCAAACTTTGGGTGATTTCGGGATTTTTCTCTCAACCCACAGGCCTTAGTAAAACTATATATGGATGTGGTTAAACAAACTGAGAAAGCCAAAAGGCTATGGAGCGATGCAGCTTAGTTTTATTTAACCACAGGGAGAGACAATTGAGAGAATTAGGGATAACTCTTACTCTTAGTTATTGTGAAGGGACACTATTCAGCGTGATTGGAGCAGTAACACTGGCTATTTAAAAAAAACACAACGCGCCATTTTTCAGTCGACGCACCTGAAAGAAATTCTTCCTGGCAGAATGAGGTTGGAATTACATTAGCAGATTGTCATTCACCTCCACGTTGTGTGCTCTGAAATTAAATTTAGTTTAGTCAGCAGGTCATATTCGTTACACTTCGTACAACACCATTGTGCTCAGATCATTTTTATTGCACTTTGTACAACTCCATTGTACTTAGGTTATCATCATTGCACTTTTTATAACTCCATTGTACTAGGATTATCGTCATTGCAAATTGTACAACTCCATTGTACTTAGGTTATCACCATTGCACTTTGTACAACTCCATTGTACTTAGGTTATCACCATTGCTCTTTGTACAACTCCATTGTACTTAGGTTATCATCATTACACTTTGTATAACTCCATTGTACTTAGGTCATCACCATTGCACTTTGTACAACTCCATTGTACTTAGGTTATCACCATTGCTCTTTGTACAACTCCATTGTACTGAGGTTATCGTCATTGCACTTTGTACAACTCCATTGTACTGAGGTTATCGTCATTGCACTTTGTCCAACTCCATTGCACTCATGTTACCGTCTTTACACTTTGTACAACTCCATTGTGCTTATGTTATCTTCCCAATAATTATACTCGCTGTGCAGCATGCCCCCAGTTACTAACAAAAGCACTGAAGATGGTTTTAGCGGAGATGCGCTAACTCTGTAACGCCCAGCAAAGACCTTGAAAATGGAGAGGATAACTGGGTATGTTTTTGTCTTTACAATTTTGTGTGTGTCCCTGACAGCCGCCATATGTGGCCGACTCTTTTCGATTTTTAACTGCTTTGGGCTCTTTATCATGAGCAGAGTGCACACTGATGAAAAATTCTGTTTTTCACGTTTATGCACAGAAGACTAGACTTCCGGTCAATATGGCGGATAGGCGGCAAGAACCGTTGAGACTGTCTGAAAAGTGTTCCTTGTTGCAGTTTTCTCATATTCCGAGTCCGGTTTGCTCCTGGAGCCATTGAGTTTAGTGCTCTGTGCACACATTGAGCTGCGTTTAAATATTCTGATTGCTTACGATGAATGATGGTATCATATGACGAAGGACAGTTCAGCTGCGTTCACTTTCGATGTCGCTAACGTTTTATGTCTCTTGGCGTGTTCTGTAGCGACAATAATGGGGACTGTAACTGCCTTTGTTTGGATCTTTCAATGAGATGAGATGTTAATTCGAATGGTTCCTCTGGCACGGGCGGTTGAGCAATTATGGATTTTTATTCGGATGCAGTGATACTGGGGCCTTCGACTAAATACAACAACAGACTAGACAATCACAACTTAAGACTAGACAATCGCTACTTACTACTCCGAGATTGTGGGAGGAAGTAAAAGCACAACGACTTTATAGATTACAAAACAGTAAACAATCCAATAGCAGGGAACAAGTTGAATGTATACACGTTAAGGGGCACTCGTTACATTTACCATTAAAATAAAACACTCAGAATAAAAAATATATGTCGTTGACCCATATATTACTGTCAGAAATAAATAGAGTACGTGGATCCCAGGCCGTGCTATGGAGTTCGTGCACTCTGGTCAGTCTTCTTAGTTTTTCTCGTGGGGGATATTGGAGTACCTATAGATTCGGTCTGGTGTAGGTAAAGTAAAGTACCCCCGTCACGCCAAGTGGTGTATAGGGAATATGGTGTTAGTGACCATCAATTTTACAGACCTTCGGCACATGATTTTTTTTTTACTTTGGTAATGTGGTGGGTATTACTCCCGTGCCGCTTTACTTTCCCAGAAAAAAATCCGGTACCTATTTAAGGCTGGGTGAACCCGGAAGCCGTCGATTGGGATCAAACCCTACCTCTTGTCCTTTGTAGTCCAGTTCATTCGTCTGGTGTATAGAGATGATAATTCTGACACAAACACACAAATAGACAGAATATCTGTTTAACTGCTAAACTCACACTCAACGCATGAAGGCAAACAACAAATTAATTTTTTTTTAAACCAGTGGTATATGAGAATCGTGGGAGTCGCGATAGCTCAGTGGTTAGTGAAATGGACTACAAAAGACAAGAGGTAGGGTTCGATCCCAACCGACGGCTCCGGGTTCACCCAGCCTTTAATGGGTACCGGATTCTTTTCTGGGAAAGTAAAGCGGCACGGAAATCATGTGCTGAAGATCTGTAAAATTTATGGTCACTAACACCATATTCCCTATACGCCACTTGGCGTGACGGGGATACTTTACTTTTTTTTCTTTACATGAGAATCGTGGGAGTCGCGATAGCTCAGTGGTTAGTGAAATGGACTACAAAAGACAAGAGGTAGGGTTCGATCCCAACCGACGGTTTCCGGGTTCACCCAGCCTTAAATTGGTAACGGATTTTTTCTGGGAAAGTAAAGAGGCACGGACGTAATACCGACCATATTACCCTAAAAAAATCCGGTGCCGAAGGTCTGTAAAATTTATGGTGAGTAACACCATATTTCGTATACGCCATTTGACGTGACGGGGGTACTTTACTTTACTTTTTTATAGATTCGTCTGGTGTGCGGGGATGATAATTCTGACACAAACACACAAATAGACAGAATATCTGTTTAACTGCTAAACTCACACTCAACGCATGAAGGCAAACAACAAATTCATTTTAAAAAAAGACCTGTTGTACATAAGAATCGCGTCTTCCCATCTAGTTGATTTCCCCCCTCCTCTCCCACCTCTTTTGTGCGTGAAGGGAGAAAAAAAACAGACCCTTATGCCCTAATCGAATGTACACGTCGGTCAACAGGCCTCGATGTTCCTCAAAGGCATGTGACAACCAGCCCAAAATTAGATTTGGTCGACACTGAACTTAAGACAATCGCCTCTCCCTGCGCCAACGAAAAAGACAATCAATTTAAGTGCCCATTCCAATGGATAGATTTTTCCATGATCCACGTAAGGTGGCATGGATTTGATCTCTCTAGCCAGCTTGATGTGTTTGATTGAATGCACTCGAAGTTCTTGATGTGTTTGATTGAATGCACTCGAAGTTCTAGCAATCGATTTCAAAATGCAAAAAAAAAAAAATAATAATAAAATAACGTGCATCATTAAATTGTAACAAATGTATAAATGTTACTTCATGTTACCGCTACATGTTGGTAATGATTGTAACTTATATCATATATTGTATGTTATTTGAGATTTCCAAAAGGATGGAGATGACAGGACAAAATCACTAACATAGAATTATGTAAATGTACCAGTCAAATACCAGTGGATAAAGAGATACAGCGAAGACGATGGCGCTGGATAGGACACACACTGCGGAAGCCAACTGAGAGTATTACACAACAGGTCATTTTGTGGAATCCCCAGGGGAAAAGACAAAGAGGAAGACCAAGAAATTCTTGGAGAAGACAAACAGAAGCAGAGATGAAGATGATGGGGAAGACATGGACTGATCTAAACGGAATAGAAAGAAACAGAACGACTTGGAATGTGGTGTTTCTTGAAGACCTATGCTCCACAGGGAGCTGAAAGGTAGAAGAATCAGAAGATTTGAGATTTCCTGTGCTCAGAAAATGAACTAGTGATGGTAGAGTGGATGTAATACATTCCCATGCTTACCTGATGAGTCTGAGTTCGATTCTGAGCTCTGGTGAATTTTTTTTCACTCGCATCGACGCTGCTCTAGGCTTCAACTGATCTGTGATATGTACCAGAAATTTTGTTTGTGAAAATAAACCGGCATGACGTAATACTGACCAGCTTATCTATAATGTACCCACCTGTTTGGAAAAAGTGACTTTTTTGTCTATTACATTCAAACACCATAAAATATGATTGGAACATTTCTCTGGTTTTTTTTTAAATTCTATTTGTTTTGCTCTATAAATATTCCAATTAGAGAAATCAACAATCAACGACTAATATAATCAGTAATCAAGAAAAGACATTGGACATATGTTGGACATGTAATGAGAAGAGATAATACAGTATTTGAAACGTTGCACTTGTTTCAGATTTGTCTCGTTTATTTTTATGCTGCATTATGGTGGTGATTGTTTCTTCGATATAACCATTACTTCTGTTTTCTTACTATTCAGACTGAGACATTTCTTGTTGCTTTCTTTTACTATTATCTCTATCATTTCTTGTAGTTCATTCTCTGTCTCTGCTATTAAGACTGTGTCATCCGCATATCGTAAAATTATTTATGTTGTGACCGTTGACTTCAATTCCTTTTTTGTCTACTATTGATCTCATATATTCACTGTAAAGTGAAAACAAATCCGGTGACAGAACACAGCCTTGTTGACTCCTTTCTTTTTAAATTTAAATTGTCCTGTTTGGTTGTTAATTCGTATAGCTGCTGTTTGTTGCCAGTACAGGTTTTTTATGATTCGCAGATCCTTGCCACCAATGTTTAATTTCTCCAGCATATCGATTATTTCCACATGCTTTACTTTGTCAAATGCTTTCGTGTAAGTCTATATAGTGGATACATACAAGACGATAAATATACATTTATATACTCAGGCAACAATACAGAACAACAAAGATGGGTAGGCATATTAATAAAACGAGAACTACAAAAATATATAAATACTCAAGTGACATACAATTATAGGATTATATTAATAAAAATGAAGGCAAAGCCATTTGACATAGCAATAATACAGACATACGCACCTACTCAAGACTATACAGATGAACAAATAGAAACATACTATGAAGATCTAAATACAGTTATGAAGCAAGTGAAATTTTCAGACATTTTGATTGTAATGGGTGACATGATCGCAAAAGTGGGAAAAGGCAGATATAAGACCATTATAGGAAATCATGGGTTAGGAAAAAGAAATGACAGAGGAGAAAGATTAATTCAATTTTGTGAAGAAAACAGGCTAATAATATGTAATACCTACTTTGAGCAAGAGAAAAGGAAATTATACACACAGCAAAGCAAGCCCTCAAGTGGGAAACAACAGGTAGGAGGAAAAGAGGCCGACCAAGAGAAACACTGAGCAGAATATTTTTCATCGAGATAAAGACAGCAGGAATCGGCTCCCTCAATGAGACCAAGATGCTTGCAGAGAACAGAGACAAATGGCGAGATTTGATAAAAGATCTTTGCAAGGATATAGACTGCTAGAAAGAACATTTAGAAAGATGGAAAGAGTATCTGATTCTATGTCCTATGGGCCGGTTACGTCTCGAAAGCTCGATAGATATATAAGTAGATAGACAGACAGACAGACAGACAGACATAGATAGATAGATAGATAGATAGATAGATAGATAGATAGATAGATAGATAGATAGATAGATAGATAGATAGATAGATAGATAGATAGATAGATAGATAGATAGATAGATAGATAGATAGATAGATAGATAGATAGATAGATAGATAGATAGATAGATGGATGGATGGATGGATGGATGGATGGATGGATGGATGGATGGATGGATGGATGGATGGATGGATGGATGGATGGATGGATGGATGGATGGATGGATGGATGGATGGATGGATGGATGGATGGATGGATAAAAGAACTGAATAGTACAACTTCTTACGGTCCTATGCACTGAATGAATTCAATACTAAATCTCATATTATTTTTCCACCTATAAATGACTTATATCTACACTTGTGCTTGTTTTATTGCTGAATTCTTTAGTTTCTTTTTCGCTACTTAATGTACCTTTCTCACCCTTTTTGATGTTCATATTCTATCTTTCATCTTTGCGGATGTGTTCGGGGTGCTGTTATGATGATTCTAAAATAACATAAGTTTCATCGCAGTCGAATGTCTCCAATTATAAAATGTTACTGACATTCTCAAGCCTTTTTCTCGTGTGATTTGTTTCTGTAGGTGCGCTATATTCATTATTGTGAATGTTCTTGCCTATTTCAATCACCCTGGAAAGAAGTTAAGAACACACTGTTTATTATCCTGAAAACCTTTGATTTGTAAGAAATAAAAGTACATTAACACAGGGTAAAAGAAAAAGCAGCTGACCACGAGAAACACTAACGTAAGAACATTGAGGCGAGTGGCAACAACAACAGGTATCAGCTCGCTCGCCGAGTTTTAACAACTCGTCCAGAACAGAGTTGTGTGGCGAAATTCGTACAATACGGGTCCTGTGCAAGGTCTGATAACAAAGATCACTAGACAGAAATAGTCTAAAAAAATAAAGTTGTCCTTTGTGCCATCTTTGGCTTGAAAGGATAATAGATAGATGAACTTATCACACACTCCGCCCCACATTTTAAAACATCTCATTGGACAATATTAAATAATTGATGCCTTCTAGGGTTTTAAATCTTGGAGATAAGTACACATATTAAATATATAAAGTATTAAAATCTATACAGGACGGCGAGTAGGCTCACATGCCCAAATGTCTATTAATCACGTAACCAATGTGTACGTAAACCCTGGTACCGTTTCTTTCCGCCATTTTTTAGATTTCGTTCTTTGATTTCTTTGTTTTATTTTATTTTAATAGTGTGTTTGTTTTACCTGATGAAGACTTTTTGCCGAAACGTCGTAGATGTCCTTGGCTTTCTATTATTTTATCAAATTCATACATTTTTATTTTACATTTTAGATCTTTAATAAAATTAGGGTATTTCTCGTGAACAAAATAAAGATGTCAAAAGGGAGTCCTTGGTAAAGAACAGTTTAAGAACCGCTGATTGAATAATTTAAGAAGAATAATTTAAAAGGTTAATTTTACATTTTTTCCCCCACATGTTGTGTATCACAATTTTCATCAAGACTGCTGTTTCCAATTTAAACGTATTATTTCTTAAGTATTATTTATTAAACGTTTATAAATTTTTTTATTGAAACATATATTATTATAACGTAATATTTTTTTTATCACTTATTATTTCTTCTTATTTATAAGTTAACTATAGCGTAGAGTAATAAGATAGAAGTAATATTACTAAATACTACTATTTTCAATTGCCTAATTGGTCGTGTGCTCTAGCGTTTCGTTTCTCGTGGCAAGGCGCTACGCCGAGGAGTACATGTTCGATTCTGTCTCCGGTCACCTATGTTCCTTGTATTTTTTTCCGCTGTTGATTATTTGTGATTTTTATCCCGAGTGCTGCAAACATATCTCTTCCCCTGAAGTGATTCGCTGATCTATCGCCTCGGATGTTTCCCTCCATTATAATCATTATCATCATCATCATCATCATCATCATCATCATCATCATCATCATCATCATCATCATCATCATCGAGTGCTGTCTCCGTAATGAAGGTTGGCTACCATGGATCACAATTCCACTCTGTTTCTTGCGTTGATGGTGCAGGTTGTCATAGGTTGACTTGTCCATCTTTTGATGTTACTTGTCCATGTTAGTCTTGGTCTGCCTCTGCCTCTTTTACCTTGTATTTTTCCTTCCAATACTACTTTTAGTAGGCTGTTGTGTCTTTTAACGTGTCCCAAATATTTCATTTGTCTTGTCTTAATTGTATTTAGTAGTTCTCTTTTTATTTTTTGTTGTTTTAAAACTTCATTTTTTGTTTTGTTTTCTATCCATACAATTAAACTTATTATTCTGTAAATCCACATTTCAAAGGCTTCAGTTTTCTGTTCTGTTTTCTTGTCTAATGTTCATGTTTCTGCACCATACAGGGATATTGAGAAGATGTAACATTTTACTATTCTTAGTTTCAGTGCAACTGTTATTTGTTTTGTTGTTAGTATATTCTTCATGGCATAAAAATTACTTTTTGCCATACCAATGTTTTTTTTTAAATTTCAATTTTACATTTTCCATCATTGGTTATAGTGTGTCCCAGGTAGTTGTAGCTCTGGACTGTCTCCAGATGTATTCCTTCAACTGTGATATTTATTTGTAGGTCTTGAGAATTTTCTTTGTTTATGATCATAGATTTAGTCCTTGTGATATTCATATCTAGTCCATATTTTTTGCTTGTTATGTTTATCACATGAAGCAATTTTTGTAGTGGGCCATTAGTTTAGAGCCATTATAATATTCATTTATTATAATTTGTCTCTAATGTTATTAAAAACAAACTGAAAAAGACATGGGACGAACTCGATGGTGCTGGTTAGCATACACTCTGTGTAAACTAGATGCGAATATTTCACGACAGGCCCTATTTTGGAATCGCCAGGGCTTCCCCTGACAAAAAAGGTCAAAATATACTTGATGTGCAAAGATGGAAAAGGAGATAAAAAGGTGGTGAAGATCTCTCTCTCTCTCTCTCTCTCTCTCTCTCTCTCTCTCTCTCTGCTATCAAGTTCAATTAGAGCAGGATTTGAGATCCTCTCATGAAGGCAGCTGTCTGTTTAAGCGATTCGATTGCCCCGTATAGTTTCTCTTCCAGGGAGGTGGGCGTGGACCACATTGCTCTTATCAGGGCCGTGTACTGGGGGCAATCCTGTAGAACATGTTTTGCTGTCATGTTGTCCAGTGTACAGTGGCATAGGCTGGTTGTACCTATTTTGGTAAGCGACCTTACGAGAAGGGAACGATACGGGACGGCTTTGAAAGTGTTGGAGATATTTGATCCGCAGAGAGAGTTGAAAGGAAGAAGAAAAAGGAATAGTTCCATAATTAATAAATCGTCAGGACAACTAACATTTCGAGTGTGACCCGTGTGACCATGGCGGCAACTGTTCTTGCTAAAATCGACAATTAGCGAGCATGGAAAAAATATTGGAAAAAGGTCAAAGTTGAAAAAAAATTAGATCAGGCCTTGTGGTTGTTTTTTCCCCAGGTTTCATAAAAAACGGAAATAACATTTTAGTTGTGTAATGTCATGGAGGTCAAGAACACGGAAGTCACGTGACAGAATTGTAGTGCTGTCATTTATGGAAACTGGATTCGCATTATCATCACGTGTTATGTGCTTCTGTCTTGCAAACATGCCATATTACTCGGAACCATTAGTTATAAAAGATCATTAAAATAATGTAAAAAAAAACATGACATTGCATTCAACAGATAGACTATTAGAGAGACAAGATAAACAAAGACATTTCGACAAAAGCATTTACCAAGTACAAAATAACAAAATACACAACGATAAATATGATAGACAAATACTAATTTAAAATAAACAAAGAAATGTAAATAGAAAAAAACCAAACACTAACCTGAAAAATGGCGGAAAGAAACGGTGGTTAGGTTGTACGTTGTTGCTGGTTGCATGATTAATAAATAATAAGGCAGAATTTATTTAGACCAAAAGAAGCCAATCAGTGAAAATGTAAAACGGGTGTTTCAAGAGGATGTATTAAAGTAGGTGTCCTATAAGGTACGGCAGAAGAGAGGAACGAGAGAAGACAGGGATAACAAGAGAGAGGTAGAGCAGGAGAGGTAGTATCATCATCATCAAGTACCATGTCTGCTGTCGTAGGTGATCATGTCTCTCCACATCTTTCGATCTCGACAGTTATTTATCATTTCTGTTATTGACCTTCTGCCAAGCCATTCTCTTAAGCTGTCTGGTATTTTTTCTTTTTGCTTCCCTCTATCTCTTCGTCCCTCAATTTTCCCAGTTGTTACAATATATTCCAGCCGTTCCCTTCTCATCACATGGCCAAAAAATGATGATTGTTTCTTCCTAATATTGGAAATTAGCTCTCTCTTTGCTTTGGCCTCACAGAACGTTTTCATTACTATTCTTAGCTGTCCATTGTATTCTTAACATCCTTCTGTAAAACACACAGCCTTCAGTGATTTTCCTGTCTGTTATCCATGATTCATACCTATATGTGTAGGCTGGCTCTACATAATAGTTTAGAACTCGTTTTCCTGTTAATATTGTCAAAAATGAATGCACAATATTTTTCTCAACTTTAGGAAAGCTGCTTTTGCCTGAACCATTCTGTATTTCACCTATGTTGTACATCTACCATCTGAAGTTAAGAGGTCAATGCAAAGACATGCAAATAAATGTATAAGAAAGCGAAGCTACAGTCAAGCTGAATGTGAAGGAGGAATGAAATAAAAATAGAAAAAATGGTATAGTTAAAGCATTACGTAATTGATGGGCGACACAAATTTGAACGAGGGTTCGGCTCAATAGGCTTTCAGTAGGAACAAACAAACAACACGCATGCACATATATGTATATAAAGAAAATTAATCATACATAACTAACTAATAATAAAGAATCCAAAACAAAATAATAGTAGGAGAAACAACAATAAAAATAACTTACCTGTATCGTTGCCAGAGGGGAAAATATGATCCATTTGTTCACAGATATATGAATTCATTTTCCTGTTTTAATATTGTTCCACTTGTCTTTTTTGTGTATTATGGTGAAGTCATTTCTTTGTTGCTACCATTAATTCTGTCTTTTTACAATTAAGGCTGAGTCCTTTATTTTTGCTTTCCTGCACTGTAATGTCTAACATTTCTTGTAACTCATTTTCGCTCTTAGCGATTGAGATCTCCGTCTATACCCAGCAGTACTTTTGTTAAATATTCTTAATCTGTTCTTCGATTGCCGTTGATAAATGGATCATCATCATCATCATCATCATCATCATCATCATCATCATCATCATCATCAAGTACCGGGCCTACTGGCGTAGGTGATCATGTCTCTCCACAATTTTCGATCTCGGCAGCTATTTATCATTTCTGTTGATGACCTTCTGCCAAGCCATTCTCTTAAGCTGTCTGTTATTGTTTTCTCTTTGCTTCCCTCTATCTCTTCGTCCCCCTAATTTTTCCAGTTGTTACAATATATTCCAGTTGTTCTCTTCTCATTACATGGCCAAAAATGATCATTGTTTCTTCCTAATATTGGAAATGAGCTCTCTTTTTGCTTTTACCTCTCTCAGAACATCTTCATAACTCTTTTTAGCTGTCCATGGTACTCTCAACATTCTTCTGTAAAACCACATTTCTACAGACTCCGGTGATTTTCTTGTCTGTTGTCCTATTGTCCATGATTCGCATCCATATGTTAAGACTGGCTCTACAATGATAAATGGATACAGTTCTTTAAAATGCATTAGTCGCCACGCAGACTTCACGAATCAATGTTTATTCCCAGTGGATACAGGTCATTGCCTCTAACAAACTATAATATAAGAACTTAATAGTAATCTTAGCTTGCGTGTGCTGGCCATGGCTCATATCTTGGTGTTTGTCATGTTAGTCATATCTCATATCTCGGTGTGTCCGTGTTAATCATGTCTCATATCTTTATTTCTGTGTTTAGTCATATCTCATATCTTAGTGTGTACCAGTGTTAGTCATATGTCATATCTTTGTGTGTGCCTGTCTGGGTTAGTGATATCTCATATCTTTGTGTGCATGCTTATGTTAGTCATATCTCATATCTTTGTGTGTGCATGTCTGTGTTTGTCACATCTCATATCCTTGTGTGTGCATGGCTATGTTAGTCCCATCTCATATCTTTGTGTGTGCATATCTATGTTAGTCATATCTCTTATCTTTGTGTGCATGTCTATGTTAGGCATGTGTCATATCTTTGTGTGTGCATGTCAATGTCAGTTATATCTCATATCTTTATGTGCATGTTTATGTTAGTCATGTGTCATATATCTTGATGTGTGTCAGTGTTAGTCATGCCTCGTATCGCTGTGTTCATGTCTGCATTAGTCACATCTCATGTCTTTGTGTGTGCATGTCTGTGTTAGTCACATCTCACATCTTTGTGTGTGTATGTCTGTGTTAGTCACATCTCACATCTTTGTGTGTCCGTGTCTGTGTTAGTCACCTCTAGTGACTCGGGCAGATGGTGCTCGTAAACCTGGGAGGGCCTACCATCTAAGGGCAGAATCCCCCTACAGAAAAGATTATCTGCTGCCTTGCAGGAAGATTGGGGACAATCAAAGGCTAGGGAAAGCAAACCCGAATAAAATGCTGGCTGAAATCGGATGCACTGGGCCACTGGCGCAGAACACAGTGCAACGTATTAACGGGTGTTCAGTCAGAGCGGATCTGACAGACTCTAATTGTGATGTTCTGTCTGTGGGGGCGATCAACACACTTAGCCTGACAGCTGACTTCATATGAGAGTCTGGAATCCTTACTCTGATTGAGTCCTGAACGCAGAGAGAGAGAGATATAAGAACTTGACTCGCAGATTTGGTTAAATGCATTAATTCTCGTTAAATTAAGTTAAATACTGAAATAAAACATTTGAACTCAAATTTTGTATCAGTCCTATTATATAGCTGTGAAACATGGAGAACAAAAATGACAATAACGAAGAAATGGATCTCATTGAAGGATTCTTACGCAAAATAAACGTATGGAAATGGCAGAACAGAATCGCTAACATAGAATTATGGGAAAGTACCAGACAAATTAGAACAAAATTGACAATCATGAAGATACAGACCTTCATTAATGGATGCTTACGCAGAATAAAAGGATGGAAATGGCAGGACAAAGTCACTAACTAAATTATGGAAATATACCAGTCAAATACCAGTGGATAAAGAGATACAGCGAAGACGATGGCGCTCGATAGGACACACACTGCGAAAGCCAACTGATAGTATTACAGAATAGGCCCTTTTTTGGAATCCCCAGAGGAAAAGACAAAGAGGAAGACCAAGAAATTCTTAGAGAAGACAGACAGAAGCAGAGATGAAGATTATGGGGAAGACATGGAATGATCTTAAATGAGTGGGAAGAAACACAACGACTTGGATAGTGTTTGTTGAAGAACTATGCTCCACATAGAGCTGAAAGTGTTTGTTGAAGACCTATGCTCCACATAGAGCTGAAAGTGTTTGTTAAAGACCTATGCTCCACATAGAGCTGAAAGTGTTTGTTGAAGACCTATGCTCCACATAGTGCTGAAAGTGTTTGTTGAAGACCTATGCTCCACATAGAGCTGAAAGTATTTGTTGAAGACCTATGCTCCACATAGAGCTGAAAGTGTTTGTTGAAGACCTATGCTCCACATAGAGCTGAAAGTGTTTGTTGAAGACCTATGCTCTACATAGAGCTGAAAGTGTTTGTTGAACACCTATGCTCCACATAGTGCTGAAAGTGTTTGCTGAAGACCTATGCTCCACATAGAGCTGAAAGTGTTTGTTGAAGACCTATGCTCCACATAGAGCTGAACGTGTTAGTTGAAGACCTATGCTCCACATAGAGCTGAAAGTATTTGTTGAAGACCTAAGCTCCACATAGAGCTAAAAGTGTTTGCTGAAGACCTATGCTCCACATAGTGCTGAAAGTGTTTGTTGAAGATCTATGCTCCACATAGACCTGAAAGTGTTTGCTGAAGACCTATGCTCCACATAGAGCTGAACGTGTTAGTTGAAGACCTATGCTCCACATAGAGCTGAAAGTATTTGTTGAAGACCTATGCTCCACATAGAGCTGAAAGTGTTTGGTGAAGACCTATGCTCACATAGTGCTGAACCTGTTTGTTGAAGATCTCTGCTCCACATAGTGCTGAAAGTGTTTGCTGAAGACCTATGCTCCACATAGAGCTGGAAGTGTTTTTTGAAGACCTATGAACCACATAGAGCTGAAAGTGTTTGCTGAAGACCTATGATCCACATAGAGCTGAAAGTGTTTGTTGCAGACCTATGCTCCACATAGAGCTGAAAGTGTTTGCTGAAGACCTATGATCCACATAGAGCTGGAAGTGTTTGCTGAAGACCTATGATCCACATAGAGCTGGAAGTGTTTGCTGAAGACCTATGATCCACATAGAGCTGGAAGTGTTTGCTGAAGACCTATGATCCACATAGAGCTGGAAGTGTTTGCTGAAGACCTATGCCCAACAGGGAGCTGAAAATGTTACAGCAAATCTAATGGTGGAGTTCTGCCAAGAAATGGCCATTAAGCAAGCAATGTCGTCTCTAATTGGATGAGAAGTCTACACGTGTGAAACAGGATGTAGTCAAAGCGGAATCCTATAGAAAGAAGCATTGCAACAAAACACTGATAAGTAAAGCAAAGACAAGTATGCACTGTTATTATAATTACAGTGTATTACAATCATCATCATCAAGTACCATATAATCCAAAACTGGTTATCTCTACGTCAGTATAACGGCTTAGTTCTTGACTTGTTATAAAATCATTATCTTATGCTCTCTTCTACCCTTTCTCACTGATTCTTTCTATCTCTTCTTGACTTAATATTTCCAGTTGTCACAATTCCACTATTCCCTTCTCATTGTCAAACAGTCTAGATTGTGTTCTTCTGATGTTGAGCATTATCTTTCTTTTTATTTGGTCTCAGAAAGTGTTACAATAACAAATACATGTACAAATCGACTCCACAGTTACGTGTGTAGAAAGTTCAAGATCGGCACCTCAGCTACTTGTACATGTGGACAGGGCCCCACACTGCTGAACACATAGTTGAAGACTGCACTGATTATGGTAGGCTGGGGAGAATCCATTGGCGCATAGATAGATACAACGCTACAGACAAATCAATATGGGTCACTGCAAGAATTACAAAAGATAGTACAATTTATACAGGAAATGACATTGCAGATATAGACAATATTTTAGGAGAACGAAAGATAGATAGATAGATAGATAGATAGATAGATAGATAGATAGATAGATAGATAGATAGATAGATAGATAGATAGATAGATAGATAGATAGATAGATAGATAGATAGATAGATAGATAGATAGATAGATAGATAGATAGATAGATAGATAGATAGATAGATAGATAGATAGATAGATAGATAGATAGATAGATAGATAGATAGATAGATAGATAGATAGATAGATAGATAGATAGATAGATAGATAGATAGATAGATACATGTACATTGTGAAAGTAACAAATGACAGCTAAAACACTAGCGCTGAATCTAGTTTCATCTCCCATATTTCTACACCACTGAGCAGCATTACTTCTGGTTCTAGACACTATCTGGTCGACATTTTAATATATAACCAGAAAGTCTTGAATATCAGAATAATAATCGGCAGAGTTGTAAATATCGCCACAGTAGACAAGGGCAATAACCGTTTTGCCGTCATTGTTATAGCTTGTATATAAGGTATGCACTGGATGGTGATAAAGCTCGTCATTCTAAAAAAAAAGTAAAGTACCACCGTCACGCCAAGTGGCGTATAGGGAAATATAGTGTTAGTGACCCTATATTTTACAGATCTTCAGCACATGATTTTTGGGGTAATGTGGTCGGTATTACGCCCGTGCTGCTTTACTTTCCCAGAGAAAAATCCAGTACCCATTTAAGGCTGGGAAAGCTCGTCATTGAAGCCATTATTTTGTTCCGGTAGGCGGGGCTGCAGTTTAAAAACTTTCTCACCAATTTTATGAACAGCGAAACAAACCTTCAAATTTATGCTTTTTGCTTTCATGGTTATTATGTGAGTAAGAAAAGTTAAAGAGTTATGTCCAAATGCGTGGTTAGCTAGGAAAACTCTTCTCATTTATTTCCGTGCTTTTCAAAGTGTGTAGTACTGATCACCAGTAAGCACTTTCAACTTTTAGGTACTCCACAGTAGAATCTAATGTTGTGTCTATACATACATTAGAAACAAGAGAAAGAGTTCTTTAATGTTATGTAGAGCCAGTCTTAACTTATGGATGTGAATCATGGACAATAGGACAACATACAAGAAAATCACTGGAGTCTGTAGAAATGTGGTCTTACAGAAGAATGTTGAGAATACCATCTACAGCTAAGAAGATTAATGAAAACGTTCTGAAAGAGGTCAAAGCAAAAAGAGTGCTAATTTCTAATATTAGGAAGAAACAATCATCATTTTTTGGCCATGTAATAAGAAGAGAACAACTAGAGTATATTGTAACAACTGGAAAATTGTGGGACGAAGAGATAGAGGGAAGCATAGAGAAAAAATACCAGACAGCTTAAGAGAATGGCTTGGCAGAAGGTCAACAACAGGAATGATAAATAACTGTCGAGATCGAACGTTGTGGAGAGACATGATCACATACGACAGCAGGCCAGTTAATTGATGATGATGATACATACATTCGCCGAAATTTAGCGAAGGACATTACAAGCAATCGGTGTAGATGAAGATCTTTCGACTTTTGTAAGGAAGCACGAAATTAAGTGCTTTTGCCACGTACATCGATCACGGTCTTCCTGCAAGCAATTGTAATTGTAGTGAGAGGCAGGGCAAGGCAGAAATTAAGATGGAAAGATAACATCAAAGGAGAGACAGTCGTCAGCTTTGCAAAGTCCCAAAGAATGACTGAAGATAGAGAGAAATGGAGAAGATTGGCTAAGTTTGGTTCCGAATGATCCCTAGGGAGAGCAGGCGTGGGTATGTTGGAGGGTGGTCAGGTATGTAATATTCCTCTCCGTTGAAATATTAGTGGACAGTAAAAATATTGAACATACATCAATGTTACACTAATGTTACATACATGTTACACCAATGTTACATCAATGCTACACAAATGTTACACCAATGTTACACAAATGTTACACCAATGTTTCACCAATGTTACACAAATGTTACACCAATGTTACACAAATGTTACACCAATGTTACGCAAATGTTACACAAATGTTACACAAATGTTACACCAATGTTACACCAATGTTTCACCAATGTTACACAAATGTTACACCAATGTTACACAAATGTTACACCAATGTTACACCAATGTGACACCAAGGTTACACCAATGTTTCACCAATGTTACACCAATGTTACACCAATTTTACACAAATGTTACACCAATGTTACACAAATGTTACACCAATGTTACACGAATGTTACACCAATGTTATTCAAATGTGACACGAATGTTAAACAAATGTGACATGACTGTTACATCAATTTGACACGAATATTAAACCAATCTGACACAAATGTTACACCAATGTGACACGAATGTTACACCAACGTTGCAAAAATGTGACACGAATGTAGCACCAATGTTACACCAATGTGACACGAATTGATTGCGTGAATGCACGATCTTACCAATGTTACACTAATGTAACACTTATGTTACACCAATGTTACACCAATAGTTCTGTGGCACTAAACACAGAAAAGTTGAACATCACTGGTCTCAACTATGGCAGTAACCAACTCCAGCTTTAATGACGGTTCTTATAACCCAACTGTTATTCATCTCTGTCAGTTACAGTTGCCAGCAACACAGGACTAGGACAATATCGAATATTGCGGTCTATTCAATAGCTTTCGCTTTATCTTAGTTACTGATAAAATATGAATGGGAATGAATTTTAGTCAATTCTTGCACAAAGCTTGTAATGTTATTTCATGCCACAAGATGGATATAGAAATTAGAGACGATTATGCTCAAATAATGCACAACTCTTGGGCGATTTTCTTCATTTGAAAAAGGTGTATGTTTAAGAAAATATGTTATAGAATATATCATAGACTGTGTTACTGAGTGAGCGGGCAGGCCAGTGGGAATGAAGATAAACGGTAGGCTCATAAAAAAGTAGGAAACATTTATGTATCAGAGAGAAGATAAGCATAAATGTATGTATCAGAGAGAAGATAAGCATAAATATATGTATCAGAGAGAAGATAAGCATACATTTATGTATCAGAGAGAAGATAAGCATAAATTTATGTATCAGAGAGAAGATAAGCATAAATTTATGTATCAGAGAGAAGATAAGCATAAATATATGTATCAGAGAGAAGATAAGCATAAATTTATGTATCAGAGAGAAGATAAGCATAAATTTATGTATCAGAGAGAAGATAAGCATAAATATATGTATCAGAGAGAAGATAAGCATAAATTTATGTATCAGAGAGAAGATAAGCATAAATTTATGTATCAGAGAGAAGATAAGCATAAATTTATGTATCAGAGAGAAGATAAGCATAAATATATAGTATCATGTTGTGCCTCTGTAAGGTTGGATGGAATGTGGACAATAAAGAGAAATAAGAATGAAGACGATTGCATTGATATCTTTGCACTTAGCTGTCAGTATTGAGAACCTTTCCTCTATGAAATGCTAGACGATGTCTGTCAAGGTTCTCACTGAAAGTAAATATGGACCCAACTATGCTGTTTTATTTCGTTTTTACTTTTGGTTGTTGTCTTATCCAGCAGTTTCTCTGCGCTGCGCCATCCTCGTCTCATGATGTGCCCAGAAAATGTTGATAATTTCTTTCTTATGTTTCTTTCTGGTGTTTCTTTCTGATGTTTCTTTCTAATGTTTCTTTCTGATGTTTCTTTCTGATGTTTCTTTCTGATGTTTCTTTCTGATGTTTCTTTCTGATATGTCTTTCTTATGTTTCTTTCTGATGTTTCAGTCTGATGTTTCTTTCTGATGTTTCTTTCTAATGTTTCTTTCTGATGTTTCTTTCTAATGTTTCTTTCAGATGTTTCTTTCTGATATGTCTTTCTTATGTTTCTTTCTGATGTTTCTGTCTGATGTTTCTTTCTAATGTTTCTTTCTGATGTTTCTTTCTAATGTTTCTTTCAGATATTTCTTTCTGATATTTCTTTCTGATATTTCTTTCTGATATTTCTTTCTGATGTTTCTTTCTGATGTTTCTTTCTGATGTTTCTTTCTAATGTTTCTTTCAGATATTTCTTTCTGATATTTCTTTCAGATATTTCTTTCTGATATTTCTTTCTGATATTTCTTTCTGATATTTCTTTCTGATATTTTTTTCTGATATTTCTTTCTGATATTTCTTTCTGACATTTCTTTCTGATGTTTCTTTCTGATATTTCTTTCTAATGTTTCTTATGCTGTTGCTATAAGATTAGAAAGGAAACAAAACCTAAGATATCTACACATTTTCTACAAATTCACAGACAAGACAGCTAGACAACGATAAGAGATAAAATTTGTAGTTAACGAAACGACGTTCTGGGTTGTACAACATACCTCATGATGATGATGATGAAAACACTTGACAGGTCCAAGTCATTATATGATGTATAATGAGCTTCTAAAGAGAGATCGCGGACGACAAAGAGAGAAAATACTAGATGGCTTGGAGTCATGGCATGGAAAGCAATCAACAGAATTAATACGATGCACTGTAGATAGAAGATTGTCAACCGGTATGGCACATGATGATGATGAATGAGCTTCTACATAAGTGTCAAAGTTATGTACAGCAAGGAAAGCGTCTGCCACCTGTGCTACCACGTAAAAGTCTGAAAGCTTATATAAGAACTACTGTTAGTGATAGCATTGAGGTATATATACAAGTGTGGTATAGAATAATGATTCTACTGCTCGACGTGATGCAGGAATACAAAATGAAGTAATCTCAAAATTGGACGGATATTTCGATTGAGGCATGGCTGATTTATTTCTTTCAATTTTATTCTCGTTTCACTTCATTTACAATTCTCTTTTATTTGGTGTAAATGATCTTCTTTTCTTGTTTTTCACCTCCTCATTTATCTTTCAGCGTCTAGGGGGAGATATAATTTGCGGTCTTTTGATCCTGTTCAGTTCTGCTGCTGGTATGTCTCCTAGTGTTTCTAATACTTCATCAATCCATCTTTTTCGTGGCCGGACCTAGAGTCTGGTTTTCTCGCAACGTTTATTGAAGACTCGTTGGGTTGTGTTTGTATCTGTTTGCCTTGTCACGTGGCCAAACGATTTTATCTGTTCTTTCTTTATGTATTCTATGGTGGGGGGCTATTCCTAGCTTTTTTCTCAGTTCTTCATTTCTGATCTTATCTCTCAGGCTGTTTCCTGTCATTCGTCTAACACATTTAATCTCAGAAGAAGTTATTTATCTTATTGTGCTTGCATTTAGGGTCCAGGTCTGGCATGTGAAGCACAACGTTGCTATGACGATTGTATTGTAGAGTGCCTGTTTTGTCTCTAAAGTTATTTCCTTGTTGGACAATAGTGGTGATAGCTGTCCAATAATTTGCTAAGCTTTGTTGCATCTTGGGTCTATTTCTACAGTAAATAATTGTTAAATGATCTGATTTTACAAAAAGGACAGCCATTTGATGTTATGATAAAGAAAATGTTCTGACAATGAATGTATTAGGGGTGGTTAGGTGGTCTAGAGGTGAGACGTCGGCCATGGACAGGAGTATCACAGGATCAAATGCAACCACAGATGGGGGAGGGGAATTGTTTTAAATAGAATCCGTGATTTCTTCGAAGCGTTACCCTTCCCTGGTTTTGTGTAGATGTCTGGTCTTCTCTCCTGGTCTTTATGTAGTGAGGTTCGATGTCTGGTCTTCTCTCCTGGTCTTTGTGAAGTGAGGGTCGATGTCTGGTCTTCTCTCCTGGTCTTTATGTAGTGAGGTTCGATGTCTGGTCTTCTCTCCTGGTCTTTGTGAAGTGAGGGTTCGATGTCTGGTCTTCTCTCCTGGTCTTTGTGTAGTGAGGTTCGATATCTAGTCTTCTCTTCTGGTCTTTGTGTAGTGAGGGTCGATGTCTGGTCTTCTCTCCTGGTCTTTATGTAGTGAGGTTCGATATCTAGTCTTCTCTTCTGGTCTTTGTGTAGTGAGGGTCGATGTCTGGTCTTCTCTCCTGGTCTTTGTGTAGTGAGGGTCGATGTCTGGTCTTCTCTCCTGGTCTTTGTGTAGTGAGGGTCGATGTCTGGTCTTCTCTCCTGGTCTTTGTGTAGTGAGGTTCGATATCTAGTCTTCTCTCCTGGTCTTTGTGTAGTGAGGGTCGATGTCTGGTCTTCTCTCCTGGTCTTTGTGTAGTGAGGGTCGATGTCTGGTCTTTTCTCCTGGTCTTTGTGTAGTGAGGGTCGATGTCTGGTCTTCTCTCCTGGTCTTTGTGTAGTGAGGGTCGATGTCTAGTCTTCTCTCCTGGTCTTTTTGTAGTGAGGTTCGATGTCTGGTCTTCTCTCCTGGTCTTTGTGTAGTGAGGGTCGATGTCTGGTCTTCTCTCCTGGTCTTTGTGTAGTGAGGGTCGATGTCTAGTCTTCTCTCCTGGTCTTTGTGTAGTGAGGGTCGATGTCTGGTCTTCTCTCCTGGTCTTTGTGTAGTGAGAGTCGATGTCTAGTCTTCTCTCCTGGTCTTTGTGTAGTGAGGGTCGATGTCTGGTCTTCTCTCCTGGTCTTTTTGTAGTGAGAGTCGATGTCTGGTCTTCTCTCCTGGTCTTTGTGTAGCGAGGGTCGATGTCTAGTCTTCACTCCTGGTCTTTGTGCAGTGAGCGTCGATGTCTGGTCTTCTCTCCTGGTCTTTGTGTAGCGAGGGTCGATATCTAGTCTTCTCTCCTGGTCTTTGTGCAGTGAGCGTCGATGTCTGGTCTTCTCTCCTGGTCTTTGTGTAGCGAGGGTCGATGTCTAGTCTTCTCTCCTGGTCTTTGTGCAGTGAGCGTCGATGTCTAGTCTTCTCTCCTGGTCTTTGTGTAGCGAGGGTCGATATCTAGTCTTCTCTCCTGGTCTTTGTGCAGTGAGGATCGATGTCTGGTCTTCTCTCCTGGTCTTTGTGTAGCGAGGGTCGATGTCTGGTCTTCTCTCCTGGTCTTTGTGTAGTGAGCGTCGATGTCTGGTCTTATCTCCTGGTCTTTGTGTAGTGAGGGACGATGTCTGGTCTTCTCTCCTGGTCTTTGTGTAGTGAGGGTCGATGTCTGGTCTTCTCTCCTGGTCTTTGTGTAGTGAGAGTCGATGTCTGGTCTTCTCTCCTGGTCTTTGTGTAGTGAGGGTCGATGTCTGGTCTTCTCTCCTGGTCTTTGTGTAGTGAGGGTCGATGTCTGGTCTTCTCTCCTGGTCTTTGTGTAGTGAGAGTCGATGTCTAGTCTTCTCTCCTGGTCTTTGTGTAGTGAGGGTCGATGTCTGGCCTTCTCTCCTGGTCTTTGTGTAGTGAGGGTCGATGTCTGGTCTTCTCTCCTGGTCTTTGTGTAGTGAGGGTTGGTGTCTAGCCTTCTCGGATAACAACAATAAACAGCAGAACCTATGTTCGCCTGCACACTTGAAATAATTCTTGACAGTCACAAATCAAAATTTTGTGCTTTGCCCTTTTAGAATTTTCAGCAAATTCTACCGGTATCGATTGATCACAGACCATACTGCGGAGATCGTGCTCTTGGTTAGGTTTATCCATTTTGCTAAAACTTTTCTCGATATTTCAAGAGAGTGAATCAGACCTTCTGTGGATTCGTCTAAGGTGCAGTCATAGTGACTCTATCATAACATAATATATCAACCTAAACTCTTTCCGTACGTTTCACCGCACTGTGCGCCATGTCGATTTCGGCAGTGGACATTTCGTCGCGTAGTGCGCCACGCCCAATTTGATTAGTGTGAACGTCATCACTCCATATTCTTTTTACAGGTCTTGTATCATCTTGGTATTGATGAAATCTAATACCTTGTTCAATTGTCTTAACATTCATTTACAATATATTATATGTTAGATAAATATAAATATGTAGATTGATTCTTAAAACCATGAACAATTTTGTCTCTGAAATCACGTCCGTTTGCGTCGATGAAAAGCTTCCGTTCGGAAAGAGTTAATTAGGTTTTAGTTTAAACGAGTAGTGAGCCCATTGAAAGCGTCAGGTTTATTGTATACCACAATATAGATATCACTGTGTCATCAATGTATGAACCTAACAAGTGACATAATGTTTGCATTATATACATGGTCTATGTCATTATAACAGACAGATAAGATAGCAAGAAATCATGATTTGTCTGTAGTTTGGGTAAATAATCATCATCATCATCAAGTACCGGGCCTAGTGGCGTAGGTGATCATGTCTCTCCACAACATTCGATCTCGGCAGCTATTTATCATTTCTGTTGATGACCTTCTGCCAAGCCATTCTCTTAAACTGTCTGTTATTTTTTCTCTTTGCTTCCCTCTATCTCTTCGTCCCTCAATTTTTCCAGTTGTTACAATATATTCCAGTTGTTCTCTTCTCATTACATGGCCAAAAAATGATGATTGTCTCTTCCTAACATTGGAAATTAGCTCTCTTTTTGCTTTGACCTTTCTCAGAACCTCTTCATTACTTTTCTTAGCTGTCCATGGTATTCTCAAAATTCTTCTGTAAAACCACATTTCTACAGACTCCAGTGATTTTCTTGTCTGTTGTCCTATTGTCCATGATTCGCATCCATATGTTAAGACTGGCTCTACGTAACATTTAAGAACTCTTTTTCTTGTTTCTATTGTCAAAAATGGATTGGATAGTATCTTCCTCATTTTTTGGAAAGCTGCTTTTGCCTGAGTCATTCTACATCTCACCTCTTTTGTACATCTTCCGTCTGAGGTTAACAAAGTTCCCAAATATTTAAATTCATTTACCTGTTTTAATATTATTCCATTTGACTTTATTTTGCTCTGAGGTGATGTCTTTTTCTTTGTTGTTACCATTACCTCTGTCTTTTTGCTATTAAGGCTGAGTCCTTTATGTTTCCTTTCCTTCACTACAATGTCCAACATTTCTTGTAACTCCTTTCCACTCTTAGCGATTAATACTGTATCATCAGCACACCTTAGATTATTTATATTATGACCTCCAATTGTTATTCCAGGCATGCCCCTTATGGATCTTAAAATAATCTCTCTATAAATATTAAACAAATCTGGTGACAACACACAACCTTGTCTAACACCCTGTTTTATTTGTTGAAACATTCCCAATTGGTTTCCAGTTCTTATGGCCGCTGTTTGTTGCCAGTACATGTTCTTTATTATTCTTAGATCTTTGCTGTCTATGTTTATGCTTTCTAAAATGTTCATTATTTCTTGGTGCTTTACTTTGTCAAATGTACTCTGGTAAATAATAGTGTCTTATATTGGATGCTGTTTTGTAGGTAGCTACTCTCAGGACTGAATCAACCAATACTGCATGGACTGATGCGACCCTCAGAATGAAGACGATGTATTTGTAGTGCCTGGACTGCAAATATTCTTTCTTCTATATTTTTTTCTTCTGATTAAAATCATCATTTTCTCGAATATTGATGTGTCTTTTTTTGTGATTTGTTGTTCTCAATGTGACGTCAGATTTTCCGTGACCATTTTATGTCACCATCTGACGTCAGATTTTCCGTGACCATTTTGTGTCACCATCTGACGTTAGATTTTCCATGACCATTTTGTGTCACCAACTGACGTTAGATTTTCCATGACCATTTTGTTTCACCATCTGACGTCAGATTTTCCATGACAATTTTGTGTCACCATCTGACATCAGAGTTTCCATGACCATTTTGTGTCACCATCTGACGTCAGATTTTCCAAGACCATTTTGTGTCACCATCTGACGTTAGATTTTCCATGACCATTTTGTTTCACCATCTGACGTCAGATTTTCCATGACCATTTTGTGTCACCATCTTACGTTAGATTTTCCATGACCATTTTGTTTCACCATCTGACATCAGATTTTCCATGACCATTTTGTGTCACCATCTGACGTTAGATTTTCCATGACCATTTTGTGTCACCATCTGACATCAGATTTTCCATGACCATTTTGTGTCACCATCTGACATCAGATTTTCCATGACCATTTTGTGTCACCATCTGACATCAGATTTTCCATGACCATTTTGTGTCACCATCTGACGTTAGATTTTCCATGACCATTTTGTGTCACCATCTGACGTCAGATTTTCCATGACCATTTTGTGTCACCATCTGACGTCATATTTTCCATGACCATTTTGTGACACCATCTGACGTTAGATTTTCCATGACCATTTTGTGTCACCATCTGACGTCAGATTTTCCATGACCATTTTGTGTCACCATCTGACGTCAGATTTTCCATGACCATTTTGTGTCACCATCTTACGCAAGACTTTCCCCAGTTTCTTTCACTGATAGAAAATTATCTCAAAGAAGTTGTGTTAACATACTTCTATATCAGCACTAGTCTGACCTTTGGCCTTTCCGTCCTTTAACATAAACTCACACATACAGACATACATTCACTGACACGACTGCAACACACACAAACACGAAAAAAACAAACGCACAGACACGGGCATATGTACACCTACACAGTACCCACAAGCACATACGTAAATTAACACATTAACACACACACAGATGCATGTGTATAGATACATTCATACAACAAACTGGAGTAATCCACACGGTCGACCCAGCCGTTGGCAGAAATGGGTACCAGGGTATATTATCCTGGGAAGGTGAGGAATGTCGCTTCGCATCTGAGTTTCGATGCTTGAGGCTACACTATACAGAAATATCCGAACATTTCTGGATAGGCGGCCGAGCACATATGGGTGTATACTCGCGTGCTAAGACGCCGGTTCAAGTCTCGTACTTTACTTTACTTTACTTACTGGAGTAATCACTCACGCGCAGCAAAAACACAGTACACACACACGAACACACTTAAAACACCGAGACGTAAACACAATCATACACATACATACTGAACTGATTTTAGTTTTCTCTCTCGTCAATTTAAACGTACAAAGGGACAGTTAATAAAATGAAACGATGTGTTCAAAAAGCGAATATAACAAATTGAACATAAAAAAGAGGTTATATCGATTCGTGCGGTGAATAAATACACAAATGATTCATCCCATCCATTAATGTCTCTTTTGGTTACTCACTGAATCATTTACACGTTCTTCTACTTCCTCTTTTCCTTCTAATCATCTTCCTCTTCTTATTGCTATTCTTCTATTTCTTCCTCCCCTTTGTATTTTTACTTTCTCTTCTTTTTTTCCCCATTTCCGTGTCCTTCTTCCTGTTATTATTTTTTTTTTTAAATCACATTCTAAACTTCTTCATCATGTTTTTTTTTTCGTTATCTTCTTCTTCTTCTTCTCATCAACATTTTTCCTGATCTTCGATTTTGTTTTATTCTTCCTGCTCTCTTTCTTCCCATTCGTCTTTATTCTTTCTTTATTCTCCCTTTTTTTTACATTACTTCAGCTCTTCCTCTTTCACCTGCTATTCTTCTTCTTCCTCCTCTTAATCTTCTTCTCTTTCTTCTAATTCACTTCATCTTATCGAGAGTCGACGGAGCTGGAAAGTTTTTACTATAAAAAAGTAATATAGTGATAAAGTGCCAACTAATAACAAAGTAATAAAGTAATAAAGTGCTACTATAACAAAGTTATATAGTGATAAAGTGCTACTATAACAAAGTAATAGAGTAATAAAGTGCTACTATAACAAAGTAATATAGTAATAAAGTGCTACTATAACAAAGTAATATAGTGATAAAGTGCTACTATAACAAAGTTATATAGTGATAAAGTGCTACTATAACAAAGTAATAGAGTAATAAAGTGCTACTATAACAAAGTAATATAGTAATAAAGTGCTACTATAACAAAGTAATATAGTGATAAAGTGCTATTATAACCAAGTAATTGAGTAACAAAGTGCTACTATAACAAAGTAATATTGTAATAAAGTGCCACTATAACAAAGTTATATAGTGATAAAGTGATACTATAACAAAGTAATATAGTGATAAAGTGCTACAATAACAAAGTAATAGAGTAATAAAGTGCTACTGTAACAAAGTAATATTGTAATAAAGTGCCACTATAACAAAGTTATATAGTGATAAAGTGCTACTATAACAAAGTAATATAGTAGTAAAGTGCTACTATGACAAAGTAATATAGTAATAAAGTGCTACTATAACAAAGTTATATAGTGGTAAAGTGTTACTAGAACAAAGTAATATAGTAATAAAGAACTACTAGAACAAAGTAATGCAGTAAAAAAGAGCAACTATAACAAAGTAATATGGTAATAAAGAGCTACTATAACAAAGTAATATAGTAATAAAGTGTTACTAGAACAAAGTAATATAGTAATAAAGTGTTACTAGAACAAAGTAATATAGTAATAAGTGTTACTAGAACAAAGTAATATAGTAATAAAAAGAGCTACTATAACAAAGTAATATAGTAATAAAGTGTTACTAGAACAAAGTAATATAGTAATAAAGTGTTACTAGAACAAAGTAATATAGTAATAAAGAGCTACTATAACAAAGTAATATAGTAATAAAGTGTTATTAGAACAAAGTAATATATTAATAAAGTGTTACTAGAACAAAGTAATATAGTAATATAGTAATAAAGAGCTACTAGAACAAAGTAAAATAGTAATAAAGTGTTACTAGAACAAAGTAATATAGTAATAAAGTGTTACTAGAACAAAGTAATATAGTAATAAAGAGCTACTAGAACAAAGTAATATAGTAATAAAGAGCTACTATAACAAAGTAATATAGTAATAAAGTGTTACTAGAACAAAGTAAAATAGTAATAAAGTGTTACTAGAACAAAGTAATATAGTAATAAAGAGCTACTAGAACAAAGTAATATAGTAATAAAGAGCTACTATAACAAAGTAATATAGTAATAAAGTGTTACTAGAACAAAGTAAAATAGTAATAAAGTGTTACTAGAACAAAGTAATATAGTAATAAAGAGCTACTAGAACAAAGTAATATAGTAATAAAGTGTTACTAGAACAAAGTAATATAGTAATAAAGTCTTACTAGAACAAAGTAATATAGTAATAAAGAGCTACTAGAACAAAGTACTATAGTAATAAAGAGCTACTAGAACAAAGTAAAATAGTAATAAAGTGTTACTAGAACAAAGTAATATAGTAATAAAGTGTTACTAGAACAAAGTAATATAGTAATAAAGTGTTACTAGAACAAAGTAATATAGTAATAAAGTGTTACTAGAACACAGTAATATAGTAATAAAGAGGTACTAGAACAAAGTAATATAGTAATAAAGTGTTACTAGAACAAAGTAAAATAGTAATAAAGTGTTACTAGAACAAAGTAATATAGTAATAAAGTGTTACTAGAACAAAGTAAAATAGTAATAAAGTGTTACTAGAACAAAGTAATATAGTAATAAAGTGTTACTAGAACAAAGTAATATAGTAATAAAGAGCTACTATAACAAAGTAATATAGTAATAAAGTTTTACTAGAACAAAGTAAAAAAGTAATAAAGTGTTACTAGAACAAAGTAATATAGTAATAAAGTGTTACTAGAACAAAGTAATATAGTAATAAAGAGCTACTAGAACAAAGTATCATAGTGCTACTAGAACAAAGTAATATAGTAATAAAGTGTTACCAGAACAAAGTAATATAGTAATAAAGTGTTACTAGAACAAAGTAATATAGTAATAAAGAGCTACTAGAACAAAGTATCATAGTAATAAAGAGCTACTAGAACAAAGTAAAATAGTAATAAAGTGTTACTAGAACAAAGTAATATAGTAATAAAGTGTTACTAGAACAAAGTAATAGTAATAAAGTGTTACTAGAACAAAGTAATATAGTAATAAAGTGTTACTAGAACAAAGTAATATAGTAATAAAGTGTTACTAGAACAAAGTAATATAGTAATAAAGAGCTACTAGAACAAAGTATCATAGTAATAAAGAGCTACTAGAACAAAGTAATATAGTAATAAAGTGTTACTAGAACAAAGTAATATAGTAATAAAGTGTTACTAGAACAAAGTAATATAGTAATAAAGTGTTACTAGAACAAAGTAATATAGTAATAAAGAGCTACTAGAACAAAGTAAAATAGTAATAAAGTGTTACTAGAACAAAGTAATATAGTAATAAAGTGTTACTAGAACAAAGTAATATTGTAATAAAGTGTTACTAGAACAAAGTAATATAGTAATAAAGTGTTACTAGAACAAAGTAATATAGTAATAAAGTGTTACTAGAACAAAGTAATATAGTAATAAAGTGTTACTAGAACAAAGTAATATAGTAATAAAGTGTTACTAGAAAAAAGTAAGATAGTAATAAAGTCTTACAAGAACAAAGTGATATATAATAATACAATCTTACTATAACAAAGTGATATAGTAAAAAAATCTGACTAGAACAAAGTAATATATTAATGATAAAGTGTTATTAGAACAAAACAATATATTAATAAAGTGTTACTAGAACAAAGAGATGTTGTAATAAAGTGGTATTAGAACAAGGGGATGTAGTAATAAATTTTTACTAGAACAAAGTGATGTTGTAATGAAGTATTATTACAACAAAGGCATGTAGTAATACAGTTTTACTAGAACAAAGTGATGTTGTAATGAAGTAGTATTAGAACAAAGTGATATAGTAATAAAGTCTTATTAGAACAAAGTGATATAGTAATAAAGTCTTATTAGAACAAAGTGATATAGTAATAAAGTCTTATTAGAATAGTAATAAAGTCTTATTAGAACAAAGTGATATAGTAATAAAGTCTTATTAGAACAAAGTGATATAGTAATAAAGTCTTATTAGAACAAAGTGATATAGTAATAAAGTCTTATTAGAACAAAGTGATATAGTAATAAAGTCTTATTAGAACAAAGTGATATAGTAATACAGTCTTATTAGAACAAAGTGATATAGTAATAAAGTCTTATTAGAACAAAGTGATATAGTAATAAAGTCTTATTAGAACAAAGTGATATAGTAATACAGTCTTATTAGAACAAAGTGATATAGTAATAAAGTCTTATTAGAACAAAGTAATATAGTAATAAAGTCTTACTAGAACATCTCAATCGCTGCCATGTGATTCTGATCTCAGGTTTTCCTCGATGTTGTCACTCTGTTTACTCTAAATCTCTCTAAACGCGCTCCTTCTCATATTTTCTCTCTAAACTCGCCCCTTCTCATATTTTCTCTCTAAACTCGCCCCTTCTCATATTTTCTCTCTAAACTCGCCCCTTCTCATATTTTCCCTCTAAACTCGCCCCTTCTCATATTTTCCCTCTAAACTCGCCCCTTCTCATATTTTCTCTCTGAACTCGCCCCTTCTCATATTTTCCCTCTAAACTCGCCCCTTCTCATATTTTCCCTCTAAACTCGCTCCTTCTCATATTTTCCCTCTAAACGCGCTCCTTCTCATATTTTCCCTCTATACTCGCCCCTTCTCATATTTTCCCTCTAAACGCGCTCCTTCTCATATTTTCCCTCTATACTCGCCCCTTCTCATATTTTCCCTCTAAACGCGCTCCTTCTTATATTTTCTCTCTAAACTCGTCCCTTCTCATATTTTCTCTCTAAACTCGCCCCTTCTCATATTTTCTCTCTAAACGCGCTCCTTCTCATATTTTCCCTCTAAACGCGCTACTTCTAATATTTTCTCTCTAAACGCGCTGCTTCTAATATTTTCTCTCTTAACGCGCTCCTTCTCATATTTTCTCTCTAAACGCGCTCCTTCTCATATTTTCCCTCTAAACGCGCTCCTTCTAATATTTTCTCTCTAAACGCGCTGCTTGTAATATTTTCTCTCTAAACGCGCTGCTTCTAATATTTTCTCTCTAAATCATGCACAGGGTTACACGACATTCACACGCATTGACTAACCATTTCATTATTATCTCAGTTCATAATTCAGGATCAGTTCTATGACGATTCTTTCTCTTATGGTCTAATTTCTCACCTTCTCTTTCGTGGTCACTCCAATCGCTTCAATAAGCACAAATTTATCTATTAATACGATACCTAAAAGTATATTGATTAGCAGGCACTATACAAAATATTTTGAGCAATAAAGAAGTTGAAAAATTGAGTTAACACATTGACCTCTATATCTCAATCCCATTTTTAGGAGCACAGGAATAGGAATAAGGTATGTCCATTCATCCGTTCTTTTTCTTAGACATTTTTTTTTACCTGTCTCCAGTCTAGGCCAGTGTTCTTTAAGGGGTTTCAATAATTTCTCTATTTACATGTATTCTTGGGCTCTCCTTGTTTTCTTTTTTCCTGTGGGTTTCATAACAGTGACTGCCTTGCTTTCCTTAGAACGGGCGTGAGGTAAGTCCATCTCCATTTCCTGTTCTTAATCTGTTGCTTGATCGGCAATTCTTTCTCAGATATCTTCATTTGTGATCTTGTCATTCCATCCATTACCTCAGGGTGGGTGGCCACGAGGACGATGTCTAATCGATGAAAAAAGGTGTGGTTGGTTGGTTGGTTGGTTGGTTGGTTGGTTGGTTGGTTGGTTGGTTGATTGGTTGTTTGGTTGGTTGTTTGGTTGGTTTGTTGGTTGTTTGGTTGGTTGGTTGGTTGGTTGGTTGGTTGGTTGTTTGGTTGGTTGTTTGGTTGGTTTGTTGGTTGTTTGGTTGGTTGGTTGGTTGTTTGGTTGGTTGGTTGGTTGGTTGGTTGTTTGGTTGGTTTGTTGGTTGTTTGGTTGGTTGGTTGGTTGGTTGGTTGGTTGTTGGTTGGTTTGTTGGTTGTTTGGTTGGTTGGTTTGTTGGTTGGTTGGTTGGTTTGTTGGTTGTTTGGTTGGTTGGTTTGTTGGTTGGTTGTTTGGTTGGTTTGTTGGTTGGTTGGTTGGTTGGTTGGTTGGTTTGTTGGTTGTTTGGTTGGTTGGTTGGTTGGTTTGTTGGTTGGTTGTTTGGTTGGTTTGTTGGTTGTTTGGTTGGTTGGTTGGTTGGTTGGTTTGTTGGTTGTTTGGTTGGTTGGTTGTTTGGTTGGTTGGTTGTTTGGTTGGTTTGTTGGTTGTTTGGTTGGTTGGTTTGTTGGTTGGTTGTTTGGTTGGTTTGTTGGTTGTTTGGTTGGTTGGTTGGTTGGTTGGTTGGTTTCGTTCGCCAGATGACTAAAGTATTCTAGAGTATCGTAGTAGACTAGAATATTCCTCTTCATCATCCGCCCTTACAAGGACGTAGTGGACGTGTCTGCGTTGTGTTGTGGTTTGCAGTATAACTGTTATATTTGCGCCTTTCGGCCCAATACATCCGACTTCAGCACGGCATTTTTGAGTACCGGGTTGTCTTCCCTCTTCGATCCCTGCACGCTTGGCCAGACTAGACAGGTTAGTCTGTTACTGGAGGCACCATGGAGAGGTGGAGCAAGGTCTGGATGGTTTTGGTTCACCGATCCTGGCGCAAGCCATTAGCTGTGGGTCGCTGACAAATTCCAGCTCTGGTGCTGGTAGGCGCGCCTTCGCCTCCAAAAAAGGTGTAATTTCAAATGAAAAATCGCATAGAATCCATTGACAGCTGAAATAAACAAAAACAGAGCATAAGTCCGGGCCAAATTTCCCACCATTTTTCATAATTGTAACATTCACTGTTCGTGTCCTATGCTGAGATCTTTCTCTTATCAGGGAAGTTAGTGATCGAAATGCTAACATACTTTGTCCCTTTATAATGATGAAGATTGTTATAGTAAACAAATTAATTTATTCATTTTCTTCTCGGCTACTCGTTCGGCGGAAGTTGCAGTTCTCCACGATTGACGGTCTGCTGCTAGTTCTAGTAATTCTTGCTTCTTTCATAGTCTAGTGGTTAAGCCTCCACTATTAATTGTTCTAGCCGCGATAGCTCAGTGGTTAGTGAACTGGACTACACAGGACAAGAGGTAGGGTTCGATCCCAATCGACGGCTTCCGGTTCAATCAGCCTTTAATGGGTATCGGATTTTTTTCTGGGAAAGTAAGGTGGTGACGGGCGCAATACAGACCACATTACCCCAAAAATCATGTGCTGAAGATGTGTAAAATGTATGGTCACTAACACCATATTTCCTATACGCCTCTTGGCGTGACGGAGGTACTTTACTTTACTTCTTTTTATTAATTGTTCTGCATAGCGATTCTCTTGGTCTAACATGTTTTCTTTTACCAGATGGTTTCCGCATGAATGTCTGACAGGGAAGTCTTTGTTCATTCATTCTCAGCACATGACCGATGTATCTCTAACTCCTTCTTCTTACAAAGCTCAACGCATATTCTTGCTTTGATTCCTCTCTTATCTGTTCATTTGAAATATAATTTGTCCAACTTATGTCTGAGGTCCGATGAAGACATATATTTTCAAGAGCATTTATTTTCCTATCTAAAGTCTTTCTAAATTTCCAACATTGACATCCATATGCTAGCACTGGTATCACACAGGCATTTAGCAGTTTATATTTTCTTCGTTTACTAAGAACTTTTGATCTCCAGATGTTCGTCAGTTTGTTGAAATCATTTGATGCTAGTGCGATGCGTGTCATGATTTCTGATGTTATGCCTCCATCTCTGGACATTTTCCTGCCAAAAAGTTAAGTAAAGTACCCCTGTCACGGCAAGTGGCGTATAGGAAATATGGTGTTAGTGACCATATATTTTACAGACCTTTGGGACATGATTTTTGGGGTAATGTGGTCGGTATTACGCCCGTGCCGCTTTACTTTCCCAGAAAAAAAATCCGGTACCAATTGAAGGATGGGTGAACCGGTAGCCGTCTTTTGATTCGTCCATTAAAGGCTGGGTGAACCGGAAGCCGTCGGTTGGGAACGAACCCTACCTCTTGTCCTTTGTAGTCCAGTTCACTAACCACTGAGCTATCGCGGCTCCAATTTTCCTCCAAAGGTACTTACAATTTGTGTCATTTTGTAAAAGAGAGTTATCTTAGGAAACCAAAATGAATACAAGAAATGAAATATTGTTATCCGTGAAGCTGGAATGGATAACAACTCGCTAGTATCGGATGCAACTTGTATAACCTAAATACCTATACCGCCCACCCCTTCACCCTCAATCCCCCCCCCCCCCCCTCCTCGAATTTGCGACATAGAGAACAAGACATCAAGAAAAATAAGAACATTGAAACATGATTTATTGAAATAAACATCTTTGTCGAAGCTAATCTTGCCTTCATGAAAGAAAGAGGGAAATGAAAGAGAGAGAGATAGAGAGAGAGAGAGTGAGTGAGAGAGAGAGAGAGAGAGAGTACAACTTTAATTAGAATAAAAACAATAAAGAAATAATACGCAGACTTGTTTCCGGAATTTGGGATGTAATTTCCTGGAAAATTGCTTCATAAATTTTAGGTATTAAGAAAAAAATAAAATAATTAATTATTTTAAAAAAATGAACGTAACGAAGTAAACAAATGTGAATATAAAGTTTGTTCCAGAATATATAAGGTTGTAAGGAAGTGAGGTTTTACTTGTTACTGTACTCAAATACAGCATTTGGGAATGTACTATTGGTGAAGTAAAGACGAGAAATGATGTTCTAAGTACTCTCAGGGAGACCAGGCGAGTCAGCATTTCAAGTAATGACTGTTTATCTGTTAATATGAACAAACTGAAAGAGCAGCAAGTCAGAGAATGAGAAACTGCACATAAGGGTTATATGAGGAAGCAGAGAAGACCAGTCAGCCTACACAGAATTGGTGTTGCAAATCGTATCATGCTGTGGGATGTACACTTCAGAAAGGATATCATGGATTTGTCCGACGTGCAAGATAGATGACCTTTTGACTAACTAACTAACTAACTGACTGACTGACTAACTGACTGACTGACTGACTAACTAACTAACTGACTGACTGACTGACTAACTGACTGACTGACTGACTAACTAACTAACTAACTAACTAACTGACTGACTGACTGACTAACTAACTAATTGAATGACTGACTGACTAACTAACTAACTAACTAACTAACTAACTAAATACGAACTAACTAACTAACTGACTGACTGACTGACTAACTGACTGACTGACTGACTGACTAACTAACTAACTAACTGACTGACTGACTGACTAACTAACTAACTGAATGACTGGCTGACTAACTAACTAACTAACTAACTAACTGACTAACTAACTAACTAACTAACTAACTAACTAACTAAATACGAACTAACTAACTAACTAAACTAACTAACTAACTAACTAACTGACTGACTGACTGACTGATTGACTGACTAATAACTAACTAACTAACTAAACTAACTAACTAACTGGCTGACTGACTGACTGACTGGCTGATTAATAACTAACTAACTAACTAACTAACTAATTATGTAACTAAATAACTAATTAAGTAACTAACTAATTAAATAACTAATTATCTAAATAACAAATTAACTAATTAACTATCTAAATAGGTAATTAACTAACTGGTACAATTAATTAATTAAATAACTCGGTAATTAACCAAGCATTTAACTAATGTACTAAATAACTAACCAAATAATAATGAAAAATAACCAACTAATTAATTATTTAACTAAGTAACTAACTTACTAATGATCTAGCCCAGTAACTAACTAATTATCTAACTAACTAATAAATAAATAATTAAGTAAATAAATAAGTAGCTAACTAATGATCTAACTAAGTAACTAACTAATTTATCTAAGTAAGTAACTAATTAATTATCTAAGTAAGTAACTATCTAATTATCTAAGTAAGTAACTAACAAATTATCTAAGTAAGTAACTAACTAATTATCTAAGTAAGTAACTATCTAATTATCTAAGTAAACTATCTAATTATCTAAGTAAATAAGTAACTAATTTTCTAAGTAAGTAACTAATTATCTAAGTAGGTAACTAATTATATAAGTAAGTAACTACTTAATTTTCTAAGTAAGTAACTAATTATATAAGTAAGTAACTAATTATCTAAGTAAGTAACTATATAATTATCTATGTAAGTTACTAACTAATTATCTAAGTAAGTAACTAACCCCCTCGACGCCGAAAGGCAAATGAGGAAGGAAAGAGGAAGTAACTAACTAATTATCTAAGGAAGTAACTATCTAATTATCTAAGTAAGTAACTATCTAATTATCTAAGTAAGCAACTAACTAATTATCTAAGTAAGTAGCTACCTAATTATCTAAGTGACTAAATATGTATCTAAGTAACTAATTATCTAACTACCTAACCTAACTAAACTAACTATCTAAGAAATGTGTGATCTTGTGCTATTACTCGCTGTTAATACCTTTATTGAACTCATTTGGTTTTCAAACCTACAAAGGTTATAAGCTGGAACCGAATACCTCTCGTTCTGCACAAAGTGAATTAATCACACATCTCTCAATGTCCATATAAACTTAACCTTTATTCTTAAAAAAAAATGTTCACTATGGATCGAATGAGGAAGATACTGTGCAATCCATTTTTGACAATAGAAACAAGAAACAAAGTTCTTAAATGTTATGTAGAGCCAGTCTAAACACATAGATGTGAATTATGACAATAGGACAACAGACGAGAAAATCACTGGAGTCTATAGAAATGTGGTTTAACAGAAGAATGTTGAGAATACCGTGGACAGCTAAGAAGAGTAATGAAAACGTTCTGAAAGAGGTCAAAGCAACAAGAGAGCTAATTTCCAATATTAGGAAGAAACAATCATCATTTTTTTGGCCATGTAATGAGAAAAAAACAACTGGAATATATTGTAACAACTGGGAAAATTGAGGGACAAAGAGATAGAGGGAAGCAAAGATAAAAGATAGCAGACAGCTTAAGAGAATGGCTTTGCGGAAGGTCAACAACAGAAATATTAAATAACTGTCGTGATCGAAAGTTGTGGAGAGACATGATCAACTACGCCAGCAGGCCTGGTACTTGATGATGATGATGATGATGATAAATCAAATATTGTTGAGCCTTTCTCACATTTACGCTAATAAATCTTCTGGAAATTCAGTCTCGATAGTTGTGATGAACTAAAATTAATCGTAAATGATGTACTACTGTTGACTGGCTACCACCTGGTGGAATATTATTATTATTATTATTATTATTATTATTGGTTATGGAAGGCCTCGGTATCACAGCAAACGAATTAAAATCCATAATTGCTCAACCGCCCGTGCCAGTGGAATCATCCGAATTACTAATTCATCTCCCAAACAAAGAAAGGTAACTGTAGTCCCCATCGTAGCAGTCTCAGCACACGCCAAAAGACATAAGGCGAAACCGCGCAGAAAGTGAACACAGCCAACTGTTCCCTGTCATACGATATCATCATTCATCGTAAACAAGCGGGATATCGAAGCAGGATCAAAACGGATGAGACACACAGCTCACGGTGTGCACAGAGCACTTAACTCAGTAGCTCCTGCAACAAGCCGGACTTGGAATATGAGGAAACTGCAAGAAGGAACACTTTTCAGACATAGCCTTCAATGGTTCCTGCCGCCTATCCACCATATACCATGGGAGTTCACGTCCTCCCGAACTGGTGGAATAATCACCTCTCATGACATCTTGTAATTCACTTGCTTCTTCTTGTCTTGCCAAATACTTGTAAACTGGTTCAATCAGTCAGTGACCTATTCTGATGATCCTGTTATTTTGGGTGATGTATCCCACTGACGATGACGCTGGATAGGACACGCACTACGGAAGCCAACTGAGCGTATTACACAACATGCCCTTTTTTAGAATCCCCAGGGGAAAAGACAAAGAGGAAGACCAAGGAATTCTTGGAGAAGACAGATATGAAGATGATGGGGAAGACATGGAATGATCTTAAAAGAATGGCAAAAGACAGAACGACTTGGAAAGTGTTTGTTGAAGACCTATGCTCCACTGGGAGCTAAAAAGGTAGAAGAAGATCCCACTGATTAAACTCTGGGAAAATCTGTATCTCTATCTGAACTGATGTCTATGATTTCCCTTTGAGTGTACCGAAGCTTGAGAATAAACATTTCCCTATATCCGTCCAACTAATCTTGATAGACAGACAGACAAATAGACAGACAAACAGATAGACGGAGGGACAAGCAGAGGGATAGTAGATAGAGGGAAAGAGAGATAGAGAGAGAATGGCTAGATAAATTAAAGTCATATTTTCAGGTAAAATACACCCATCAAGCAAGACTGACATCTTATGTAAAAGTATCTTAACTAATTTTGAGTCACCGCATAACCTAAGTGTGGTTAAGTACAGTTTTTTTTTTAAAAGAGAAAGAGATTAATACTTCGATGAATCAATAACCAATCAAAACATAACACCACAAAACGACCAACCAGACACGTCATACCAGGGGGCTTTTACAAAAATAAAACCTGCCAGAAAACATGTTGACTTAGGATCTATTTCCGGGTACCCACCCGTCCATTAATCTCTTATAATGAGACACTCAGCGCACTCGTGCGGTCAATATTAAATTACTGATAAATCTCAGCCTCGCTGTCATCACTGGAACGTGGAGCCTTATTCCTCCAGGATTTCCTTCCTCGAGAGTTTGACGAGTTTTCTAAAATTCATCATCATCGCTGTGTGCCGTCTCCGCATCGAGGGTTGGCTATCATGGAGCGACATCCAGCACTATCTGTTGCTTTGATAGTGCAGGTTGTCATTGGCTGACGTTTCCATATTATGATATTACTCGTCCATGTTAGTCTTGGTCTGCCTCTGCCTCTTTACACTTGTAATTTTTTCTTCCAAAATTAATTTTAGTAGACTGTTGTGTCCTTTAACATGCCCCAAGATTCTCATTATCTTTTTTGATATATGTTTCATAGTGCTCTATTAATTTTTAGATGTTTTTAAGACTTCATCGTTTTTTTTCTTTCCGTCCAATTCTTCCTATTCTTCTATATATCCACATTTTGAAGGCTTCAATTTTCTGTTCTGTTTTTTTTTCCTAAGTCCATGTTTCTGTTCCACACAGGAATGTTGAGAAAATATAACATTTTGCTATTCTTAGTTTTAGCCCTGGTGTTATTTGTTTTGATGTTAGCATATTTTTCATGTCATCAAAATTACTTTTTCCATACCTATTCTTTTGTTTATTTCAGTTTTACATTTTCTATCACTGGTTATAGTATGTCCCAGGTAGTTGTAGCTCTGAACTCTCTGCAGGTCTATTCCTTCAACTTCGATATTTATCCACTTGTAGGTTTTGGGTATTATCTTTAATTATGACTATAGTTTTAGGTAGATATTTCTTCTGACATAAATTATAATTTTTCTCCATGGCTTTATTTGGAATAGTACGTGATGAGGCTCCAATCTCTTTCATGCTATTCAGCCATATTCGTCTTTCGTGCCTTGAATATGTCTCTTGTGTACCACACACTTTGCTGTTTTCTCTTTCTGCACCGTTGATCATTTCTGATTCTTCTGCCTCATCTACCGTCAGACTTTGCACATTTAGGATGGATATTCCGTTGATCTTGACACTAAACTCAACTAATATATGTTATGTTTATTGCTACAGGAAATAAAGTAATGACCGCATGCTTTATCTACATGACCCTGCAGGAACTTGTCCTCTTTGACAGTTACTCTGAAAGTTTTCTTTGTTAGGACCTGTCTACCATGACAGTTACTCTGAAAGTTTTCTTTGTTAGGACCTGTCTACTATGACAGTTAGTCTGAAAGTTTTCTTTGTTAGGACCTGTCTACCATGACAGTTACTCTGAAAGTTTTCTTTGTTATGACCTGTCTACTATGACAGTTACTCTAAAAGTTTTCTTTGTTAGGACCTGTCTACCATGACAGTTACTCTGAAAGTTTTCTTTGTTATGACCTGTCTACCATGACAGTTACTCTGAAAGTTTTCTTTGTTAGGACCTGTCTACCATGACAGTTACTCTGAAAGTTTTCTTTGTTAGGACCTGTATAACATGACATTTACTCTGAAAGTTTTCTTTGTTAGGACCTGTCTACCATGACAGTTACTCTGAAAGATTTCTTTGTTAGGACCTGTCTACCATGACAGTTACTCTGAAAGTTTCCTTTGTTAGGACCTGTCTACTATGACAGTTAGTCTGAAAGTTTCCTTTGTAAGAACATATTATCTCCCATGTCAGCTACTCTGAAAGTTTTCTCTGTTAGAATTTGAACCCCCCACACCCACACACACTCCCCCCAAGCCCTTGACAGTTTATCTAAAAGTTTTCTCTGTTAATTTCTTTGAGTGAAGTCGTTAAGTTTTGTGTGTGAAGTCGTTAAGTTTTGTGAGTTTAGTTGTTAAGTTTTGTGTGTGAAGTCGTTAAGTTCTGTGCGTGTAGTCGTTACGTTTTGTGAGTTTAGTCGTTAAGTTTTGTGTGTGAAGTCGATAAGTTGTGTGTGTGAAGTCGTTAAAAATCTTGTTAGTGAAGTCGTTAAGTTTTGTGTGTGAAGTCGTTAAGTTTTTTGCGTGAAGTCGTTAAGTTTTTTTGTGTGAAGTCGTTAAGTTTTGTGTGTGAAGTCGTTAAGTTTTTTGCGTGAAGTCGTTAAGTTTTTTGTGTGAAGTCGTTAAGTTTTGTGTGTGAAGTCGTTAAGTTTTTTGCGTGAAGTCGTTAAGTTTTGTGCGTGAAGTCGTTAAGTTTTGTGTGTGAAGTCGTTAAGTTTTTTGAGTGAAGTCGTTAAGTTCTGTGAGTGAAGTCGTTAGTTATGTGAGTGAAGTCGTCAAGCCCTGTGAGTGAAATCGTTAAATTGTGTGTGCGAAGTCGTTAAGTCTTGTGAGTGAAGTCGGTAAGTTTTATGGGTGAAGTCGTTAAGTTTTGTGTGTGAAGTCGTTAAGTTTTGTGTGTGAAGTCGTTACGTTTTTTGAGTGAAGTCGTCAAGCTCTGTGAGTGAAGTCGTTAAGTTTTGTGTGTGAAGTCGTTAAGTTTTTTGCGTGAAGTCGTTAAGTTTTGTGTGTGAAGTCGTTAAGTTTTGTGTGTGAAGTCGTTAAGTTTTTTGCGTGAAGTCGTTAAGTTTTTTGTGTGAAGTCGTTAAGTTTTGTGTGTGAAGTCGTTAAGTTGTTTGCGTGAAGTCGTTAAGTTTTGTGTGTGAAGTCGTTAAGTTTTGTGTGTGAAGTCGTTAAGTTTTTTGAGTGAAGTCGTTAAGTTCTGTGAGTGAAGTCGTTAGTTATGTGAGTGAAGTCGTCAAGCCCTGTGAGTGAAATCGTTAAATTGTGTGTGCGAAGTCGTTAAGTCTTGTGAGTGAAGTCGGTAAGTTTTATGGGTGAAGTCGTTAAGTTTTGTGTGTGAAGTCGTTAAGTTTTGTGTGTGAAGTCGTTACGTTTTTTGAGTGAAGTCGTCAAGCTCTGTGAGTGAAGTCGTTAAATTTTGTGAGTGAAGTCGCTGAGTTTTGTGAATGAAGTTTCGAAATTGTAGACGAAGTCAGACCCCACGTGAGTGAATCGATGAAGTCTGGTTTGTTTTCTTGTCGTTTTGACGTCTGAGCTTTTTGAGCCGGGCAGTCATACCGGATCCATATTCTCGTGGACAACGTCTTGTAGACGAGAACGGCAATTACCGCAATCGAAGTCCCAATCAGTCAATAGGAAATCCACACAAGTTGGAGTGTAATTTGTAGAGTGAGATTCTTAGTAGTTGGATTCGCCTTATTGTTGAGTAGAATCTTTTTTTCTTTATTCTTCTTCTCCTACTACATCTTCTATTTGTATTCTTCCTCTTCTTCTTGTCCTTGTTCTTCTTGTTCTTCTTAATCTTTTCCTCCTTTTTCATCTCTTTAATTTTCTTTTTATTCTCCGTCTGCTTCCCTTCTTCGTTCTTCTTCTCGTTCTTCATATTCTTTTTACTTCTTTTTTTTCTCTTCTTTTTTTCCCTTCTCCTTCTTCTTCTACTTCTAGCAGTAAAATCGAAAGGATTAAGTTCGAGTTTCAGAACTCGATTAAAAAGTAAAGTAAAGTACCCCCATCACGCCAAGTGGCGTATAGGGAAATATGGTGTTAGTGACCCTATGTTTTACAGACCTTCAGCACACGATTTTTGGGGTAATGTGGTCAGTATTACGCCCGTGCTGCTTTACTTTCCCAGAAAAAAAATCTGGTACCCATTTAAGGCTGGGTGAACCCGGAAGCCGTCGGTTGGGATCGAACCCTACCCCTTGTCCTTTGTAGTCCAGTTCACTAACCACTGAGCTATCGCGGCTCCCAGAACTCGATTAGCTGGAGTATTTTATCATAGCAACATAGTCGGTGTGACATTTTTATCCGAATATTTGGCGTCAGAGTGATTTTGTTAGAACAGCGAATCAGTAGTGACGTTGATAGTACATTTGATTTGAATAGTCTAAGTTTTGTGTTTGTGCTGATGAGTTTTGATTTCCACAACTTTTCAAGGTTTCTGAAAGACATTGCTGCTTTAGCTATTCGGATTATAATTTCTTTGCTTGTATGCTTGTATTTCTTTGCTTGTATGCTTGTATTTCTTGGCTTGTATTTCTTTGCTTGTATTTCTTTGCTTTGTGCTTGTATTTCTTTGCTTTGTGCTTGTATTTCTTTGCTTTGCTTGTAAATGGACAAGATGCCAAGGTAAAGGCAAAGTACGAGACTTGAAACGGCGTCTAAGCACGCGCGTTTTCACTTATATTTACTCGGCCGTATATCCAGAAGTGTTCGGCGACTTTTGGATAGTGTCGCTTCAAGCATCGAAACTCACAATGCGAGGCAGTATTCCTCACCTTCCCAGAGTACTACTACCCTGGTACCCATTTCTGCCAGCGAAAGGGTCGGTTTCGGGGGGGGGGGATTTTTTTTTCCAACCACGAGTATAATTCACACTGCTCCCAGCGGGAACCGAACATGGGTTGTCCGAACGTCGGTAGCACAGTCGAGTGGTGTTCCCAACTAGTCTACCGAGGCCCGAGATATGGTACCAAGTAGTAGGAAACAAAACAGATAGAAACAATTGCACACAATCATGAACAGATTCACACAATTTAAGGGAATATAAGGTTTCATAAGAAAACTGAAACATTTAATAAGTTTAAGCCAAGCTTGAAAACCTGAGGAAATCGTCATCTTCTTGCCAACGACTTGAAATTTTTTTTCTGAATATCGACTTTCTGTTGAATTGAGCCTCATGATGTGAGAATTATTAGGGAAATATCCCCGGAAGACAGATCAGGGGAAATTTATTTACGATGAAGAAGATGTGAGAAGAATAAATTTGGAATCACATGTAGCCTGAAGGAAAACTGGGGGGAAATTATATTTGAGCAAGTTTGAGGTGAAATAGCTTGGAGACAACTCGATATCGCTTCCTGGAGTTGCGTTACTTTGATTTATTGTGTGGTTATTTACTCTTGATTAGTTTCAATATTCGGGACGTGCCGTTTGTTCTCCTGTGGGAATGTTGTTTAATCTTGACAAGGCTTGCTACTATAATTGTTTAACTATAATTCATGTTTTTCTCTCTCCTTAATTGTTCTAGTACTGATATGTCCTACCCCTCTTCCTCATCTCTTTCTGTTATTGATTCTATTTCTTTTTTTCCTCTATCTCCCTGGATATTACCGATGAACTTTCTTTCTTTTCCATTTCTTTCTTTTCTTCTTCTGCCAACTATTCTCGGAGGGTACCATCTAAACAGAGACTTGGGTAAATGTTGCTATCTTTACCCATGATGTATACGATGGCTTCCATGCAGACATTGTAACATTTACTGCTGCAATATACCTAGAGGATACATACACAAGAGTATCTCTGGATTTCCTGATATCTCAGCTTTTTTAACTCAAGATCAGCCAATTCCATTCTCTGCTGTTTGGTATTGAAATATGGTACGTGGAGCTCCGAACCAATAACAACTCACGCCAGCCTTCCACATGGTCCACCACTATCTCCAGTGTTGTCCAACGCTCTTCCATGTAAAATGACAACAGAAAAAGAAAGTACACTTGAATTAAACGATACTATTCCCAGGAGTCGACAACACAGAAAGAGCAACACACGGAGTAGGCTTTATCATTGACCCAGAACACGCAATAAATATTCTAGAAATAAAGTACTACTCAGAATAATCACAACCAGATTACTAGAAGACGACCGAAAAAAAACCAAATTTCATACAGATTTATGTCCCATGTAATAGCAATGAAATAGACAGGGAAGAATGTTATGAGACACTAAATGAAATTATCAACAAGACTGATGACAGCGACGACATGTTAGAGATGGGAGATTTTAATGAAAGACTTGGGAAACTGTGAGAATATAGATATCCTGGGACCATTTAGACAGCCTTTTCGAGAAAGAAACGAAAATGGCAGCAGAGTGCTGGAATTAGGGTAATCAAAATGATATATGTATCACCAGCACATTCTTCAAACACAGAGTGTCGCAATTATACACTAGGTACAAGTGAAATAACACAACATGCAGAAACCACGTAGATTTTATACTAACAAGAAAACAGAACAAGAAAAGAGTAACCGACAGCAGAGCTATCCCTAATATCACAGAAGACACGGACCAAAAAATGATTATGATTACACTCAGACAGTCAAAACCACAGAGAATATACGAAGACAAATACAAGATGCAAAAAGAACAGACAATAAAATTAAACCATTAAAAGATCAAGAATGAAGGTTTACTCTAGAAGAAAAACAAACGAAGGAATTCAAGAAACTCCCTAATGAAGTAAGAACAGTAGAAAAAGAGGGGAAACAGTGTAAGAAAAAAGCAATCAACATCTCAAAAACAGTATGTGGAACGAAGCAAAGGACAAAAAGAAGGGGAAAAGAGCACCCCGTGGTGGGACAAAGCAAACAGAGAAGCAATTAAAGAAAAGAAAAAAAAGTGTTTAAAAATTGGAGGAAAAATAAGAACCAAGAAGAATATGAAAAAATATGCCTTAGCTTGGAAAACAGCCAAAATTTTGATCAAAGAAGCCAAGTAAAACGCATGGACATAATTCGGACAAAATATGAGCAAGGACATCAAGACAGACACAAGAGATTTCTACAAAACAGTAAAAGCAACAAGTGCGAGAAAAGAAAACCACTATCCTACTGAGCTCATAAATAACAAAGACGGACAGCCAATATCAAATACATAATAAATGCCAATTGCTCATCGACGGAAAAAATATGAGTACCTTCGAAGTCGGAGTTATCTGCCTGTGCGACGAGGGACGCATGTGCATACGACTGCCAGGGGAAAATGGATTAACATGCAAAATTCAGTTCTAGTCTCTAGCGACTTCGTCAGAGGTAAAAGCTGGCGAACGAAAAGAAAATACATAACACATGCAACAGAGATGGAAACAGTATTTTGAAGACCTATTAAACATGGCAGCAACTATCACTAACACAACAAAAACCACACAAGAATGGAATAAACAATGAACCCAACATGATGAAAGAGGAAATCGAAGCATTAATCAAATATGCACCAAGAAAATAAGCACCGGGGATAGATAACATACAAATAGAAATAATAGCAGCAGCAGGTGAAACAGGAGTGCCATGGCTGCACAAAATATTCTAAGCAACATTGCACCAATAAAAAGCCTTAGAAGACTGGCACAAGGCATTCATCACCAAAATGGGAAAAACAATGGTAGTAAAAGAAACTGCAACCATTATAGAGGTATGTCCCTTCTCAGCCATGTAGGAAGGTTATACGCCAAAATTATGGATAAATGGCTAAGACGAATAATAGAAATACAGTTGCGATTCTCAAATGAGATACCGAAAAAAAAAAACAGAGGATGTTCTGACGATCTACTCACCCTAAAACAGCTAGCAGAAAATATAGATTACAAACAAAGTTTGTAATTAGCTTTCATTGATCAGGAAAAAGCATTCGATCGAGTAAACAGTGAACAATGTGGGAGATACTAACAACATAGGGAGTAAACCAACATCTAACTAACCTAAATAAAAGTATCTACATCAACAGCTGCTGCATGGTCAAAACAGCAGCAGGTTGCACAGACCGACCATTTCTAAGTTAGGTCAGGTGTAAGATAGGGGAGCGTACTATCCCACCTACTGTATATTACATACACGGACTATATATGCAAGTTAGCCAACATATCAGAGACAAAGGAGACCAACGAGCCTCTATTTGCAGGCGATCAGGTACTAATACATGAAAAAATAGAAGACCTACAAGAACACTTAAATAGATTTAATAGGACAGGCAACAAATACAACATGGAAATCAACATTAACAAAACAGTAGTCATGAATATCGCAAAAGAAAAACAGGCCATTAATATAACTATAGACGGCAATCAATTAAAACAAGTACATGAGTTTAAATACCTAGGACGTTCAGCTACAAACGACAGACAATTCACAAACAGCAGAAATAGACTGAAGATGCAACAAAGCTTGTCAAATCATTGGAAAGCTATCACTTCTATTGTCCAACAAGGAAATAATACTAGAGGCAAAACGGCCATTCTACAATACAATCTTCATCCTAACGTTGTGCTACCAATGCCTGTCCCGACACTAGATACAAGAACAATAAGATAAATAACTTCTTCTGAGATTAAATGTGTTAGACGAATGACAGGAAACAGCCTGAGAGACTAAATTAGAAATGAAAAACTGAGAACAAATCTAGGAATAACCCCCGCCATAGAATATATAAAGAAACAACATATAAAATGGTGTGGCCACGTGACAAAGCAGAAAGATGAAACCACAACACAATGAGCCTTCAACAAAAATTGCGAGACCACCAGACCCAAGAGTCGACCACAAACAAGATTTATTGACGGAATATTAGAAACACTAGGAAACATAACAGCGAACAGAAGAGAACAAGGCCGCACATTATATTTCCCCTTGACGCTGACAAGCAAATGAGGAAAGAAAGAGGAAGAAAGTGTTCAAGGCATGCATAGTTAGGGTCACAAGTGAGCAAATCTTTGGATTGGCGGGTCAATCTCTTCCGCTGATGTTGTTTAGGTGTATGGCCAAGGCAGAGACTGTTGCGGGAGAACTACAGAACTTGATCGCCTACGTGTGTGGTGTGGGGAGACAAGAGTCAATCCGACGAAGACAACGATGACATGGTTTTCTTTGAATAATAGCATTATCGTCATCATCATCATCATCATCATCATCATCATCATCATCATCATCAAGTGCCATAGCGTAGGTGATAATGTCTCTCAACAACTTTCCATCTCAACAGTTATTTATCATTTCTGTTGTTGACCTTCTGCCAAGCCATTCTCTTAAGCTGTCTGGTATCTTTTCTCTCTTCTTCCCTCTATCTCTTCGTCCCTCAATTTTCCCAGTTATTACAATATATTACAGCCTATTTGGGGGCCTCGGTCAAGCGAGTTGGGAAAACCACTCGACTGGGCTAACAACGTTCGGACAAGCTGTGTTCGATTCCCGCTGGGAGCAGTGTGAGTTGTACTTGTGGTTCGCAAATAATGCCCCCACGGTCGACCCAGCCGTTGGCAGAAATGGGTACCAGAGTATTTCTCTGGGAAGGTGTGGAATGTCGCCTCGCCTCGTGAGTTTCTATGGTTGAAGCGACACTATTCAGAATCCTCAGAACACTTCTGGATACATATGTCCGTCAACAGGATAAAATTCATATATTTACATAGGGCTTACATTTACATTATATTTACATTGTTTTAAAAAGAAAAAATGCAGGTACACTATGTATTTCCTAGCTGTGATCGCGGCCTTATGCAATAGTCATGAGAACACCTGCGCAAAAGACATTGCCTACGAAGCTAATTTGTTAGTTAGCTGAGTGGCAGTGTTCCCTAGCGTTTGGCTTTTCGTGGCAAGGCGCTGTGCCACTGAGTACGAGTTCGATCCTGCTTTGGTCCATATTTTGTTCTGTTGTTGATTATTTGTCAATTTTTCCGAGTGCTGTAAACATACCTCTTCCTCTGAATTGATTCCTTATATTTACATATATGTCTAGGAAATATGTGAATAGTAAACTGCAACAGTTGATAAGAAGCTGGGTAGTTTAGATGTACAACGTCGGTCTCTGGACTGGAAGGGAGGACCCGCGATCATAGTCAATCACATGCAGTGGTGATTTTTAAATTATTTTCAAAGAAGAAAAATTAATGCGTGTTTTCTTTATGATGTGGTGACCTCCCTTGATCTCTTGCGTAGTCAGATCCTATGTCTAGCCCTTTAGGAGAATCGGGGATTAATAGGATGTGTTGTGTACACGTCGCGCACGTCAAAGAACTCTTGATAGTTAAAACAGAAAAGAGCAAGTCATAAATGTGGTCGCTTTCCCTGCAAGATTGTCAGAGAAAAATCTATCTACATCTTAGATATCAAGCCGTGCCACGGAGTTCGTACACGTCGGTGAGAGTTCTCAGAGTGGGTCACGAGATTCTCGAGGGGGATAAGGGAGACGAGACGCCCGGTGTGCAGTGATGGTAACCTGAACAACAAAAACGAGTGGAAATATAACAGACGATCATCATCATCATCAAGTACTGGGCCTGCTGGCGTAGGTGATCATGTCTCTCCACAACTTTCGATCACGACAGTTATTTATCATTTCTGTTGTTGACCTTCTGCCAATCCATTCTCTTAACCTGTCTGGTATCTTTTCTGTTTGCTTCCCTCTAACTCTTCGTCCCTTAATTTTCCCAGTTGTTACAATCTATTCCAGCGGTTCCCTTCTCATTACATGGCCAAAAAATGATGATTGTTTCTTCCTAATATTGGAAATTAGCTCTCTTTTTGACGATAGAGAACTGAAATACAACGCTTAATTAGCAAGTGTTATTTTGTAACTGGGAGCCGCTATAGCTATGAGGTTAGTGAACTGGACCACTAAGGACGAGAGGTTGAATTCGATCCTGATCGACGGCGTCCATTTTCTCTATCCATTCAGCTCCCTGTGGAGCATAACTCTTTGAACAAACAAACACTTTCCAAGCTGTTCTGTTACTTGCCACTTTTGTTAGATCATTCCATTCCTTTCCCATCCGCTTCATCTCTGCTTCCATCTATCTTATCCACGAATATTAATTATATAATATAATAAAAAAAATAGAATAAGAATATATCTTTTTCCCCATTGCTTTTCCCCTGGGGATTCCAAAAAGCGCCTGTCGTGCAATACTCTTAATTGGCTTCCGCACCGCGTGTCCTATCCAGCGCCATCGTTTTTGTTGTATCGTTTTGTCCATTAGTTTTCGACTGATAATTTCCTACAATTCTATGTTAAATATTTTGTCCTGACATTTCCATCCTTTAATTCTGTGCAACCATCCATTAATGAAGGTCTGTATCTTCTTGAGTGTAATTGTTTTTTTTTTTTTTTTTTGCTCTTCTTATTTCACAGCCATAAAACGTGACTGATTTAACATCCTTCCTGGCTCACTCTGCCTTAAATATATAGCCGATTTTTTCCCTGATGATATATATTACCACGGCCTAATACCTCAGAGATAATGTGCCGAAATCCTGTTAAAAAATTATGAGCATTAATGAACACGTCACGTGACGGGGCTCTGTCCTCTTTTTAAAAAAAAATTATTTATAGAGATGCTAGGTTTATCGCAGTTGATTTTCTGTTGCAAAGCTGGAGTTTGCTCAAGTGCTGACCTATCGCTCTTCCTTTCCGAGACTGCTGTCTGAAGTTCCATGTACCAATATTGACTATATTTTGTTCTGCATCCTTTAGGTATAGTTTGGTTTGCAGTACTCAGTGTGATCTGTGTAATTGTTTCATTGAGTGTATCCATGTCACTATCAACTGTGTTTGCCAGAAGTTGGTCAGGGGTTCCTACAAATTGTTTCATTGAGTTTATCCATGTCACTATCAACTGTGTTTGCTAGAAGTTGGTCAGGGGTTCCTACAAATTGTTTCATTGAGTTTATCCATGTCACTATCAACTGTGTTTGCTAGAAGTTGGTCAGGGGTTCCTACAAATTGTTTCATTGAGTTTATCCATGTCACTATCTACTGTGGTTGCCAGAAGTTGGTCAGGGGTTCCTACAAATTGTTTCATTGAGTTTATCCATGTCACTATCAACTGTGTTTGCTAGAAGTTGGTCAGGGGTTCCTACAAATTGTTTCATTGAGTTTATCCATGTCACTATCAACTGTGTTTGCCAGAAGTTGGTCAGGGGTTCCTACAAATTGTTTCATTGAGTTTATCCATGTCACTATCAACTGTGTTTGCCAGAAGTTGGTCAGGGGTTCCTACAAATTGTTTCATTGAGTTTATCCATGTCACTATCAACTGTGTTTGCTAGAAGTTGGTCAGGGGCTCCTAGATATTTTTCAAGTCAGCTTTCTTTAAATTTCATCTTGTTATCTTTTTTTGTTTTTAATGTTTGGTGTTTTATTGTCTACGGTGGTTACTGTTGGCCTGTGATCGCTGCATACGTCTTCAATTACTTGGACGGTTACTGTTGGCCTGTGATCGCTGCATACGTCTTCAATTACTTGGACGGTTACTGTTGGCCTGTGATCGCTGCATACGTCTTCAATTACTTGGACGGTTGCTGTTGACCTGTGATCGCTGCCTGTGTCTTCAATTACATGGATGGTTACTATTGGCCTGTAATCGATGTCTATGTCTTCAATTACATGAATGGTTACTGTTGGCCTGTGACAGCTGCCTATGTCTTCAATTACATGGATGTTTACTATTGGCCTGTGATCGCTGCCTATGTCTTCAATTACATGGATGTTTACTATTGGCCTGTGATCGCTGCCTATGTCTTCAATTATATGGATGGTTACTGTTGACCTGTGATCGCTCTGTCTTCAATTACATGGATGGTTACTGTTGACCTGTGATCGACATGTCTTCAATTACTTGGATGGTTACTGTTGACCTGTGATCGACATGTCTTCAATTACATGGATGGTTACTGTTGACCTGTGATCGCTCTGTCTTCAATTACATGGATGGTTACTGTTGACCTGTGATCGCTCTGTCTTCAATTACTTGGATGGTTACTGTTGACCTGTGATCGATATGTCTTCAATTAATTGGATGTTTACTCTGTGCCTCTGACCACTTCCTATGTCCTCATTTACTTGGATGGTTACTATGGGCCTCTGACCGCTTCCTATGTCCTCAATTAATAGAATATGATAGGCTCTTATTGAGGTCAGCAGAGCAGATGGTCAAATATTTTTTACATCTCTGTTGTCCTACAAAGCCGAAGGTGGCACACAATACAAATATTCTAGACTCGTGTGTTTGACGTTCTAGGTTATCAAACATCAGATCGTGCACAGGACCCACATTGTATCTCGCCTCACATCCCTGATCTGTGCGAATTGCTTAATCTTGGCGATGTAGTTGATGCCTGCTATTGTTGCCTGTCACCTCAGTGTTTTTTTTTAGTGTTTCACTCGACCTCTTTTTTCTTTACCATGTGGTTCTTATTTGAGGGCCAGCTTTGAGATTCTCTTGTTGTTTATTCTCACCATATGGCTAACATATGCACGTCCCTCTTCTCTTGATTATATGATATTTATGGATGCATTATTTTTTCTCTTATTTCTGCACCAACCTTGAATTCATTCATTTGTTTTCTAAATGCATCTCGTTTATTTTCTATTTCTTTAGTTGTTCTCCAGCTTTCGCTATGCATAAATAAGGGTGGATAATATATTCAATGTAAAAACCCCGAACTTTCGTTTTGTGCTTAGTAATTTTGATTTCCCTATTATATAGTTTCTAAAAGTCTATTGCTGCTTCGCTATTCAGATTCAAATTGCTTTCCTGTCTACAGCAAAATATAAAATACTTTCAGAACAAAGCAAAATAGTAAGATTCTAATTCAGACATTTAACGCATAAAGGAGAGTTATTATACTTTCAAATATAAAGTCTTTCTTCGGATCGATTTGGCAAGTCCAGATAGAATTAAGTCTCACATATTTGCATATAACACTAGACTCGTCGAGATGGGTCATAAATTATCGAAGTCGGACTGCAGCCTTGCATGTTTGTTCATCATATCACCTTCCATGACCACACCAGAACGGATGGAGAATATATTTATGATAAAATAAGAAAGTAATTGCAAAAGGAATCGGAGAATAATGAGCAAATATATTATTTTCTTACTTCCTTGTGTTGGCAGGACCAGGAATTAGGAGGAAACCGAATTCACGGAAAGCTTATTTCAGGAAAACCCCACCGAGGACATTATGCAATAATAAAGGATGTGGACAAATGTTTTTAATATTTGAAATTGAAAATTAGCGCGCGTTATTTGTTCTTCTTTTATAAGTTGGCTACCACTGTTAGTTCTGATCTGGGATAATCCTTACTTCTAAAATAGATTCTATGGTTTTTTCCTTTTTTTTTTGCACATAAAATTTGTGTAATATCTTTCATTTGTCACGTTCATACTCGTTGTTTCTCCAATAATATTAAAAAAAATACTTGTTCGAGACAACAGATGCTGCCTTGTAGGAAGGCTAGATGCAGTTAAAGACCAGAGAAGCAGTCCCAATCTATCTATTCTTCGCCTGAAGTATTGACAATTACATATATGCAATGCCGTTTCTTGTGTAAATTTTAGTATTTTTTGTTATTCTTGCAGAGGTTCATATGGCTTTATCTGCATTGTAATAGCTATAGGCCAATGGGTGTTCCTCCATGTATTATATTCTATACAGTCTTGAAGTATGTGTTCAGCAGTCTGGGGCACCTAGCCGTATGTACACATGACTGGGTATATGAACTTGTGACTGTGGAGTCGATTGTGTCTTTTTCTAAGGCGTATCCAAATTTATCCATCATTGAGATAGAGTTGCTTGCACAGAACAGAGACAAATGGCGAGATTTGATAATATATCTTTACAAGCATTGAAAACTGCTAAGAATAAAAATTTAGGTAAGAGAAAGAGTATTTGGGCATATGCCTGCCCAATGGGCCGGCTACGGATCGAAAGGTCAATAGATAGATAAAAAAAGGAGATATACTCATACATATAAAATATGAAATACTATGGGCGAGGCAGCGAGTAGAGATATCTTGTTCCCATTCTATTAATATTATGGTTGGCATCTTGATTTAGAGTTTGTTGTCTTCTGATTGATTTGACTATCACCAGTCCCAATGAAATGCATGCTCAACAAGGATTCACCGGACCGCAAGGGACACAACACAGTGCAGTAGATTATAGCTATGCAAACGAAGAAAAAAAAAGGATAGTAAGTAATATTAGTTGTTATTTCTTATTCATCGCTTTAGTGAAAGTCAGGGTTGGTCTCTTTTGTTTTTCAAAATTGATTTTTGTGTATTCTGTTCATTACTCCTCAGACAGATTTCACTTCATAGACCACTTTTAAAACACCACTTCTTATAAACCACCATTTGTGAAGTGAAAACCACTGCATTATTTGAATCATTGTGTGGGTACCATTATCTATTTCCCATCAATTTAATGGATGAATTTTTTGTATCATTTATTTATTTCCTCTCGTTCATTATCAATGTATTGGACAATTCGGCAATTTAAACCAAAATTATCCATTTAGTAGATTTTGCCAGGACACAAACGCACACACCAGTTCTCATCATACCCGTTCTCATCATACCCGTTCCCATCATACCAGTTCTCATCATACCCGTTCCCATCATACCAGTTCTGATCATACCAGTACTCATCATACCCGTTCCCATCATACCAGTACTCATCATACCAGTACTCATCATACCCGTTCCAATCATACCCGTTCCCATCATACCAGTTCCCATCATACCAGTTCTCATCATAACAGTACTCATCATACCCGTTCCCATCATACCAGTTCCCATCATACCAGTTCTCATCATAAGACTACTCATCATATCAGTACTCATCATACCATTACTCATCATACCAGTACTCATCATACCATTACTCATCATACCAATTCTCATCATACCATTACTCATCATACCCGTTCCCATCATACCCGTTCCCATCATACCAGTACTCATCATACCATTACTCATCATACCATTACTCATCATACCAGTTCTCATCATACCATTACTCATCATACCAGTACTTATCATACCATTACTCATCATACCAGTACTCATCATATCATTACTCATCATACCATTACTCATCATACCAGTACTCATCATATCATTACTCATCATACCATTACTCATCATACCAGTACTCATCATATCATTACTCATCATACCAGTAATCACCATACTACCAGTTTATCTAGTGCTTCCCCCAGTGTGAAACAGGACAGTGTTCGCACTGCCATCAAACTCCATGACCATCCTCATCTCATCCAACTTGAAATAAGAAGAATATCCCGTTCATTTAGCTGGCAATGTCTTTTATCACAATTTATTTAGTGCCTACCTTTGCTTATTTATTATCCATTTAGTGCTTATCTTTATTTATCTATAATCCTTTTAGTGCCTACCGGCATTTATTGATTATTCATTTAGTATCTACCTGCATTTATTTATTATCCATTTAGTGTCTAGGTGCATTAATTTATTATCTATTTAGTACATACTGTATTTATTTATAATTCATTTAGTGTCTACCTGAATTTATTTTTTATATAATAAGTGCCTATCTACATTTGTTTATTATCCATTTAGTGGATACTGTCATTTATTCTCTTACTTTTAGCTGTTACCGAAGTTTATTTTAACTCATATAATATATCTATCTATTGACCTTTCGAGCAGAAGCCGGCCCATAGTGCGTAGACCAAGATACTCCTTCTCTTATCTGAATTTTTGTTCTAGCAGTTTTCACTTCTTTTAAAGATATTTTATCAAATCTCGCCATTTGTCTCTGTTCAGTGCAAGCAGCTCTATCTCATTGAGGAGCCGATTCCTGCTGCTCTTTACTCTCTCATCAATGTTCTTCTCAGTGTCGCTCTAGGTCTTCCTCTTTTCCTCTTACCTATTGTTTCCCACATGAGGGCTTGCTTTGCTATTCGGTTATTATCTCTTCTAATCACATGTCCAACATATGGCCATTTTCTTTTCTTGATTATTGAAGATATTAGTGATTGATAGCCGATTTCCCTAATTTCCTCGTTTGTTTTGAATTTGTTCCACGCTTTAACAAGTATTTTCCTTAGACATTTATTTTCGAATGCGTTCAACTTTGTTTCTATGTCCCTTGTTGTTTTCCAGCATTCACACGCATACGTAAGGGTTGATAGTACATTTGATTTGAATAGTCTAAGTTTTGTGTTTGTGCTGATGAGTTTTGACTTCCACAACTTTTCAAGGCTTCTGAAAGACATTGCTGCTTTAGCTATTCTGATTCTAATTTCTTTCCTTGTATCCCCTTCTCGATGAATGTGACTTCCAAGATAGATAAAGTGATTGATCTCTTCCACTGGTTTGTTTTCCATGTATATTTTGTCGTCTGTTGGAATTAAGCTTTTCACGACTTTAGTCTTTTCTTGATTAATCTAAAGCCCAATTTTGCTGGCTATTGATGTTAGTTCATTTGTGTTTTCCTGCAGCGTTTTTATCTAACTGCTGATGAGAACTATGTCATCAGCAAAGACAAGATCCTCCAAATAGTCTCCTTGAATCCATTAGATGCTTTTATAATGGATACTGCAATATATTTCCCATACATGTAATGAGTATCTCAGCTTGTTCCATGTTTGTGTGTGGATCGTCAGTCAATCTTTCTAGAACAAGATGTTGCTTCCCATAAATGCCAATCAATTTGCAAATAGATCAATTTATAATTCACTTTATAAGTTCATCATCTTCACTCTGCTCATCGATTTATAATTCACTTTATAAGTTCATCATCTTCATTCTACTCAGCGATTTATAATTCACTTTATAAGTTCATCATCTTCACTCTACTCATCGATTTATAATTCACTTTATAAGTTCATCATCTTCACTCTACTCATCGATTTATAATTCACTTTATAAGTTCATCATCTTCACTCTACTCATCGATTTATAATTCACTTTATAAGTTCATCTTCTTATTATTTTGCTCTCTACTTATCGATTACAAGTGCAGAGAAGCAAAGGAAGGATGGTTAAAACAGAAATGTGAAGAAATGGAAAAACAACAAAAGCAAGACTCAAAATTTATGTACAATCAGTTAAATGAATTAACAGGAAGAAAAGATGTCAAAGTTTCGGGATGTGTGAAATCAAAGGAAGGAAATATAATAATGGAACAGGAGAAGACAATGGAAAGATGCACAGAATATATCAGTTAACTCTATGATGATGAAAGACCAGAATTAAACAATTCAAATGAAGACACAGGACCACCAATAATGCAGAGTGAAGTGGAGGACGCAATTCAACACATGAAAAGAGGCAAAACTCCAAGTCCCGACAATATAACACTCGAAGAGATAAATGCATTAGGAGAGTTGGGAGTACAAGTCATAACAAAATTACTCAATGACATATATAACACTGGACACATACCCGAAGATCTACTAAAATCTATCTTTGTAGCCATACCGAAGAAGTCAGGCGCCACTTATTGTGAAGACCATCGCACTATTAGTCTCATGAGCCATATGACTAAAATATTACTAAGAATCAACATGAGACGTGTAAAGAACAAAATAAAACCAGAAATAAGTGAGGAACAATGTGGATTTATGGAAGGAAAGGGCACCAATAATGAAATATACATCTTAAGAACATTGATAGAAAGATCTATAGAGGTAAAAAAAAAATCTATATTTCTTCTTTATAGACTGCACGAAAGCATTTAACAAAGTAAAGCATGTGGAAATAATCAATATGCTGGAGAAATTAATCATTGATGGCAAGGATCTGCGAATCATAAAAAAACATATACTGGCAACAAACAACAGCTATACGAATTAACAAACAAACAGGACAATTTCAATTTATAAAACAAGGAGTCAGACAAGGCTGTGTTCTGTCACCGGATTTGTTTTCACTTTACAGCAAATATATTATGAGATCAATAGTAGACAAAAAAGGAATTGAAGTCAACGGTCACAATATAAATAATTTACGAAATGCGAATGACACAGTCTTAATAGCAGAGACAGAGAATGAGCTACAAGAAATGATAGATATAATAGCAAAAGAAAGCAACAAGAAAGGTCTCAGTCTGATTAGTAAGAAAACAGAAGTAATGGTTATATCGAAGAAACAATCAAGACCATCATGCAGCATAAAAATAAACAGGAAAAATCTGAAACAAGTGCAACGATTGAAATGCTTGGGCACAGTGATAACATCAGATGGAAGATGCAACACAGAAATAAAAAGCAGAATAGCTCAACCCAAAATAGCATTTCAGAAAATGAAAAATATCTTATGCAACAAATCTATGTCAATAGAAATGGGAAAGACAGTTCATCGATGCTATATAGAACCAATGCTGACCTATGTAAGCGAATCATGGACAATAGACAAATAAATGAAAAGATGACTAGAGGCCACAGAGATGGGATTTCTCAGAAGAATATTGAAAATTCCCTGGACAGCTAAAAAGACCAATGAGAAAGTTCTCAAAGAGGCCAACACAAAAAGGGAACTCTTAAAAAAAACATAAGAAAGAAGCAATCAACTTTTTTCGGGCACATCATGAGAAGAGGAAAGTTGGAATACTTGGTTACAACTGTCAAAATAAAAGGAAAGAGAGATCGCGGACGACAAAGAGAGAAAATACTGGATAGATTGGTGTCATGGCATGGAAAACAGTCAACAACTGAACTCATACGATGCACTGTGGATAGAAGATTGTGGAAGGACATGATCGCCAACCCCAACTGGTACGGCACATGATGATGATGACTCATCGATTTCAACAAAAGTTTAACTCTGATATCATCTTACTGCACTGCCTGCCTGGTACACCCATACATTCCTTTGGTTCTCCATATCGTCCTTATTCCCTTGACTGCAAACCCACGAAGAAGCCATTAACTGTGACATCCCTTTACTGCACTGCCTGTCTTCTACACCCGTACATTCCTTTGTTTCTCCGTATCGTCTTTTTCACCTTTATCGCAGACAAAGCAGCCGTTGGCTAGTAAATATTGGGACGTAACAGACCTACAAAGCAGCCGTTGGCTAGTAAATATTGGGACGTAACAGACCTGCAAAGCAGCTGTTGGCTAGTAAATAGTGGGACGTAACAGACCTACAAAGTAGCTGTTGGCTAGTAAATATTGGGACGTAACAGACCTACAAAGCAGCCGTTGACTAGTAAATATTGGGACGTAACAGACCTACAGAGCAGCCGTTGGCTAGTAAATATTGGGACGTAACAGACCTACAAAGCAGCCGTTGGCTAGTAAATATTGGGACGTAACAGACCTACAATGCAGCCATTGGCTAGTAAATATTGGGACGTAACAGACCTACAAAGCAGCCGTTGGCTAGTAAATATTGGGACGTAACAGACCTACAAAGCAGCCGTTGGCTAGTAAATATTGGGACGTAACAGACCTACAAAGCAGCCGTTGGCTAGTAAATATTGGGACGTAACAGACCTACAATGCAGCCGTTGGCTAGTAAATATTGAGACGTAACAGACCTACAAAGCAGCCGTTGGCTAGTAAATATTGGGACGTAACAGACCTGCAAAGCAGCCGTTGGCTAGTAAATATTGGGACGTAGCAGACCTGCAAAGCAGCCGTTGGCTAGTAAATATTGGGACGTAGCAGACCTGCAAAGCAGCCGTTGGCTAGTAAATATTGGGACGTAACAGACCTACAAAGCAGCCGTTGGCTAGTAAATATTGGGACGTAACAGACCTACAATGCAGCCGTTGGCTAGTAAATATTGAGACGTAACAGACCTACAAAGCAGCCGTTGGCTAGTAAATATTGGGACGTAGCAGACCTGCAAAGCAGCCGTTGGCTAGTAAATATTGGGACGTAGCAGACCTGCAAAGCAGCCGTTGGTTTGGTAAGTCTGTTATCGTCACTGATCTACAACGCAACCATTGGTTTAATAAATCTGTTATCGTCACTGATCTACAACGCAACCATTGGTTTAATAAATCTGTTATCGCCACTGATCTACAAAGCAGCCGTTGGTTTTGTAAATCTGTTATCGGCCCTGATCTAAAAAGCAGCCGTTGGTTTGATAAATCTGTTATCGTCACTGATCTACAAAGCAGCCGTTGGTTTTGTAAATCTGTTATCGGCCCTGATCTAAAAAGCAGCCGTTGGTTTGATAAATCTGTTATCGTCACTGATCTACAAAGCAACCATTGGTTTGATAAATCTGTTATCGTCCCTGATCTACAACGCAACCATTGGTTTAATAAATCTGTTATCGTCCCTGATCTACAACGCAACCATTGGTTTAATAAATCTGTTATCGTCACTGATCTACAACGCAACCATTGGTTTAATAAATCTGTTATCGCCACTGATCTACAAAGCAGCCGTTGGTTTTGTAAATCTGTTATCGGCCCTGATCTAAAAAGCAGCCGTTGGTTTGATAAATCTGTTATCGTCACTGATCTACAAAGCAGCCGTTGGTTTTGTAAATCTGTTATCGGCCCTGATCTAAAAAGCAGCCGTTGGTTTGATAAATCTGTTATCGTCACTGATCTACAAAGCAACCATTGGTTTGATAAATCTGTTATCGTCCCTGATCTACAACGCAACCATTGGTTTAATAAATCTGTTATCGTCCCTGATCTACAACGCAACCATTGGTTTAATAAATCTGTTATCGTCCCTGATCTACAAAGCAACCATTGGTTTAATAAATCTGTTATCGTCCCTGATCTACAACGCAACCATTGGTTTAATAAATCTGTTATCGTCACTGATTTACAAAGCAACCTGTTGTTTGATAAACATTCCAACGTCATGTATGACAACCTCAAAGTTAATCCACTTTGTTGCAGTTTATGACCATCCTTCCCAGAGTTCTCCATGACCGACCACACTATTCTTCTTGTTTTCACTGTCCTCGTCTGTGTTGTCCTTACTCCTCCTCTCTATCACCTTATCTCCAGTGTCCACTGATTGGCAGAACAATTATTTCTTCATATTTTCTGAGCAAAAGACCAATCCAGCAATATTATTTCTCTGCTAAGTTCAATGTGCACATTCAATCTTTGTTGCATATTTGGATTACTTCTTTGTTACTGATTTTGTCTAGTCAGAGCTGACAATTTTTCCTGTGAAAGTTGTCTCGGAAATAAGTATAGTGTTGATGAAGACCTTCAGTTCCATATATAAAAGTGCTAATAGTTTACCTTTATCATTATCCTCCAGCCTTCAGTACCAAATATAAAAGTGCTAAAAGTTTATCTATACCACTGTCCTCCAGCAGTCGGATCTATATAAAAGTACGGAAAGCTTTCCTTTATCACTATCCTCCAGCCTTCAGTTCCTTATATAAAAGTGCTAAAAGTTTACCTTTACCACCATCCTCCAACAGTCGGATGTATATAAAAGTGCGGAAAGTTTTCCTTTACCGCTATCCTACAGCATTAAGTTCCATATAAAAGTGCGGAAAGTTTTCCTTTACCGCTATCCTACAGCATTAAGTTCCATATAAAAGTGCGGAAAGTTTTCCTTTACCGCTATCCTACAGCATTAAGTTCCATATAAAAGTGCGGAAAGTTTTCCTTTACCGCTATCCTACAGCATTAAGTTCCATATAAAAGTGCGGAAAGTTTTCCTTTACCGCTATCCTACAGCATTAAGTTCCATATAAAAGTGCGGAAAGTTTTCCTTTACCGCTATCCTACAGCATTAAGTTCCATATAAAAGTGCGGAAAGTTTTCCTTTACCGCTATCCTACAGCATTAAGTTCCATATAAAAGTGCGGAAAGTTTTCCTTTACCGCTATCCTACAGCATTAAGTTCCATATAAAAGTGCGGAAAGTTTTCCTTTACCGCTATCCTACAGCATTAAGTTCCATATAAAAGTGCGGAAAGTTTTCCTTTACCGCTATCCTACAGCATTAAGTTCCATATAAAAGTGCGGAAAGTTTTCCTTTACCGCTATCCTACAGCATTAAGTTCCATATAAAAGTCCTAACATTACACAACTTTCATAAATCATGCTTTTGTAAAGGTGAAGTACGAGACCTGTAGCGGTGTCTTAGCACGCGAGTTTTCACCCATATGTGCTCGGCTGTCTATCCAGAAGTGTTCGGCCGCCTATCCAGTAGTGTTCGGAGACTTCTGGATAGTGTCGCTTCAAACATCGAAACTCACGATGCGAGGCGGCATCCCTCACCTTCCCAGAGTACTACCCTGATGCTCTTTTCTGCCAGCGGCTGGGTCGACCGCGGGTTTAGTTTTTTTCCAACCACGAGTACAACGCACACTGCTTCCAGCGGGAATCGAACACGGGTTGTCCGAACGTTTATAGCCCAGTCGGGTGGTATTCCCAACTAGGCTACCAAGGCCACGTCATACTTTCAATTGTTGTGTTGTGCCCTCTGTTCTTTTCATATATTACTATTTTGTTGTAACATCTTCTTCCACCGTGTCCTTTGTTTTCTCTTCTTCCAACCTTCTATACCCACTTTCTGTACCGTTCATCGTTTCGAATATTCTTTGCTCTATTTCCACGAATCAGACACAAAAGGTTATTGATAAAGCAAATTTGTCTTCATTGTTTTTGGGAAAGCAACGATTATTGACAGCTCTTAATGTTATGGTATATAGAAGAATAGGTAGAATTGGATGGAAGGAAAAGAAAACAAACGACGAAGTCTTAAAACAACTAAAAATGAAAAGAGAACTTCTGAACACAATTAGAACAAGACAAATGCGATTCTTAGGCCATGTTAAAAGACACAACAGCCTACCGAAAGTGATCCTGGAGGGGAAAATACAAGGTAAAAGAGGCAGAGGCAGACCAAGATTAACATGGACGAGTAACATCAAAAGATGGACAAATCAACCGATGACAACCTGCACCATCAAAGCAAGAGATAGAGCAAAATGGCGCTCCATGGTAGCCAACCTTCATTGCGGAGACGGCACTCAATGATGATGAATGTTATGGGCGTTTGCATATTTAACACAAAATTGTCTGGTCTCCTTGTCTCTAAATCTCATCAACATAATTATCTTTTTGTCGATGTTTTGTCTAGGAAGTGCAGCTAATTAATATCCGTAATTTTGTTATTTTGATTTGCAAATATAAATACAACATTTTGTTACAGCATATCCTTAATGTGTAGTTAACTAAACGAAGATGTAAGTAATTACCAGAGGCTTCTAGAAGCAAAATATGTGTCAGTGGGTGAAAAATATACACCTCCTGTCTCCGCTGGTGCAAATTTGTAGATCGCTTTTAATAAGGTCCATATTTCAAGTCCACACACGCAGTAATTGCTGTATATCAATGGATGACGGGATTTTGTGAATAAGGAAAAGGAATATTATCTGTTTTTGTGAGGAAAGAAAAAGAATATTTTCTGTTTTTTTGAGAAAAGAAAAGGAATATTTTCTGCTTTTGTGAGGAAAGAGAAGTAATATTTTCTGCCTTTGTGAGGAAAGAAAATGAATATTTTCTGTTTTTGTGAGAAAAGAAAAGGAATATTTTCTGTTTTTGTGAGAAAAGAAAAGGAATATTTTCTGCTTTTGTGAGGAAAGAAAAGGAATATTTTCTGTTTTTGTGAGAAAAGAAAAGGAATATTTTCTGCTTTTGTGAGGAAAGAGAAGTAATATTTTCTGCTTTTGTGAGGAAAGAAAAGGAATATTTTATGCTTTTGTGAGGAAAGAAAAGGAATATTTTATGCTTTTGTGAGGAAAGAAAAGGAATATTTTATGCTTTTGTGAGGAAAGAAAAGGAATATTTTATGCTTTTGTGAGGAAAGAGAAGTAATATTATCTGAATTTTGTGAGGTACTAAAAAGGATATCTACTTTTGTGAGGTAAAAAAAAGGAATATTACCTACATTTTTGATGTAAAAAAGGAAACATTGTCTACTTTTGTGAGGTAAAAAAGACAGATTGTCTATTTTTATCACAAATAAAGGAAAAGTGTATGTTATTTTTCAGGTAAAAAATAGAAGTCTGTTTTTATCAGGGGAAAAATAGAAGTCTGTTTTTGTCAGGGGAAAAATAGAAGGGTCAGGGGAAAAATAGAAGTCTGTTTTTGTCAGGGGAAAAATAGAAGTCTGTTTTTGTCAGGGGAAAAATAGAAGTCTGTTTTTGTCAGGGGAAAAATAGAAGTCTGTTTTTGTCAGGGGAAAAATAGAAGTCTGTTTTTGTCAGGGGAAAAAAAATTTCCTTGTTTATTTGTCAGGGAGAAAAGGAAGATTTTCGCGACTTATCGTAAACCAATTGTGGTACTTTAAATGATGGCGTTTGCACTACGCGTGATATGTAATCTACTAGTACTGATTCCTACTTCTAATAGTAAAAAAAAGTAAAGTACCCCAGTCACGCCAAGTGGCGTATAGGGAATATGGTGTTAGTGACCCTATATTTTACAGACCTTCGGCACATGATTTTTGGGGTAATGTGGTCGATATTACGCCCGTGCAGCTTCACATTCCTTGAAAAAAATCAGGTACCCATTAAAGGCTGGGTGAACCTGGAAGCCGTCGGTTGGGATCGAACCCTACCTCTTGTCCTTAGTAGTCCAGTTCACTAACCACTGAGTCGCGGCTCCCTACTTCTAATAGTACTGCAACCTAATTCTACTAGTACCACTACTATAGTTCGTTTAGAAATTCGTGCCCACAGAGTTGATCAATTATCTCGGAAACTGTTTCATGAATTTCTGTAATTCTTTTTTCATTATATCTTATTTTTTCACCGACCTTCAGATTTTATAACATTTAAGTACAAAGGTAGTCTGAATTTGGCACAAATCGTTTTTTGTTGTATAATTTTAGGAAATTATCAAACTGTGTGCTCTAAACATTAGATTTTACTGTAAATTACCTTAATTTTCTACCAACGCGAGTCAAAGGCGTATCCGTATCACATTGAAGTGGGTCACAATTTTTCAATTGATTTTATATCTTCGTCGTAGAGATAGGTAATTGCAAAAGTGCATGTACACAGTTAGCTTTTGCATAGTGATGAATTTACACTTTAAACTCTTCACTTTATTTGAAAATGAAGTAGTCACTTTACAACAGCTTACAAATTATCACATTCCCTTCTTCTTCTTCTTCTTCCTCTTCTTTCTCTTCTTCTTCTACCTTTTTATCTCCCAGTAGAGCATAGGTACTCAACAAACACTTTCAAAGTCGTTCTGTTTTTTGCCATTCTTGTAAGATCATTCCATGTCTTCCCCATCATCTTCATCTCTGCTTCTATCTGTCTTCTCCAAGAATTCCTTTGGTCTTCCTCTTTGTCTTTTCCCCTGGGGATTCCAAAAAAGGGCCTGTTGTGTAATACTCTCAGTTGGCTTCCGTAGTGTGTGTCCAATCCAGCGCCATCGTCTTCGCTGTATCTCTTTATCCACTGGTATTTAACTGGTACATTTCCATAATTCCACGTTAGTGACTTTGTCCTGCCATTTCCATCCTTTTATTCTGCGCAAGCATCCATTAATGAAAGTCTGTTTCTTCGTGATTGTCAGTTTTGTTGTTCTCCATGTTTCACAGCCTTATAATATGACCGACTTAACATTTGAGTTGAAATTTTTTTTTTGTATTTAACCTAATTTCTTTGGATTTTCATGTTTCCCAGTGCAACGAAACCCCCTCTTGCTTTTGATATCCTTATTTTTGTTTTATTTTCTGTTCCTCCCTCTTTATCTATATTACTGCCCAGATATATGTAAGATTGTACATCTAATACAGGTATTTCTCCTAATTTTTTTTGGTTATTGCCAACTGCATTAATTCTCATAATGTTGGTATAATCTCTATTTATCTTCAGTCCTAGCTGTTGTGATATCTCATCAAGTATTCTCACTTTATCCTGCATCTGTCACGTGCAAAGGACACAAATTATCCCATGCAAAGGAATATACATGAGTTAATAAATATCTTGTCAAAGTACGCCTCTGGACCTATTTAACAAGAAATCGGAAATGACAAAAGTGGCGCGTCTTTCAAAATCACGTTCAGTAAGTGCGAGCAAGTGCTAAGATTGTGTGGATAAACACGTGACATTGTACCGTTTTAAATGTCAATGTTGATTACAACAAATGTGGGTATTGTAAACTCCTAAATATTAGGACAACCAAGAAAATCATATTTTTATATACCTCAAATAAGCAAAAATCTTTCCTAAATGCATGACAGTAGAGAAAAAATCAGGCTTAAGGTCGGTGAAAAAGTAAGATTTCATGAAAAAAAATTATTGAAATTCATCAAACAGTTTCCGAGATAATTAATAAAATCTGTGGGCAGGATTTCTGAACGAACTATTTTACTACCTACTACTAAAAGTACTACAATCTATTACTACTAATACTACTACCTACTTCTACTAAGAAAGCAATAAGTAAAGAGACCGGTCACGCCACGTGACGTATAGGGAATATGGTGTTAGTGACCATAATGTTTACAGACCTTCAGCACATGATTTTTGGGGTAATGTGGTCAGTATTACGCCTGTGCTGCTTTACTTTCACAGAAAAAAATCGGTACCCATTTAAGGCTGGGTGAACCCGGAGGCGTCGGTTTGGATCGAACCCGTGGTAGTCCAGTTCACTTGAGCTATCGCGGCTCCTAATTAGAGATAGTCCAGTCATCACTGAACCATATAGAGATATCAGCGATCTCATCTACTGAATTCTAGACTAGTACTGTTACCAAATTGTAATTGTACTGCAACCTATTTCTACTAGTACTACCACCTATTTCTAATAGTACTGCTACATAACCTACTGGTACAGCTACTTACTTCTACTAGCTCAACTACAGTTACTAACCTACTACATTAAAACGATTCACTTTTTTACTAGCCCACGAGCAATACATTCTGTAACATTTACTTTTTTTTAACCAGCCACGAGCAATACATCCTGTAACATTTACTTTTTTTTACTAGCCACGAGCAATACATCCTGTAACATTTACTTTTTTTTACTAGCCACGAGCAATAATACATCCTGTAATATTTACTTTTTTTACTAGCCACGAGCAATACATCCTGTAACATTTACTTTTTTTTTACTAGCCACGAGCAATACATCCTGTAACATTTACTTTTTTTTTTTTACTAGTCACGAGCAATACATCCTGTAACATTTACTTTTTTTACTAGCCACGAGCAATAATACATCCTGTAACATTTACTTTTTTTACTAGCCACGAGCAATACATCCTGTAACATTTACTTTTTTTTACTAGCCACGAGCAATACATACTGCAACATATACTTTTTTTTACTATCCCCGAGAAATACATCCTGTAACATTTACTTTTTTTTACTAGCCACGAGCAATAATACATCCTGTAACATTTACCTTTTTTTACTAACCACGAGCAATACATCCTGTAACATTTACCTTTTTTAATAACCACGAGCAATAATACATCCTGTAACATTTACCTTTTTTTAATAACCACGAGCAATACATCCTGTAACATTTACTTTTTCACTAGCCACGAGCAGCACATCTTGTAGCTTAATTATTTTCCTGCGAATTTTAAAATATTTTCCAATAATTCGGTGGATACGAGAAAAACGTTAGAAATCGATTTACGGGATGCTGAAAAACGTAAGGCGTAAAATTTAATTAATGAACATAAATCTTATAGGAAAAAACGTAAACGTAAAATGTAATGAATTAACGTAAATCTTATAGGAAGAAACGTAGGGCGTAAAATGTAATGAACAAACGTAAGTCTGACAGAAAAAAACGTAAACGTAAAATGTAATGAATAAACGTAAATCTGACAGGAAGAACGTAAGGCGTAAAATGTAATGACTAAACGTAAATCTGATAGAAAAAAAACGTAAACGTAAAATTTAATGAATAAACGTAAATCTTACAGGAAAAACGTAAACGTAAAATGTAATGAATAAACGTAAATCTGACAGGAAGAAACGTAAGGCGTAAAATGTAATGAATAAGCGTAAATCTGACAGAAAAAAACGTAAACGTAAAATGTAATGAATAAACGTAAATCTGACAGGAAATAAACGTAAGACCTGGCAAGCCTATATTGTATTTCACTACTAGACTCACTTTGCGAAATTAAAAGTGTCCGGTATTGATTGGTTACATCATCTTCAGGTTTGTGAAAGGTTTCTGAAAGGTTTGTGACGGCTCTCAGAGATCATGTTTTATTTTATTACCATCAAAATGGTCTTTTATTTCATATCAGACGGTCGGGAACAGACAGACGGGGATCGTCTCTAGTATCTGCCAGGCTCTGTTTTGACAATTAGCTTCTTTCATGGTTGGTGTTGTTAATATTAGGTCTGGCAGCAGAATAAGCAAGACAGTTTTATGTCGACGGGTCTCGTGTTTTCTCTTGTGATCATTCTGTTTTCTAAATTTGACTTCATTTCTGTTTTCTCTGTTATTTTGTTGTTTCTAACATTTATTTTCTTTATGAAATGGTCAATTATGCTTGCTCAGAATAAAAGGATGGAAATGGCAGGATAAATCACTAACATAGAACTATGGAAATGTACCAGTCAAAATTGAAGCCGCGATAGCTCAGTGGTTAGTGAACTGGACTACAAAGAACAAGTGAGAGGGTTCTATCCCAACCAACGGCTTCAGGTTCAACCTGCTTTTAATGGGTACCGAATTTTTTCTGGGAAAAATCATGTGCTGAAGGTCTGTAAAACTTATGGTCGGTCACTAACACCATATTCCCTTTACGCCACTTAGCATGTCGGTGGCATTTTACTTTTTATTTTTTTAACCAGTCAAATAGCAGAGGATAAGCTGATACAGCGTAGACGATGGCACTGGACAGGACACACACTGCGGAAGACAACTGAGAGTATTACACAACATGCCTTTTTCTATAATCCCAAAGGAAAAAGACAAAGAGGAAGACAAAAACATTCTTGGAATGGTTCATTCTTACAGATGGAAGCAGAGATGAAGATGATGTGGAAGACATGCAATGAACTTAAAAGAATGGTAAGAAAGAGACGGGTTTGGGAAGTGTTTGTTGAAAACCTATGCTTCACAGGGAGCTGAAAGGTAGAAGAAGAATGATCTATTATGAAATTGTCTAAGACGCCTCCACAAAAAGAGAGCTCCTAAAAATATGGGAAAGAAACAATTGACATTTTGTGTGCATGTCATTAGGAAAGGAAAATTGGAATACTGGGGTTACAACTGCCAAAATACTTGTAAAGAGAGGTCGCGGACGGCAAAGAGAGAAGGTAGTAGATAGTATTGTGTTGTTGAATCGTATACCACTCAACAACAGCATTGAAACGATACACGGTGGACAGAGAATTGTGGAAAGATATGATCGCCTACACCAACCGATAAGGCACATGATGATGTTACAATCATCTGTCAGTTTTCTCATTCATTGATTTTTCTCTTAAGGAGAATTCAGTCATGGATGCCTTGCAGGAGACGTCATACCCCAGTTATATTCCATATCTAAATCGCTTCCTTTCAATAAACTTCTCATACATTTTCTGCGCTATGTATTTAATGTCCGTTCTTCTAACATGTTCCAGCCACCTTGACTTGACTTTCCGGTCTTGAAAGAAAGAAAAAAAGAAGTAAACAACCCCCGTCACGCCAAGAGCGTATAGGGAATATGGTGTTAGTGACCATAAATTTTACAGACCTTTTAGTACACGATTTTGGGGTAAATGTGGTCGGTATTACGCCCGTGCCGCTTTGCTTTCCCAGAAAAAAAATTCGGTACAAATTTTAAGGCTGGGTGAACCCGGAAGCCCTCGATTGGGATCGAACCCTACCTCTTGTCCTTTGTAGTTCAGTTCACTAACCACTGAACTATCGCTGCTCCCTTTCCGGTCTTAAGTTCCGCCATAATAGATAGAATCCTGGTAAAGAACAAAGCGTCTGGAGTGGTTTCCCTGTACTCGTATCTGATGATCAGTTTGAAAGGTAACGCAAATGAAAACTGTTTAGTGTTTCCTTGTGTTTTGAACAGTTTGTCTGAGTTTCAGATCTGTACAGAAATGTTCTGATTGCGTAGTTGAATATATTATGGCCTTTGTCGTTAATGTAAGTTGCGTGTCATTTTATACCAGACTACTAAATGCCGATTTGTATTTATATATTTTCCGCGAGTCAGATGGCGGCTTGGTTACAACTGGCAAAATAAAAGGAAAGAGAGATCGCGGACGACAAAGAGAGAAGATACTGGATAGCTTGGTGTCATGTTGTAGATAGAATTTTGGAAGAACATGATCGTCTACGCCAACCGGTATGGCACATGATGATGATGATGATGATGATGATGATGATGATGATGATTATGATGATGATGATGATGATGATGATGATGATGACGAGATGGCGGCGTTACAGTAGACCGAAGGTAACCGAATATGTAAACTGATTCAAGAGGGTTTATGATAGTGGCTACAGTGTCTGCTTTTGTCACAATGACAGTTTTTATAACTCTGTTGTCAAGGATAACAGGCTACATGTTCTGGTCAAGCTATCAGTCGTGTGATTGCAAACAATCTTCGTTGTGTTCAACTAGAGTTACAACATCATTATACTTCTTTATTGATGTTTCTTTATTCTTCTCACTTCCAGTTATTAGAGCATCGGGCTATTTTTGTTTTGTGATTAATTTTATACTTTACCAATAATTACGTTGCGATTCTATTCCTGCTTAGTTTACCTATAATTACACTGTGATTTTCTTTCTGCTTACTTTAATTAATCTGTGATTTTCTTTCTGCTTACTTTAATTAATCTGTGATTTTCTTTCTGTTTACTTTAATTAAGCTGTGATTTTCTTTATGTTTACTTTAATTAAGCTGTGATTTTCTTTATGCTTACTTTAATTACACTGTGCTTTCCTTTATGTTTACTTTAATTAAGCTGTGATTTTCTTTATGTTTACTTTAATTAAGCTGTGATTTTCTTTATGTTTACTTTAATTACACTGTGATTTTCTTTATGCTTACTTTAATTACACTGTGATTTTCTTTATGTTTACTTTAATTAAGCTGTGATTTTCTTTCTGCTTACTTTAATTAAGCTGTGATTTTCTTTATGCTTACTTTAATTAAGCTGTGATTTTCTTTATGTTTACTTTAATTACACTGTGATTTTCTTTATTCTTACTTTAATTAAGCTGTGATTTTCTTTATGTTTACTTTAATTAAGCTGTGATTTTCTTTATGTTTACTTTAATTAAGCTGTGATTTTGTTTATGTTTACTTTAATTAAGCTGTGATTTTCTTTATGTTTACTTTAATTACACTGTGATTTTTTTATGTTTACTTTAATTACACTGTGATTTTCTTTCTGTTTACTTTAATTAAGCTGTGATTTTCTTTGTGCTTTCTTTAATTAATCTGTGATTTTCTTTATGCTTACTATAATTAAGCTGTGATTTTCTTTATGCTTACTTTAATTAAGCTGTGATTTTCTTTATGCTTACTATAATTAAGCTGTGATTTTTTTATGCATACTTTAATTAAGCTTTGATTTTCTTTATGCTTACTATAATTAAGCTGTGATTTTTTTATGCATACTTTAATTAAGCTTTGATTTTTTATGCATACTTTAATTAAGCTGTGATTTTCTTTATGCTTACTATAAATACGCTGTAATTTTCTTTATGCTTACTTTAATTAAGCTGTGATTTTCTTTATGCTTACTATAAATACGCTGTGATTTTCTTTATGCTTACTTTAATTAAGTTGTGATTTTCTTTATGCTTACTTTACCTATAACTACATCCTTATTAAATTAGGTTTTTAATTGCGTTTGCGTTGCGGTTTATTTAATTTTTAACATACATACATTATGCAATGTTTCGTGGTTTTGTTTATGTCTTCGTCACACATCATTTTTTTTTGTTTGTATTTATTATCTTGTTGTGTATAATTTATCACGAGAATCGTTCCATTTGCTTGCAATATCCATTAGGGAATGTAGCATCGCTTTTAATTTCTACAAGAAAATATCAAATGCATTGCGTTATATTTTCATTCCGCGACATAACATATTTATTATTAATAGATATCTTGCATTTTTATCGTATCGTATTTTATTCGTTTAAGGCTTGTCGTGCTTTCTGAACTCATTTTTTTGCAAAAGATCTAACGAATGACCACATTTAAGCTATTTACACAAATAAGGTCAAGGCAAAGAAATACACATCAACGCGAAGCTGCAGTGAAGCTAATAGTGAGGAGAAACAAAACAAAACAAAACAACAACAAATATACATATAACATAAATATAATATATAATACACAATAAATATACATACAACAGATATATATTATATATATATATATATATATATATATATATATATATTGGGAGTCGCGATAGCTAAGTGATTAGTGAACTGGACTACAAAGGACAAGATGTAGGGTTCGATCCCAACCAACAGCTTCTGGGTTCACCCAGCCTTAAATGGGTACCGGATTTTTTTTCTGGGAAAGTTTTAGAAAGCATAAACGTAGACAGCAAAGATCTAAGAATAATAAAGAACATGTACTGACAACAAACAGCGGCAATAGGAACTGGAAACCAATTGGGAATATTTCAACATATAAAACAGGGTGTTAGACAAGGTTGTGTGCTGTCACCAGATTTGTTTAATATTTATAGTGAGATTATTTTAAGATCCATAAGGGGCATGCCTGGAATAACAATTGGAGGTCATAATATAAATAATCTAAGGTATGCTGATTATACAGTCTTAATCGCTAAGAGTGAAAATGAGTTACAAGAAATATTGGACATTGTAGTGAAATAAAGCAAAAATAAAGGATTCAGCCTTAATAGCAAAAAGAAGGAGGTAATGGTAACAACAAAGAAAAAGACATCACCTCAGTACAAAATAAAGACAAGTGGAACAATATTAAAACAGGTAAATGAATTTAAATATTTGGGAACTTTGTTAACCTAGGACGGAAGATGTACGAAAGAGGTGAGATGCAGAATGGCTCAGGCAAAAGCAGCTTTCCAAAAAATGAGGAAGATACTATGCAATCCCTTTTTGACAATAGAAACAATAAAAAGAGTAAAAAGAGTAAAAAGAATAAAAAGAGAACAGCTGGAATATATTTTAACAACTAGAAAAATTGAGGGACGAAGAGATAGAGGGAAGCAAAGAGAGAAAATATCAGACAACTTAAGAGAATGACTTGGCAGAAGGTCAACAACAGAAATGATAAATTGCTGCCGAGATCGGAAGTGTGGAGAGACATGATCACCTACGCCAGCAGGTCCGGTACTTGATGATGATGATGAAAGCGGCACGGGCGTAATACTGACCACATTACCCTAAAAATCATACTGTAGGACTGTACGATTTATGGTCACTGACTCTATATTACCTATACACCACGTGGCGTGACGGGGCTCTTTACTTTACTTCACTATATACATATATTGATAATAAAATATATATATATATATTTGCTATTCACACACAGAAGCACACACACATCGCTAACACACACACACACACACACATATATATATATATATATATATATATATATATATATATATATATCCACACACATTTATTCTTCTTCTGTTTATTTCCCCCGTGGAACATAGATCTCCTATAAACACTTTCCAAGCCACCCTGTTTGATGCCATTAGCTTAAGATTGTTCCGTGTTTTCCCCATCTGCTTCATTTATATATTTCCACTTGTTTTGTCCAAGTATATTTTGGCTTCCCTCTTCTGTGCGTCTCCTCCCCTGTGGATTCCAAGAAACGTTTTTATCTTTATGTAATACTATCTATCAGTTTTCTACCGCGGCGTGCGCCCTATCCAGTGTCATTGCTTTTATTGCATTTCTTTGTCTTCTGGTGCTTGATGATTTTTCCATAGTTTTGTATATTATAGTAAATCTTTCCTAATGTATATGTGCGCGCGTGCACTTGTATATGTCATTTACGAGTCCGTTTATACCTTTGTACATAATTATTTAAACATATTTTTGTCCCTTTGTAGTTCGTTCGTATTAATTACTTTGGCATCTCCCCCATATTTTGCGTTATGCTTCTTTGTTTGTCAATATACTTTTAATGCTTGGTATGTGCTACTTATGTGTTTGAGTGGTAGTCTGAAGATTGTAAAGCTATTGTTATGTAGTATGTGCTTGTTATAATAATAATAGTGTTATTTATTTTGCAGCCACTCTCTTCTAACTATGAATTTAACATTATATATATACAGTAAAGTCTCGATTATGCGGTACTCAATAATCCGGAATTCTCAATTTAACGGACTTTTTTTTTTTTAATTATTATAGGGAGAAAGCTTGAATCATGTTTTGTTCAGTTAAATTAAATGCCTTTATCCGGAAATCGAAAACGCTACAACACGGTTTGTGCGCTGCGCTTACTTCTACAGGCTCTATCATTACACAATATTGCGTTTACAATAGTGTATTTACAGTAATATACTTCAAATAGGAGCGAACATATTTTATTCAATCCAGACATTGTGTCTCCAAATATTCCAAGTAAAAGCGACAGACAGTCTATATCTTCACTTTTTCCCCCGACTAAATGTTTTTGTCGGGAAATCTTAGTCGTGCCAAAAACACTTATCTACATGATTTTACAAATTTGCTTAATTTTCTCATAGCCTGCTTTAGATCTAAAGTTGGTCATGAATTTGTCAAAAATATGGCGTTTGACAGTCTGACCGAACATTAGAAGCAGACGTATTGTTTGTGAAAATTGAAGAGCCCATAACTTTGATGATTATAAATCAAAGGTTGAGCAGCCGGCGTGCAGTGACATAGAGATGGTGAGAAGAAAGGGGGAGGGGTTCAAAAATTACCGACTGGAAATTCAAAAAGAGTAAGATACAGAGTTTGACGTTAGTTTGTCTCAGACATTTGTGCAAGCTGAAATTCGTTTCATCAGTATAAATTATACATGATATGCTATAAACGCATGTGTGCATACTTTTTAACGGAATACATTTTTGTGTTAAATAATGGCCTCTGCGAGTGCAAACCACACCTCAATTTCCCGCAAAGGTAAACGCAAGCGAACTGTATTGACACTGAACCAGAAGATTGAAATCGCTAGTAGACTTGAAAAAGGCGTTAATCGCAACGTTTTGATGACTGAATTTGGCATAGCCTCTTCAACATTATATGACATACGAAATCAAAAAGATGAGTTGTTTAAGTTTGCGTCGGAGTCTGAAAGCAGCAACAATATACACCAGAGACGAAGTATGAAACGGCCAAAATTTGAAAAACTCGACGACGCCCTTTATGTGTGGTTTTTAGAAAGAAGAAGAAAAGGAATGCCAATATCAGGACCCATGTTGATAGAGAAAGCTCGCGAATTTCACACGAATTTAAATATTTCTGAGCATTGCAATTTTTCAATAGGTTGGTTAACGCGCTTTAAAGTTCGGCACGGTATTAGGAAGCTTGATATTGCGGGAGAAAAACGATCGGCAAATGAAGAGGCAGCAGACGAATTCGTTGAAAAATTTGCAGCCATTGTCAAAGTAAACAATTTAAAACCAGACCAGATTTATAATGCTGATGAAACAGGTCTGTTATGGAGATGTTTGCCTGGATCAACTCTTGCAGGAAAAAAATGAGTCAAACCCCTCAGGATTTAAGCATAATAAAGATCGCTTAACTGTATTGCCTTGTGCAAATGCTGCTGGTACTCACAAGCTTCAACTAGTGGTGATAGGCAAATCGATGCGTCCCAGAGCTTTGAAAGGCGTAACTAATCTGCCTGTAGACTATAGAGCACAGAAGAATTCGTGGATGGACAGAGACATTTTTGCAGATTGGTTTCATCACCACTTTGTGCCATCTGTTAAAAATCACCTCTCCTCATTACCAAATCTCGTCAACCCCCAAGGCTGTACTGTTGCTGGATAATTGTAGAGCACACCCTTGTGTAGATGACTTAGTGTCAAAATGTGGCCGAATTTTCGCTATTCCTCTTCCTCCAAATGTCACGTCATTGATTCAGCCAATGGATCAAGGGATTATTCAAAACATAAAATGTCATTATAGAGGTGCACTAATGAAAACGCTCGTCAACAAAGCTACAGTTGAAGAGTTCCTTTCAGACTATACAATTAGGAATGCAATTGACAACATTGCATTTGCCTGGAAACAAGTGCAACGATCCACATTAAAGAAAGCATGGAGAAAATGATGGCCCAATGTAATGCTTTTGGATGATTCTTCTGATGACGACAGTTTTGATGAATTGAAACAGATGGCAGCACCACATGCAGAGATAATGCAACTTCTTGTAAATGTACCATCGTCAAACTCAATGTCAGCCTGTGATGAGCAAGACATTGAACAGTGGCTGCAGGTTGATGAGAATATAGATGTTGCCCACACACTTGATGATGCAGACATAATAAATAGTGTATTGGAATCAAAGTGCGAACCAACTGAAGATGATTCAGAGGAAGACCAAGGTGCAACAGGAACGGATCCGCGCAATAAAATTTTCTGGAGTGAAGCAGACAAATGTCTACAGACTGTGTTACGATTTGCAGAAAATTGTAGTTCATATACAACCCAAGAACTCATCCTGCTGCGTATTGTAGAGAATACCTTCAGGACCAAGAGAGAAGCATGCATCAAACAGAGGGACATACGCAGCTTTTTCAATAAAGTTTAACTTACTGGTCAGTACAAGTATTTTTATAAATTTGATTTATAATGTCCTTAGATTTAGGGTTTTGAAGTTGTTTTTTCATAAATTTTGAGTTTGGTTTTCTTACTCTCGATTATTCAGAAAAATTCAATTATCCAGAATGGGTTCTTCCCCGAGCATTCCGGATAATCGAGACTTTACTGTATATATATCACTAATATCTTCAGTAATAAAGAAAAGACGATGGTCATACGTTGGACATGTGATGAGAAGAGATAATAACCGAATAGCAAAGCAAGCCCTCATATGGGAAACAACAGGTAAAAGAAAAAGAGGAAGACCCAGGGAGACACTGAGAAGAACATTGATGAGAGAGGCAAGAGCAGCAGGAATCGGCTCCCTCAGTGAGATAGAATTGCTTGCACAGAACAGAGACAGATGGCGAGATTTGATAAAATATCTTTAAAAGAAAACTGCTAGAACACAAAATGCATATAAGAGAAGGTGTATCTTGGTCTACGCCCTATGGGCCGGTTACGGCTCGAAAGGTCAATATATATATAAAACAACTATTATATATGTTATATATATATATAAAACAACTATTTTCATTTACTATGTTTTTTTCCAACTATAAAACAACTATTATATATGTTATATATATATATATAAAACAACTATTTTCATTTACTATGTTTTTTTCCTGATTTACTAATTTCTTTATGGGATTATTTTTTTCAACTTTTTTTAAAAGTTCCCCTTTATTCTTCTGATAAACACATCTTCAACAACATGATTCCATATGATCTTGCTTAAGTCTAGTCTCTGCAGTGCTAAAACACGTTTTAATCTTTCTTACACTCATTTATACTTCTCATTAATACGATATGTGTGGTCTTCTTTATTGATTTATCACTGAAACGTTTCCTCCAGATTTCAGAAGAAAGTATTTGACTGTAACTGCACGAGTTAATGTTCTTAATGTCCGGTTCATCAAATGCTACCGTCGTGTTAATAGTTCTCTCCCTTCATATATTTTAATGATTCATTTAAGTTCCTTTAGCAGGTCTTCCGGTGGGGAAGGCTACGGTGGCTAATTAGTCAAATCAGGTATAGGGTTAGGGTGACATTCTTGCTGCACTGTATGTGCACGTTCAAGGCACAAGCATTAACAGAAAAGATCTAAGAATAATAAAGAGCATGTTATGGTTATGGTTATGGAAGGCCCCGGTATCACTGCAAACGAATTAAAATCCATAATTGCTGAACCGCCCGTGCCAGTGGAATCATCCGAATTATTAACTCATCTCCCAAACAAAGAAAGGTAGCTGTAGTCCCCATCATAGCAGTCTCAGCACACGCCAAAAGACATAAGGCGAAACCGAACAGAAATTGAACACGGCCAACTGTTCCCTGTCATACGGTCTCATCATTTATCGTAAACAATTTGAACTCTATTGGTAATAAGAAACAAAACGCAGACATTATAAGTTAAAGGTGCTAGCCCTATTCTTCTTCTCTTTCTTCTTCAACTTGTCCATTATCAGCCCATAACCACATGGATCGTTAGAGTACCACTGACAGACTTCGTCAACCGCCTCCATTTCTCAATATCTACAGTACAGAGAAGTGAAACTATAAATAGCAATAGAAACACAATTAGAACAAGACAAATGAAATTTTTGGGGCATGTTAAAAGACACAACAGCTTAATAAAAGTAATCTTGGAAAGGAAAATACAAGGTAAAAGAGGCAGAAGCAGATCAAGACTAACATGGACGAGTAACATCAAAAGATGGACAAGTCAAACTATAACAATCCGCACCATCAAAGCATTGCCGGTAACATACTTCATCGTCTTAAATTAAGCTGCAGTTATAACAATCAAATGACATACCATTTCTTCAATTCTCTCTCTCTCTCTCTCTCTCTCTCTCTCTCTCTGCGATCAAGTCTCAATCAGAGTAGGATTCCAGACTCTCTTATGAATTCAGCTGTCAGTTTAAGTGATTCCATATATATATATATATATATATATTCCCATATAGTTTCTCTTCCAGGGAGGTGTGTGTGGACCACATCGCTCGTCTCAGGTCTGTGTACTGGGGGCAATCCTGTAGAACATGTTTTGTAGTCATATTGTCCAGTGTACAGTGGCATAGGCTGGTTGTACCTATTTTGAATTTGGTGAACATGTGATTTCTCATTCTATTGTTGACAGTGCGTAGGCGAAGTATGATGACTTGATCCCTCCTTGATTTCTTTAATTCGTAAACATTTAACATATTCTCTTTTCTTTTTTTTTTCTTTTCACTTCCTCGTACCCCATAGGGCACTGCGTAAAATAGAAATGTCTACTTCTAGCCGTTAGGGTTAGGGTTAGGGTTAGGGTTAGGGTTAGGGTTAGGGTTAGGGTTAGGGTTAGAGTTAGGGTTAGGGCAGCCTCAACAATTCTTTATTGATGTTGATGCATCATTTCTTGGCTTGTGACAGCTCATTTCTTGGCTTGTGACAGCTCATTTCTTGGCTTGTGACAGCTTATTTCTTGGCTTGTGACAGTTCATTTCTTGGCTTGTGACAGCTCATTTCTTGGCTTGTGACAGTTTATTTCTTGGCTTGTGACAGCTCATTTCTTGGCTTGTGACAGCTCATTTCTTGGCTTGTGACAGCTCATTTCTTGGCTTGTGACAGCTCATTTCTTGGCTTGTGACAGCTCATTTCTTGGCTTGTGACAGCTCATTTCTTGGCTTGTGACAGCTCATTTCTTGGCTTGTGACAGCTTATTTCTTGGCTTGTGACAGCTTATTTCTTGGCTTGTGACAACTAATTTCTTGGCTTGTGACAGCTCATTTCTTGGCTTGTGACAGCTTATTTCTTGGCTTGTGACAGCTTATTTATTGGCTTGTGACAGCTCATTTCTTGGCTTGTGACTGCTTATTTCTTAGCTTGTGGCAGCTCATTTCTTGGTTTGTGACAGCTTATTTCTTGGCTTGTGACAGCTCACTTCTTGGCATGTGACAGCTCATTTCTTGGCTTGTGACAGCTTATTTCTTGGCTTGTGACAGCTTATTTATTGGCTTGTGACAGCTCATTTCTTGGCTTGTGACTGCTTATTTCTTAGCTTGTGGCAGCTCATTTCTTGGTTTGTGACAGCTTATTTCTTGGCTTGTGACAGCTCATTTCTTGGCTTGTGACAGCTTATTTCTTGGCTTGTGACAGCTCATTTCTTGGCTTGTGACAGCTCATTTCTTGGCTTGTGACAGCTCAGTTTTTGGCTTGTGACAGCTCATTTCTTGGCTTGTGACAGCTTATTTCTTGGCTTGTGACAGCCCATTTCTTGGCTTGTGACAGCTCATTTCTTGGCTTGTGACAGCTCAGTTCTTGGCTTGTGACAGCTCATTTCTTGGCTTGTGACAGCTTATTTCTTGGCTTGTGACAGCTTATTTCTTGGCTTGTGACAGCTTATTTCTTGGCTTGTGAAAGCTTATTTCTTGGCTTGTGACAGCTTATTTCTTGGCTTGTGACAGCTTATTTCGTGGCTTGTGACAGCTCATTTCTTGGCTTGTGACAGCTTATTTCTTGGCTTGTGAAAGCTCATTTCTTGGCTTGTGACAGCTCATTTCTTGGCTTGTGACAGATTATTTTGTGGCTTGTGACAGCTCATTTCTTGGCTTGTGACAGCTCATTTCTTGGCTTGTGACAGCTTATTTCTTGGCTTGTGACAGCTTATTTCGTGGCTTGTGACAGCTCATTTCTTGGCTTGTGACAGCTTATTTCTTGGCTTGTGAAAGCTCATTTCTTGGCTTGTGACAGCTCATTTCTTGGCTTGTGACAGATTATTTTGTGGCTTGTGACAGCTCATTTCTTGGCTTGTGACAGCTCATTTCTTGGCTTGTGACAGCTTATTTCTTGGCTTGTGACAGCTCATTTCTTGGCTTGTGACAGCTTATTTCTTGGCTTGTAACAGCTTATTTCTTGGCTTGTGACAGCTCACTTCTTGGCTTGTGACAGCTTATTTCTTGGCTTGTGACAGCTCATTTCTTGGCTTGTGACAGCTTATTTCTTAGCTTGTGACAGCTCATTTCCTGGCTTGTGACAGCTTATTTCTTGGCTTGTGACAGCCCACTTCTTGGCATGTGACAGCTCATTTCTTGGCTTGTGACTGCTTATTTCTTGGCTTCTGACAGCTTATTTCTTGGCTTGTGACAGCTCATTTCTTGACTTGTGACAGCTTATTTCTTGGCTTGTGACAGCTCAGTTCTTGGCTTGTGACAGCTTATTTCTTGGTTTGTGACAGCTCATTTCTTGACTTGTGACAGCTCATTTCTTGGCTTGTGACAGCTCAGTTCTTGGCTTGTGACAGCTTATTTCTTGGCTTGTGACAGCTCAGTTCTTGGCTTGTGACAGCTTATTTCTTGGTTTGTGACAGCTCATTTCTTGGCTTGTGACAGCTCATTTCTTGGCTTGTGACAGCTCATTTCTTGGCTTGTGACAGCTTATTTCTTGGCTTGTGACAGCTCATTTTCATCTGTGATTAGCTCAGGCTCTTTTTCCATCGCTTTTAATGTATGTTTTGTTTTGTATAGAATCGGAAGCCGCGATAGCTCAGTGGTTAGTGAACTGGACTACAAAGGACAAGTGGTCGGGTTCGATCCTTTAAGAAAGCTTTCGGGTTCACCCAGCCTTAAATGGGTAAAGGATTTTTTTCTTGGACAGTAAATCGCACGGGTGTAATGCTGACCACATTAATAAAAAAAATCATGTGCTGAAGGTCTGTAAAAATTATGGTCACTAACACCAAATTCCCTATACGCCACTTGGCGTGACGGGGGTACTTTACTTTTTTTTTACTTATAAAAATGAAACTGTATTGTTTTGACCATTTTCCTTCGACGCTATAAAAACATGAGATGACAGATAACATAACAGAATTACTCGGTAACAAGTGGACTTAAGGTGAATTAAGGTCACTAACACCATATTCTATATACGCCACGTGGCGTGACGGGGCACTTTACTTCTTTACTGATGGTATAGAATCTCTTTGCATTCTTCCCGGGTGAGGAAACCATTTCTTAGGTTGTCTCTGTATGTAGTTCAAGATATTTTCAATGCTCAATCTCTCTCTTATGACATCATATTCTATCACTTCTGGTCACCTCAAGCGCTTTTCTCAAACATCTCATCTCTCTGGTGACTAGCTTATCGTTACTCGTGAGCGTCCATGTTTTGGCACTGATAGCACAAGGTGGAAATGAATCATCATCATGTGCCATACCGGTTGACGTAGGTGATCATGACCCTTACACAATCTTCTATCCACAGTGCATCGTATAAGTTCTGTTGGTGACTGTTTGCCATGACACCAAGCTATCCAGTATTTTCTCTCTTTGTCGTCCGCGATATCTTTTTCCTTGTATTTTGCCATTTGTAACCAAGTATTCCAACTTTCCTCTTCTCATGATGTGCTAAAAAAATGTTGATCGTTTCTTTGTGATGTTTGCTAGGAGCTCCCTTTTTGTGTTGGCCTCTGAGAATTTCTTCATTGGTCTTTTTAGCTGTCCAGGGAATTTTCAACATTCTTCTGATAAATCCCATCTCTGTGGCCTCTAATCGTCTTTAAATTTGTTTGTCTACTGTCCATGATTCGCTTCCATAGATCAGAACTGGTTCCATATAACACCGATGAACTCTCTTTGTCATTTCTATTGACATAGATTTGTTGCATAAGATATTTTTGATTTTCATAAATGCTATTTTGACATGAGCTATTCTGCTTTTTATTTATGCTGTGCATCTTCCATCTGATGTTATGACTGCGCCCAAGTATTTGAAACGATGCACTTGTTTCATTTATACTGCATGATGGTGATGATTGTTTCTTTGATATGACCATTATTTATGTTTTCTTGCTGTTCAGACTGAGACATTTCTTGTTGCTTTCTTTTACTATTGTGTCTATCATTTCTTGTAGTTCATTCTCTGTCTCTGCTATTAATACCCTGTCATCCGCATATCGCAAATTATTTATGTTGTGACCGTTGACTTCAATTCCTTTATTGAGTCTACTATTGATCTCATAATATGAGAATACACTCAGTATAAATTATTTCTTTGTAATAATAAATATTGTCTTGTGCTGAAGTATAGTTAAGACTAAGTCAACTATTTTAGTTTCGTTTCACATCTCAAGTCCTGTCTTCTTTCCATCTGTAATTTTAAATAGTCACGGACATTCTTTATATAATAATTGGGAATAAAAAAGAGTGGGGGGAGGGTATAACATAACTGTAAAGGTATACCAGTAATGAAACTTCAATAAATATTTCAGTGACTTGGATTCTGTAGAAGTTATTAGACTGTGCTCGCTGAGTCACGTCCTAGACCGAGACGAGACTGAGAATCATATATATCAATGTTTGTCCGAGTGCTTCCAGGTCGCTTCGTGCAGACCATAATGCTAACACAGAGTTGTCATTCCATGATTCTATATCTCGTGTGGGCTCAATCATGTAGCTTGAAACTACTTGAGGATTATCATAGACATGTCCGCATCATATATAGTAGCTCGTTGATGGCTCTATGACGAAATGATCAAAGTAGTGCATAATTATAGCTCACATTGAGTCAAGCGTTGTGATAATTCAAGTGAAGTCATACGTAATGATAGTTCACATTGAAGTCATGCATAATTATAGTTCACATTGAAGTCATGTGTAATGGCAGTTCACAATGAAGTCATGCGTAATTATAGTTCACATTGAGTCATGCATAGTGATAGTTCACACTGAAATCAAGCGTAATTATAGTTCACTCGGCAGTCATGCTTAGTGATAGTTCATATTGAAATCAAGCGTAATTATAGTTCACTCGGCAGTCATGCTTATTGATAGTTCATATTGAAATCAAGCGTAATTATAGTTCACTCGGCAGTCATGCTTAGTGATAGTTCACACTGAAATCATGTAATTATTTTGTTAGAAATATATTGGTTACTACTTAAACCTACCTTCAATTTGAAATAACAGTTACTACTTAAACCTACCTTCAATTTGAAATAACAGTTACTACTTAAATCTACCTTCAATTTGAAATAACAGTTACTACTTAAATCTACCTTCAATTTGAAATAACAGTTACTACTTAAATCTACCTTCAATTTGAAATAACAGTCTAACAATGAACACGTTTCTAACAATTGTACTGCAGACACAAACGTTTCAGAAAAAAAAAAACGTTTTCTACAAAGATAAAGAAAAGAGCATGAATTATATAGTGACTATCATAGTACAATGTTATACAATATAGTGAAAGAAAGCAAAAATAAAGGACTCAGCCTTAATAGCAAAAAGACATAAGTAATGGTAACAACAAAGAAAAAGACATCACCTCAGTGCAAAATAAAGACAAGTGGGACAATAATAAAACAAGTATGTGAATTTAAACATTTGGGAACTTTTTTAACCTCAGACGGAAGATGTACAAAATAGGTGAGATGCGGAATGGCTCAGGCAAAAGCAGCTTTCCGCAAAATGAAGAAGATACTATGCAATCCAATTTTGACAATAGAAACAAGAAAAGGAGTTCTTAAATGTTATGTAGAGCCAGTCTTAACATATGGATGTGAATCTTGGACAATAGGACAACAGACAAGAAAATCACTGGAGTCTGTAGAAATATGGTATTACAGAAGAATGTTGAGAATACCATGGACAGCTAAGAAGAGATGAACATTTTCTGAAAGAGGTCAAAGCAAAAAGAGAACTAATTTCCAATATTAGACAGAAACTATCATCATTTTCTGGCCATGTAATGAGAAGAGATAATAGACATGATCACCTATGCCAGCAGGCCATGTACTTGATGATGATGATGATCATAGTACTGCCACTCCAGGCTAAGATGCCCTGCTACACAGGTACATAAAATGGTCTACGACTCATAGCTGACTGCTGGTATCATGATAAGTAAACCAGAACTGGTTAAAATGCTTCTCTCTGGGTCAGAGTAGCACTGGGTCAGAGTAGCACTGGGTCAAAGTAGGACTGGGTCAGAGTAGCACAGGGTCAGAGTAGCACTGGGTCAGAGTAGCACTGGGTCAGAGTAGCACTGGGTCAGAGTAGCACTGGGTTAGAGTAGCACAGGGTCAGAGTAGCACTGGGTCAGAGTACCACTGGGTCAGAGTAGCACTGGGTCAGAGTAGCACAGGGTCAGAGTTGCACAGGGTCAGAGTAGCACTGGGTCAGAGTAGCACTGGGTCAGAGTAGCACAGGGTCAGAGTAGCACTGGGTCAGAGTAGCACTGGAACAAAGTAGCTTCTCATGCCAATACAGTAAATATCAAAGAAGATGAGCAACTCGCCGTGAAAAATTATACCCCCTTCATCCCCTCTCCTTCCTCTCCCCCCCCCTTTTCCCCCCACACATACAGGCCGTCACAGAACAGGACAAAGTGTCAAGTTCGCACGCTCAATGAGCGTGAGAACTTAAGAAGAAAATGAAGAAGAAAAAAGAGAAAGAGGAAAAAAGAAGAGGAAGAAGAAGAAGAGGAAGAATTAGAATAAGAGGGGGAGGAGAAAGAAGAAGCGGGAGAAGAAGAGAAGGAGAAAGATAAAGAGGAAGAATTAAAAGAACAAGTGGGAGAGAAAGAAGAAGAGGAAGAATTAAAAGAGGAAGAGGGGGGAGTAGAAGAACAAGATGAAGAGAACGAATAAAAAGAAGAGGATAAGAAAGAAGAAAAGGAAAAAAGAAGAGGGTGCTCAAAAAAAACGTGCTACAGTCAGTTTGCTGGGCAGAAAGTTGAATAAGAAAGTCTAATCCTTGAGAAACAGAATTCATTAGCCGATTTGTTATTGACTCAGGACTGAATAGTGAAGTATTCCAGTTATCCTTGAATAGTGAAGTATTCTAGTTATCCCTGAATGGTGAAGTATTCCAGTTACCCCTGAATAGTGAAGTATTCTAGTTATCCCTGAATGGTGAAGTATTCTAGTTTTCTCTTAAGGGCAAAGTATTCCAGTCATCCGTGAAGTGTGAAGTATTTCAGTTATTCCTGAATGTTGAAGTATTCCAGATATCCCTGAACAGTAAAGTATTCCAGTTATTCCTGAATAGTGAAATATACCAGTTATCACTGAATAGTGAAATATTCCAGTTATCCCTGAATGGTGAAGTATTCCAGTTATCCCTGAACAGTGAAGTATTCCAGTTATCCCTGAACAGTGACGTATTCCAGTTATCCCTGAATAGTGAAGTATTCCAGTTATCTAACTTCCTTGATTGCTTTTCATTCTGGGTGTACTAATAAACACACGTTATTTTGAAGAGAGAAAAAATCACAGATAAGAAAGGACATCATTTTATAAAATAATGGAATAATTTGAGCACAGAAAAAAACAACGGAGAAATATAAATTAATCGAGAATTATTTAAAACGCGATTGTCATATACAGATAAGAGAAATAAAGATAATTTTCCACTTTTATTACACAAATCGGGCGGGAATTATGTCAAAAGAATGAACATCATCATCATGTGCTATACCGGTTGGTGTAGGCGATCATGTCCCTCCACAATCTTCTATCTACAGTGCATCGTATCAGTTCTGTTGTTGACTGTTTTCCATGACACCAAGCTATCCAGTATTTTCTCTCTTTGTCGTCCGCGATCTGTCTTTCTTTTTATTTTGCCAGTTGTAACCAAGTATTCCAACTTTCCTCGTCTCATGATGTGCCCAAAAAATGTTGATTGTTTCTTTCTGATGTATTTTAGGAGTTTCCTTTTTGTGTTGGCCTCTGAGAATTTCTTCAATGGTCTTTTTAGCTGTCCTGGGAACTTTCAACATTCTACTGTGAAATCCCTTCTCTGTGGCCTCTAATCGTCATTTCATTTGTTTGTCTACTGTCCATGATTCGCTTCCATAGGTCAGAAGTGGTTCTATATAGGCAAATAAGTTTACGTTTCAGATCAAGCGATCAAACCTTTTAGTTCTTGAAATTCGCTAAAAGATGGGAAAGATTACGCATGAAGTTACCTGCTAAAAATATATCTGGAAGTTATCAAGTTATCAAGTTATCATGTTTCCCACGATTTGTCAATATTTTCCATACCTGACTGTTATAACATATAAAATGTGTGGTAAACAGAGGCAGGTAAATCCTCACAGTCAGGGTTTTTCCAAAAGGGCGTTGTGTTTGTGTTACGGGTGTATTTACCTGTTGACTTCAGTCAAGGTTCAGCTAATGTGCGCTTACGAAAGTCTCAGAGTTAATGGAGAGGGTCTTCTTCTGCTACTTTTCAGCTCCCTGTGGAACATAGGTCTTCAAGAAACACTTTCCAAGCCCATCGGTTTCTTACCATTCTATTAAGATCATTCCATGTCTTCCCCATCATCTTTATCTCTGCTTTCATCTGTCTTCTCCAAGAATGTTTTGGTCTTCCTCTTAGTCTTTTTCTTCGGGCATTCCAAAAAAGGCCTGTTGTGTAATACTCTCAGTTGGCTTCCGCATTGTGCACCCTATGTCTTTGCCGTATCTCTTTATCCACAGGTATGCGATTGGTACATTTCCATAATTCTATGTTAGTGTTTGTCCCGCCATTTCCATCCTTTTGTCACTCCTCGACGCTGAAAAGAAAATGAGGAAGGAAAGAAGAAGATATTCATCCTTTTATTCTGCGTAAGCATCCTTTAATGAAAGTCTGTTTCTTCATAATTATTATATGTTGTTGTTCTCCATGTTTAACAGCCATATAATAATACTGACTTAACATTAGAGTTTAAAATGTTAATTTTAGTGTTATATAATAATAATAATAATAATATATTCTATTAATGATAAGAGTATTCCAGATATCACTGCTCTTGAATGATTACTATCGCTACTTCTCCTAGGCAATCTTATAAGACAGCACTTTAAACGACAAAGTGATGCTTCACATCCACAACCAACTATAGTTATACTAAAACCCGAGAGTTAAAAGGGATCAACCAAAGCTTGTGACAATTTTCAGCTTCACGAACCTGTGTCGGTTATTGATATAATGACTTCAGCCGACGACAGCTCGTAAAGACGTCACACGCTTTGGGCGATTTCAGGAAAAAACCTTTCGCCCACAGGCCTTAGGAAAGCTTAGTTGGCTGCGTTGAGATTCATTCTCAGTAATAGCGCATAATGTATCAATGAATGGGACTTGAGTCGAATATGATATCAGTATCCAGTGGGACATTATGAAGGTGATGTCGGTAACCAGTGGGATATTATGTCGATTATGTCGGTAACCAGTGGGACATTATGTCGATGATGTCGGTAACCAGTGGGACATTATGTCGATTATGTCGGTAACCAGTGGGACATTATGTAGGTGATGCCGGTAACCAGTGGGACATTATGTTGATGATGTCGGTAACCAGTGGGATTGTGTTGGTGATGTCGGTAACCAGTGGGCCATTATGTAGGTGATGTCGGTAATCAGTGGGACATTATGTAGGTGATGTCGTTAACCAGTGAAGCATTATGTAGGTGATGTCGATAACCAGTTGGGCATTATGTAGGTTATGTCGGTAACCAGTGGAGCATTATGTAGGTGATGTCGATAACCAGTGGGACATTATGTAGGTGATGTCGGTAACTAGTGGGACATTATCTAGGTGATGCCGGTAACCAGAGGGACGTTATGTAGATTATGCCTGTATCCAATGGGACATTATGTAGATGATATCGGTAACCAGTGGGACATTTTGTCGATTATATCGGTAACCAGAGGGACATTATGTAGATGGTGTCGGTAACCAGTGGGACATTTTGTCGATTATATCGGTAACCAGAGGGACATTATGTAGATTATGCCTGTATCCAATGGGACATTATGTAGATGATATCGGTAACCAGTGGGACATTATGTAGATGATTTTGTCGCTCGCTATCACGTCTGGCTGTTCTAATTTCCAAGACAAACCCATGGCTCATTTAGTGGCGGATGAACTTAGTAGAAGGCCTCCCGCGATCAAACCCGATCTTGTGTCCTTATTAGTCCAGTTCTACAGCTAATGGGCTACAGCCGTTGTTTGCACATCGGAAAACAAACAACACATTTGGTCTACAGCAGCTGCTGTTCAGCTTTCAGAAAGTACAGGTTCTTTATTTGGACAATCATACCATTGGACAACCATACCGTTGGACAATCATACAATTGGACAATAATACAATTGAACAACCATACCATTGGACAATCATACAATTGGACAATAATACCATTGGACAATCATACCATTGGACAACCATACCATTGGACAATCATACAATTGGACAATAATACCATTGAACAACCATACCATTAGACAATCATACCATTGGACAATCATACAATTTGACAATAATAACATTGGACAATCATACCATTGGACAATCATACCATTGGACAATCATATAATTTGACAATAATACCATTGAACAACCATACCATTGGACAATCATACCATTGGACAATCATACAATTTGACAATAATACCATTGGACAATCATACCATTGAACAACCATACCATTGGACAATCATACCATTGGACAATCATACCATTGGACAATCATACAATTGGACAATCATACCATTGAGCAACCATACCATTGGACAATCATACCATTGAACAATCATACCATTGGACAATCATACCATTGGACAATCATACCATTGAACAATCATACCATTGGACAATCATACCATTGGACAATCATACAATTTGACAATAATACCATTGAACAACCATACCATTGGACAATCATACCATTGAACAACCATACCATTAGACCACCATAGCATTGATCAACCAAACAATTGACACCTATAGTAAATGTCTACCCGTTAATGGGGACCATCCAAAGGCTGTGACGTTTACAGCATTGCGAACAGAGGAGGTTGTGGGTAAAATGACGTCAGCTGATTATAGCTGAAGACGTCACAAGTTTGGGGTGCTTTCGGGAAAACCCACTCAACCTTTCGGCTTTCACTATAGGTGGCAGTGCCCCATGTTTAATTGTAGACAAAATACTCGCAAGTTAACGAAGGTGAAGGTTATAAGACCAACATTAATAAAAACGTACCCAGAACTTTTATTTAAAAGACCAACGTTAGCTCAACGTATTAAATAAGAAACATCATCATCATGTGTCATACTGGTTGGCATAGGCAATCACATTCTTTTACAATTTCCTGTCCACAGGGCATCGTATCAATTCTCGTGTTGACTGTTTCCGTTCCATGACACAAGCTATCTAATGTCTTCTCTCTTTGTCGTCCGCGATCTCACTTTCTCTGTATTTTGCCAGTTGTGACCAGGTACTCCAACTTTCCTCTTCTCATGATGTACCCGAATAAATGTCAAGTGTTTCTTTCTTATGTTTCTTATCAGCTCCTTTTTTGTGTTGGCCTCTTTGAGAATGTCTTCGTTGGTATTTTCAGCTGTCCATGAAACTTTCAACATTCTTCTAAGAAATCTCATCTATGTGGCCTCTATTTGTCTTTTTATTTGTTTGTCCACTGTCCATGATTCACTTCCATAGAAATAAAAACCAAAAAAAAGCGTTTCACGGCTCAGTACAAATTTCCTGAAATAACACAAGTAAATGTTTAATAAACCCAAACGTTCAAAGTGAATAAACAAGAGACATGACAGATAAAGGTTCAATAAAGAAAAAAAAACAATTAAACAGAAATTATACTCTGATTCAAAATAAAGAAATTTAAATCTTGCTTTTTATTTGAGTATATCGGATCTGTAATTTGTGGACTGAGAATTATTTTCCAACCGTCCTGGAGCCGCTCCATTTGCTCGTTAGCGTCCATACTGCCATTTCAATTTTAAACAGATACTGTTTTCCTTAATATCATCAACATTCGATTTTTGTATTCTTTTATATAGCTGTTTTCTTAAGTCTTGTATTTCCTCAACTCACTGCAGCAGACTGCGTTCATATTGCTATTTTTATTGTTTCTATTTCTATAATATTTTACACTGTTTTTATTGCCTCGTCGGGTGTTCTTCGTTGATCAGCATATTAAATGTCTAATGTTGCCGGCTAGTTGTTATTGTTTCACCGTTTGATTATTCAGCTAGTCGTATACAGCACTAACTGTTCTTGCTCAAATGATTTTTGGTGCAGCTGTCCTCGTTACTATGTTTCTTTTTGTCTTAGGTTTGAATCTTCATACACCTCTCGTTGGTAATTTGGATAGCTTGGTTGATTTAGCATATTTTCGTTGCAGTATTAATAGCTGTTCTTGTTGATGTAGTATGGTTCCATCAGATGATCTCACCGCTGTACAATTTGTTTGCCTAGTTGTTGCTGGTACAGGAATGGTTGATCTAGCTATACTTGTTGTTATAGGAATGGTTGATCTAGCTATACTTGTTGTTATAGGAATGGTTGATCTAGCTATACTTGTTGTTATAGGAATGGTTGATCTAATTATACTTGTTGTTATAGGAATGGTTGATCTAATTATACTTGTTGTTATAGGAATGGTTGATCTAATTATACTTGTTGTTATAGGAATGGTTGATCTAATTATACTTGTTGTTATAGGAATGGTTGATCTAATTATACTTGTTGTTATAGGAATGGTTGATCTAATTATACTTGTTCTTATAGGAATGGTTGATCTAATTATACTTGTTGTTATAGGAATGGTTGATCTAATTATACTTGTTCTTATAGGAATGGTTGATCTAATTATACTTGTTGTTATAGGAGTGGTTGATCTAATTATACTTGTTGGTATAGGAGTGGTTGATCTAATTATACTTGTTGTTATAGGAATGGTTGGTCTAATTATACTTGTTATGGGAGTGATTGATCTAATTATACTTGTTGTTATAGGAGTGGTTGATCTAATTATACTTGTTGTTATAGCAATGGTTGGTCTAATTATACTTGTTGTTATAGCAATGGTTGGTCTAATTATACTTGTTGTTATAGGAGTGGTTGATCTAATTATACTTGTTGTTATAGGAGTGGTTGATCTAATTATACTTGTTGTTATAGGAGTGGTTGATCTAATTATACTTGTTGTTATTCAATAGTTGATCTGGTTGCTCTTGTTGTCATTGCTGTGGTTGATATAGCTACTCATGTTATTCAATGGTTGATCTAGCTGCTTTTGTTGTTATTATAGTGGTTGATCAAACTGCAGTTACAGTTATTGCAATGGTTGATTTAGCTGTTTTGTTGTTATAGAAATGGTTGATGTAGATGCTGTTGATGTTATAGGAATAGTTGATCTAGCTGCTGTTGTTGTTTTTTCAATAGTTGATCTACTTACTCTCGGTGTTATTGATATGGTTGATCAAGGTCATCTAGTTATTGTTCGATCGTTTATCTTGCTCCTCTTATTGTTTTTGCAACATTTAATCTTGTTGTTTTTGTTGTTATAGAAATGGTTTTTTTTGTATGTTCTTTTTGTTACAGGAATGATTCTTCATGTCTGTTATTTTTGTTATATGCATTGCTACCCCAGCTGTTCTTGTTGATGTAATAATAGTTTGTTTCTAGTTATCATTGTTGTTATAGCAGTGTTTTACCTAATTATTCTTGTTGTTATAATGGTGGTTGATCTAGTTATTCTTGTTGTTATAGTGGTGGTTGATCTAGTTATTCTTGTTGTTATAATGGTGGTTGATCTAGTTATTCTTGTTGGTATAGTGGTGGTTGATCTAGTCATTCTTGTTGGTATAGCAGTGGTTGATCTAGTTATTCTTGTTGGTATAGTGGTGGTTGATCTAGTTATTCTTGTTGTTATAGCAGTGGTTGATCTAGTTATTCTTGTTGGTATAGTGGTGGTTGATCTAGTCATTCTTGTTGGTATAGCAGTGGTTGATCTAGTTATTCTTGTTGGTATAGTGGTGGTTGATCTAGTTATTCTTGTTGTTATAGCAGTGGTTGATCTAGTTATTCTTGTTGGTATAGCAGTGGTTCATCTAGTTATTCTTGTTGGTATAGCAGTGGTTGATCTAGCTATTCTTGTTCGTATAGCAGTGGTTGATCTAGCTATTCTTGTTGTTATGGCAGTGGTTGATCTAGCTATTTTTGTTGTTATAGCAGTGGTTGATCTGGCTATTCTTCTTGTTATAGCAGTGGTTGACTTAACTATTCTTGTTGTTATGGCAGTAGTTGATCTGGCTATTCTTGTTGGTATAGCAGTGGTTGATCTAGCTATTCTTGTTGTTATGACAGTGGTTGATCTCGCTATTTTTGTTGTTATAGCAGTGGTTGATCTGGCTATTCTTCTTGTTATAGCAGTGGTTGACTTAACTATTCTTGTTGTTATGGCAGTGGTTGATCTAGCTATTCTTGTTATTATAATGTTGGTTGATCTAGTTATTCTTGTTGTTATAGTGGTGTTTGATCTAGTTATTCTTTTTGTTATAGCGGTTGTTGATCTAGTTATTCTTGTTGTTATAGTGGTGGTTGATTTAGTTATTCTTGTTGTTATAGTGGTGGTTGATCTAGTTATTCTTGTTGGTATAGCAGTGGGTGATCTAGCTATTCTTGTTGTTATGGCAGTGGTTGATCTAGCTATTTTTGTTGTTATAGCAGTGGTTGATCTGGCTATTCTTGTTGTTATAGCAGTGGTTGACTTAACTATTCTTGTTGTTATGGCAGTGGTTGATCTAGCTATTCTTGTTGGTAATGCAGTGATTGATCTAGCTATTTTTGTTGTTATGGCAGTGGTTGATCTCGCTATTTTTGTTGTTATAGCAATGGTTGATCTGGCTATTTTTGTTGTTATAGCAGTGGTTGACTTAACTATTCTTGTCGTTATGGCAGTGGTTGATCTGGTTATTCTTGTTGTTATAGTGGTGGTTGGTCTAGTTATTCTTGTTGTTATAGCGGTGGTTGATTTAGTTATTCTTGTTGTTATAGTGGTGGTTGGTCTAGTTATTCTTGTTGTTATAGCAGTGGTTATTCTAGTTATTCTTGTTATTATAGTAGTGTTTGATCTAGTTATTCTTGTTGTTATAGTGGTGGTTGATCTAGTTATTCTTGTCGTTATAGTGGTGTTTGATCTAGTTATTCTTGTTGTTATAGTGGTGTTTGATCTAGTTATTCTTGTTGTTATAGTGGTGTTTGATCTAGTTATTCTTGTCGTTATAGTGGTGTTTGATCTAGTTATTCTTGTCGTTATAGTGGTGTTTGATCTAGTTATTCTTGTTGTTATAGTGGTATTTGATCTAGTTATTCTTGTCGTTATAGTGGTGTTTGATCTAGTTATTCTTGTCGTTATAGTGGTGTTTGATCTAGTTATTCTTGTTGTTATAGTGGTATTTGATCTAGTTATTCTTGTTGTTATAGTGGTATTTAATCTAGTTATTCTTGTCGTTATAGCAGTGGTTATTCTAGTTATTCTTGTTGTTATAGCAGTGGTTATTCTAGTTATTCTTGTTGTTATAGCAGTGGTTATTCTAGTTATTCTTGTTGTTATAGCAGTGGTTATTCTAGTTATTCTTGTTGTTATAGTGGTGGTTGATCTAGTTATTCTTTTCGTTGTAGCAGTGGTTATTTTATTTATTCTTGTCGTTATAGCAGTGGTTATCCTACTTATTCTTGTTGTTATAGCAGTGGTTATCCTAGTTATTCTTGTTGTTATAATGGTGGTTGATTTAGTTACTCTTGTTGTTATAGCGATGGTTGATCTAGTTATTCTTGTTGTTATAGTGGTGGTTGATCTAGTTATTCTTGTTGTTATAGTGGTGTTTGATCTAGTTATTCATGTTGTTATAGTGGTGTTTGATCTAGTTATTCTTGTCGTTATAGCAGTGGTTATTCTAGTTATTCTTTGTTGTTATAGCAGTGGTTATCCTAATTATTCTTGTTGTTATAGCAGTGGTTATCCTAGTTGTTCTTGTTGTTATAGCAGTGGTTATCCTAGTTATTCTTGTTGTTATAGCAGTGGTTATTCTAGTTATTCTTTGTTGTTATAGCAGTGGTTATTCTAGTTATTCTTGTTGTTATAGCAGTGGTTATCCTAGTTATTCTTGTTGTTATAGCAGTAGTTAATTTAGCTGTTCATGTGATTGCAAATCGTTCTTTAGTTGTTTTCCATGAGCCAGACGTGTTGGCTCCAACGAATTTCTGCCACCCCAGTTGCCTCCGGAACGTCATCACCTTAAATGTGCTGCTTGAAAAGTCTAGATGATATTGTTTCCGTGTCTACATGATATCCTGCAGCTGCTTATGAATAAACTGCTGTTCTAGCTGTTCCTGTCGCTGTAGAAACCTCTCCTCAACGGCTGCAATATCTTCCGCAAGCTTTTGCTCCAATCGTTCTAGTTTCACGTGAAAAAATTGCTCAATCCACATTCGACGCTGTTGGAAGTCTTGCTCAAATTTGGTCTTTTTTTCAAAATATTCGTCATCAGTGAATAATTTTTCATCTAGCTGCCCCGTTAACTTGAGAAATTCTTCATCTAACTGTTCTTGATGTTCCAGATAGTCCTCGTGGTCTAAAAATTGTTGATTCATAAACTGCTGTTTTAGATTTTCCAGCTCTTCAGTAATTTCTTCCTCTAATTGTTCTTGTTGTTCTACAAATTCTTGCTCAGTCTTGTCTTGTTTAGCCACCTGTTTCTCCATTGTTATTTAATCTGAACACTGTTACAAATAATTTTTTCCTTGACCAAAGAGAGAACTGTTGATTATATGTTCGATCTCCTTGTTTCTATCTTGAACGGCTGTTTATTTATTCCTTCTTTTACGTTGTTGCTGTCGCTAATGTATTTGTTATTAATGTTGATATTGCTGTAATTCTGTTGTTCTTGATCTCTCACTAGCTGCTCTGCTGTTATTTTATAAGTTGTTGTTACTGGTTTTGCTGCTTAATATAAACATATAAATCATACACTTTCATGTGTGAAACACTAGCTGTTTAACTTTACTTATACAAATTTCTTCCCGGTCTTTTACTTAAAAGTATACTTTGAAAAAAATCCTATAACACGAACTGTATTTATTATTTTTAACATCTCGTGTCCGACTCTTTATATATATATTTATTTGACTACTAAACAAACCTAACACTGTGGCTGCTTGTAGCGGTATATGATTGTGATCGGGTTCACCAATACGGTTTCAGGTTTCTTGAAGGATGTTGTCAGTTCCTGTATTGTATACTATAGTCAATCCTGCCGCCCATTTTTGCGATGTGCTCCATCTCTTTGTTCATTCATCGTGCAGTTCGGTTTATCGCTGAAATGTTGCGTCACTTCTCATGGGAAATGATACAGTCTAAGTCGCTACGAGTGAGAATGACTTACAAAAAATGTTGCACATTATAGAGAAGGAAAGCAAAAATAAAGGACTCAGCCTTAATAGCAAAAAGGCAAGTAATGGCAGCAACAAAGAAATAAAAATATCACAGCACACTAAAAACAAGTGGACCAATATTAAGACAGAGAGGTAATGGGTTTAAACCCCGGCAACACCGGTTGGGTTTTTTATTTATGATTTCTCATCTCCTGCAACCACCCCTGGTCTCAGCAGCGAGGCCCGGCTTGAAACGTCAGTTACTCATAGACGGAAAAAATGTGAGCACCTCCGAAGTCGGAGTTATCTGCCTGTGCGGCGAGGAACCCCGTGCACACGGCTGCCAGGGAAAAATGGATTAACAGACACAATTCAGTTCCTAGTCTCAGAGGTAAAAGCTGGTGAACGAAAAAAAACAAACAAAAAAAACAAACAAAAAAACAAACAAACAGGTAAATTAATTTAAATATTTGGGAACAATGTAAACCTCAGATGGTAGATGTACAACACAGGTGAGATATACAATAGCTCTGGCAAAAGCAGCTTTCTAAAAAGTGAAGAAGATACTGTGTAATCCATTTTTGACAAAGAAACTAACTAAAAGAGTTTATAAATATTATTTAGAGCTAGTCTTAACATATGGATGTGAATATTGGACACTAGGACAACGGACAAGAAAATCAATGGAGGCTGCAGAAATGTGGTTTTACAGAAGAATGTTGACAACACCATGGGCAGCTAAGATGAATAATAAAAACGCTTTGAAATAGGTCAAAGCAAGAAAAGAGCTTATTCACAATATTAGAAAGAGACAATCATCATTTATTGGCCATGTAATGAGAAGGGAACAGCTGGAATATATTGTAACAACTGGGAAAATTGAGGGACGAAGAAATAGAGGGAAGCAAAGAGAAAAGACACCAGCTAGCTAAAGAAAAAGGCTTGGCAGAAGGTCAACAACATAAATGATACAAAACTCTTGAGATCGAAAGTTATGGAGAGACATGATCACCTACGACAGCAGGTATGGTACTTGATGATGATGGTACAATGCTGAGCTGTACTGCAGACAAGTGTGTTGCTCAGGTCCTTACTAGTCCGCGGTAATTTTTTTTACTGACTTTTCTGTTATTTTTCTATAGTATAGGGACAATGGTGTTAGTGACCATAAATTTTACAGACCTTCAGCACATGATTTTTGGGGTAATTTGGTCGGTATTACGCCCGTGCCGCTTTACTTTCCCAGAAAAAAATCCGGTACATATTTAAGGCTGTGTGAACCCGGAAGCCATCGGTTGAAATCGAACCCTACCTCTTGTCCTTTGTAGTCCAGTTCACTACCACTGAGCTATCGCGGCTCCCAAACTTTTGTACATATTTACACTATTTTTATTGTTAATACATACCTGTACGTGCGCTGAAACGTCGTTCTTGTTTATGTTGTCCACTTCTTACGTATAGCTTTAACCGTACCGTTTTTTTTCTATTTTTGTTTCTATAAATTTTTGTTTCTATAAATTTTTGTTTCTATATATTTTTGTTTCTATATATTTTTGTTTTGTATATACAGTAAAGTCTCGATTATCCGGAATGCTCGGGGAAGAACCCATTCTGGATAATTGAATTTTTCTGGATAATCGAGAGTAAGAAAACCAAACTCAAAATTTATGAAAAAACATGATTGAAAAATTGCAATGCTCAGAAATATTTAAATTCGTGTGACATTCACTAGCTTTCTCTATCAACATGGGTCCTGATATTGGCATTCCTTTTCTTCTTCTTTCTAAAAACCACACATAAAGGACGTCGTCGAGTTTTTCAAATTTTGGCCGTTTCATACTTCGTCTCTGGTGTATATTGTTGCTGCTTTCAGACTCCGACGCAAACTTAAACAACTCATCTTTTTGATTTCGTATGTCATATAATGTTGAAGAGGCTATGCCAAATTCAGTCATCAAAACGTTGCGATTAACGCCTTTTTCAAGTCTACTAGCGATTTCAATCTTCTGGTTCAGTGTCAATACAGTTCGCTTGCGTTTACCTTTGCGGGAAATTGAGGTGTGGTTTGCACTCGCAGAGGCCATTATTTAACACAAAAATGTATTCCGTTAAAAAGTATGCACACATGCGTTTATAGCATATCATGTATAATTTATACTGATGGAACGAATTTCAGCTTGCACAAATGTCTGACACAAACTAACGTCAAACTCTGTATCTTACTCTTTTTGAATTTCCAGTCGGTAATTTTTGAACCCCTCCCCCTTTCTTCTCATCATCTCTATGTCACTGCACGCCGGCTGCTCAACCTTTGATTTATAATCATCAAAGTTATGGGCTCTTCAATTTTCACAAACAATACGTCTGCTTCTAATGTTCGGTCAGACTGTCAAACGCCATATTTTTGACAAATTCATGACCAACTTTAGATCTAAAGCAGGCTATGAGAAAATTAAGCAAATTTGTAAAATCACGTAGATAAGTGTTTTTGGCACGACTAAGATTTCCCGACAAAAACATTTAGTCGGGGGAAAAAGTGAAGATATAGACCAGGGGTGGCCAAATGGCGGCCCGCGGGCCGGATCCGGCCCGCCAGCCTAGTTTTCTTGGCCCGCGAAGCTCCACGGACTTACTTCATTTTTTACCCCTAATAGCGGATTTCTCCTGGTTTTAATCCGTGTCGGAGTTAACTCTTCTATCGTTCAAGAATACACAATTTGAAAATCTCTGTCAATTTCTCGCAACAGCTAGATTGGCAACATAATTTCAAATACACACACACACACACACACACACACACACACACACACTGCACAACTAATGGTGCCGACAATATTCAAAGTCTTTGCTTCGAGTTGGTACCGCAAAGTTGCTTTATTGTCAGTGCGGTGATAGCGTCAGATCTTTGGCTCAACATTTGTCGTCTGGACTTGTGGTGGCTCTTTCATTTCGCGGTAAGGGGTTAATGAGGTTGGGAGGGACAGTGGTGAGGGGACTTCGTAGCTCTAATTCTGTCTTTGAAGTTACATTCAAAATGTTTCAATGTTCGCCTTCATTCCCTTTGATCCCATCGTCTTGTCTTGTCCATAAAATGACTGCAACGTGTTTATTTGGTCACAATCTTTTGATTTCATTGTCAAACACAAGTCTGTGTATAACTGTCAAATCTGGACTTATTTTCGATAGTGGACCAACAATCTGTGACTTTTAACTTTGATGTGAGATTTTGTATTAAATCATGTTAAAACGTAGAAAAGTTGATTGTGAAAATCGCATATTTAAACCTGAATGGGAATTAGATTATTTGTTCATCTTCAATAAGGATAGTAAACCTCAGTGCTTAATTTGCGTTCAAGTGTTAGCCGTTTTGAAGGAATATAATTTAAAACGGCACTATGCCACACATCATCAAAACATGTATGAGAAACATAGCATTGAAGCTAGGAAGCTTTTGGTTGAACAGCTGAAGACAAAGTTGAATCAACAGCAAAGTATGTATACAAAGGGCAATAAAATTAAAGAGTCATCGATCATTGCATCATATACAGTTACCTATGAGCTTGCAAAATCTAAAAAACCCTTTACTGACGGAAATTTTGTGAAGAAATGTGCGATTCAAATGGCAAAGGCATTCGGTCAAGAAAAAATAGCCAAAGAATTTGAATCTGTGCCTCTTTCAAAACAAACTGTAGCCAGAAGAACAGAAGACATCAGTCTGCAACTGTCTCAAAGTTTAAAATCTTGTATTGAAAACTGCTCATATTTTTCGCTCGCGATTGATGAAAGTACTGACATCACTGACACTTGCCAGCTTCTTATTTTTGTTAAAGTTATCCAGGAGGATTTTACTATTATTGAAGAATTGTTGAAAGTTTGCTCTTTGCATGACACTTGTAGAGGGACAGACATATTTTCTGCAGTTCATAGTGCCGTAGATGAAGTAGGTGGTTTTGGAAAGTTGTCTGCAGTGTGTACTGATGGTTGCAAAGCTTTTATTGGTTCAAATACTGGTTTTGTTGGACTTCTAAAGCAAAACAAAATTAACGTACCTACATTGCATTGCATAATTCATCAAGAGGCCCTTTGTGCAAAGTCCATAAATCTAAAAGACACCATGGCTACTGTTGTGAAAATAACAAATTTGATAAGAGGAGGACACCAGTCTTTAAATCACAGGAAGTTTTTATCATTTTTAGAGGAAGTAGATTCTAGCTACGGTGATCTCCTGCTTTATACAGAAGTAAGAAGGCTTAGTCGAGGGAAATGTTTAATAATATTTTTTGAACTGAAGAATGACATTTATGACTTCCTGCGAGAGAACTTACCATGCTCCATTGATCTTCAACATGCACTCAAAGACATTAATTTCCTTCATAATCTGGCATATCTCACAGACATCACACAACATTTGAACATATTGAATTTGCAGCTACAAGGGGAAAAGCAAACCATTTTTCAATTGATGGGATATGTTGATGGTTTTAAAAAGAAGCTGAATCTATTTAGACTTTCTTTGCAAAAAAATGATCTGTTCCATTTTTCAAGTTGTAAGCAGTTGTTGTCAGAGATAGAAAGTGCAAACTTCAGTAAGTACGCAGCTGACATTGAACATTTGATTTGTGAATTTGATCGACGATTTCAAGATTTTGAAATGTTTCGTCCGCAAACGGAACTTTTTAATAACCCAATTAAGTGCACAGTGGAGTGCCAGCCATCAGATCTTCAACTAGAGTTGTGTGACCTTCAGTGTGACCCCTTCCTCAGTACTGTAAAGGCATTAGGAGCTGACTTCTGGAAATTGCTACCAAATGAACGTTACCCGTGTCTGAGAAAATGGGCACTAAAGATGTGCTCTATATTCGGCAGCACATATCTCTGCGAGACAACATTCTCTTCCATGAAGTTAATTAAATCTAAGACCAGGAACAGAATGACCGATTCGACATTGTCCCATACTCTCCGAATCGCCACGTCAAAAATGGAAGTGGACTTCAAATCTCTGGTGGAAAGCTGTGACAAGTCACAATCGTCGCACTGAGACATTAAAGGTAATTTTAAAATGAATAATTAATGGATTTGTTACAAATCAAATATGTAGTCAAAGTGCAAGCATTATTTATATATTACTATATCGCATAGGTCCCTACTGTCATTTTTGACGATATTCTTAAGTGTGGCCCGCGGGTCTTGGCCTTGGCTTTAATCCGGCCCTCGGGCAACCTCAAGTTGGCCACCACTGATATAGACTGTCTGTCGCTTTTACTTGGAATATTTGGAGACACAATGTCTGGATTGAATAAAATATGTTCGCTCCTATTTGAAGTATATTACTGTAAATACACTATTGTAAACGCAATATTGTGTAATGATAGAGCCTGTAGAAGTAAGCGCAGCGCACAAACCGTGTTGTAGCGTTTTCGATTTCCGGATAAAGGCATTTAATTTAACTGAACAAAACATGATTCAAGCTTTCTCCCTATAATAATAAAAAAAAAAAAAAAGTCCGTTAAATTGAGAATTCCGGATTATTGAGTACCGCATAATCGAGACTTTACTGTATTTTTGATTGCATAAATTTTTGTTTCTATAAATTTTTGTTTCTATATATTTTTGTTTTGTATATATTTCTGTTTCTATATATTTTTGTTTAATTCTCCTCACAATTAGCTTCACTGCAGCTTCCCATTTATGTGCATTTCTTTGTCTTGACCCTACTAGTCCGTATTACCGACTGATTGATATGTTGTTTGCGTTCCTTTCGGAGCCGCGATAACTCAGTGGTTAGTGAACTGGACTACAAAGGACAAGAGGTAGGGTTCGATCCCAGCCTATGGCTTCCGGGTTCACCCTGCCTTAAATGGGTACCGGATTTTTTTCTAGGAAAGTAAAACAGCAGGGGCGTAATACCGACCACATTACCCCAAAAATCATGTGCTGAAGGTCTGTAAAATATAGGGTCACTAACACCATATGTATTCCCTATACGCCACTTGACGTGACGGGGGCTCTTTATTTTTTGTTTTAATTGTGTTCCTTTCAGTGCACGTCCGATACTCAATAATCAGCTTTTCCCTTTGACTCCCCACAGACAATACATCAAGATACGTATCGTGGATGATGAAGAGTACGAGAAGACTGAGCAATTCTCTCTGGTGCTGGACGAACCCCATTTGGTCAAGACAGGTAAGTAAACTTAAGTTACTTTTATTTTCTTTCGCGATATTATATCTCGTGAAGAAATGCCGCAGGCAGAAATGTCATTATTGTGTCGTGTTTCTTCTTTGTAAAGATGTCACCATACCTTGGAGTTTTTATCACACCCCACTACCGGATCTTATTTTTATTTTCTACTAGCTCAGACCGTATAGAGAACTCACAGATCTTCACACCTCGTAACGTCTTGTAGTTTGTCCTTTCTATACGCTCGTGGACATTCTTTCCTATCACCGTTAAAAGATTAACTCACACGCCAACTCTGTTTTCACAGTCCGTCTTTCTATCTGTCATTTATTTTTTTTTTTTTCGTTCCTGAGCTTTGACTCTCTGACGAAGTCCCTAGAGACTAGGAACTGAATTTTGCGTGTTAATCCATTTTCCCTGACAGCCGTGTGCACAAGAGTTCCTCTCCGAACAGGCAGGTAACTCCGACTTCGGAGGTACTCATACATTTTGTATGGGCGAGTAATTGACGTTTCAAGCCGGGCCTCTCTGCTGAGACCAGTGGTGGTAGCCGCAGGGAGAAATAATAAATAAAAAACCCCAACCGGTTTAGCTGGGATGTGAACCCACAACCTCTCTGCCTTGAGGCCGGCGTCTTGACTCGAGACCAACCAATCCCCCGTATTATTATTATTTTTATTTGTTTTTTTTTTTATTTGGCAACAAAATGCAAATGGTGTTAAGTTGCGGAATAACAAAAAAAACAGAAGAGCCACGCTGGCAAAGTCTGAAACAAAGACCTTTGACAATGCTAGAAGTTGTTTTGTTACAAGAATGTCCAAAACAATGAGCTCTACTGCAGTTTCCCATTTTTATGCATTTCTTTGTTTCAGCCTTATTAGAGTTTCATGGCGCACATCTCGCTCTGAAGATTGCAAGTTTGTATTTTTGCCAAGACGATTTTGTATTTTCATGCACTGACCTCTGCTGGGTAGACAGCATAATGCTCTTCGTCCGTTGGGAATCTTACTAAAAAAAAGAGGAGATTCCATGTTCACTGCACACGCTAATAGATCTACTCCACCGTTTCTCAAACTGTGGTCTGCGATGCGGTCAAGGGGTGTCCGTGAAAGCGTGAAGCATACTATGATATTTTAAAAAATCTAAATTGAAGGAGAGAACGAATTAATGAAAGTCTGGAGGTTCGCGACTACAAAATGTGTTTAAATGGGGGTCCGTCGTAAAGGATAGTTTGAAAACCCCTGATCTATTCTGTTCTATTACATTCTGTCCACGGTTCAGTATTAATGCAGTCAGGAACTCCACACAGCTGTTCAACTACTTGTCACAGCATTTCCTAAAGTTTTATGGTAAATTCCGTTCACAAGGTTGATCCGTGCACATCCTACTCGACAGAACAGGCAACGATTCCAAAAATCCTTAACGACATTTACAGCATGCATGGCAGGTAACAATGGCTCATTTATTTTCTCCTCTGACGGTCGAGGCAAGGGTGAATACTGGATCTGTTTACCTTGTACGTGCTATAGATAGTGCATTTCCTTGCTGTTAATATCACATAGTTACATTGTAATAAATATTTAGCTTTGCTCGTAGCGTCCCTCGCCTCATTGGTCAGCCTTGATGTGACGTAGAGTTATTGTTCTCAAACTCTCTCGGTGAAGAAAATGATTGGTACTTGATTGAGTTCAAAAGATGTTAACAATGATGAAATGCACTGGCCTCATCATCAACAAACGCTGTAGGAAAATGTAATACTTCATTCCCACTTATGTATATGTTATATCTATTTTCATAGTAGGGCGTTTCTTTTTGCTAAACAAAATACAGGAACGATCAGCAGTCTTCTTTCCTACACTCCTCGTCTCGAAACTCAGGGGTCGGGCGGGATGGGGGTTGAGGGGGTCGAAGGAGATCTATCTATCTATCTATCTATCTATCTATCTATCTATCTATCTATCTATCTATCTATCTATCTATCTATCTATCTATCTATCTATCTATCTATCTATCTATCTATCTATCTATCTATCTATCTATCTATCTATCTATCTATCTATCTATCTATCTATCTATCTATCTATCTATCTATCTATCTATCTATCTATCTATCTATCTATGTATCTGCCTGCCTGCCTGCCTGCCTGCCTATCTATCTATCTATCTATCTATCTATCTATCTATCTATCTATCTATCTATCTATCTATCTATCTATCTATCTATCTATCTATCTATCTATCTATCTATCTATCTATCTATCTATCTATCTACCTACCTACCTACCTACCTACCTACCTACCTACCTACCTACCTACCCACCCACCCACCCAAACCCACCCACCCACCCACCCACCCACCCACCCACCCACCCATCCATCCATCCATCCATCCATCCATCCATCCATCTATCTATCTATCTATCTATCTATCTATCTATCTATCTATCTATCTATCTATCTATCTATCTATCTATCTATCTATCTATCTATCTATCTATCTATGTATCTGCCTGCCTGCCTGCCTGCCTATCTATCTATCTATCTATCTATCTATCTATCTATCTATCTATCTATCTATCTATCTATCTATCTATCTATCTATCTATCTATCTATCTATCTATCTATCTATCTATCTATCTATCTATCTATCTATCTATCTATCTATCTATCTATCTATCTATCTATCTATCTATCTATCTATCTATCTATCTATCTATCGATCTATCTATCTATTATTTGTCTGCCTGTATGTCTGTCTATCATGTTTGTCGAAGACGTTACATAAGGCAGAAATTCTAGACTCTTTGTCTTCGACAATCATCAAGTGTCAGACCTTGCGTAGTATCCGCATTGTGTCTCCTCGTGTTTGCATAAATCAAACAACTCGTGTTTAATAGAGATTGCCGGAGCATCGGTGTCCGAGTAGTTAATGTGCCAGGTGTGTAATCAGGACTGTCTGGGTTTGATTTCAAGAAATCACGGATATATACAATGCTCCAGGGTTCACCTAGTTTACAACAATTTGTACCAGCGATTTTTTCTGGGAAGTAATAACGGCATGGTATGATGCTGACCATATCGCTCAAAAAGACGCCGTGGTCGCGTATAGAAAAATATGGTCATTAACATCATTAAGTTATTGAGTTATTTGCGGGTCATCATCATTGCACTCTTAACATGTCAATAGGTGTTCAGATCCCCTCCCCAGCAAGTCCCTCAGTGTCCAGCGACTGACGACTCCAGTTCTGTGTTGGTTGATAAGTCTTCTTATACGCCCATTAAGTTTCTAGTTTCTGGCTGTGCCCATATTAACTCTTTCATTCAGAGTGACGTGGGCTCATGGTTGTCGAAATCCAGTGCCCGTCCCACATTTCGGGGTGCATTGCTTTCGTCCGTCCAAACCATTGGCTGACTGTCCTCAACGACAGCGCAGCTAGCCAACCAGTCAGCTCTTTCATTTCCCCGTACTCTCGCATGCCCAGGTACGTAGACTAAGGTGACCCTACCTATTTTAGACTTCTGCAACGACTCTACCCATTGCCTCCGTACAGAGCCTGCCTCCTCTTTTCTAATCATGTTCATCGAATCAATTACAGGGTGTTTATAAAGTCTCACTACACTTGGTATCAATGGTATCTAGGTCAATTTGAAAAAAAAATGTTTATGACGTCATCACAATATGTGCTCCCACTTTCAATGAAATTTGTTGAATAAGTTTATTGCTACTGGAAATGTGGAAGATGCTCCACGATCTGGTAGGCCTGCTGTGAATGATGAAATATGTTTAGATATCCAAGACAGAATCCTTAAAAGTCCAGACAAGTCATTAAGAAAACTGTCGCAACAAGTGAACTTACCATTGAGCACATATTGTGATGACGTCATAAACATTTTTTTCAAATTGACCTAGATACCAAGTGTAGTGAGACTTTATAAACACCCTATAGAATGCAGGTATAGGCGTAGTCTTGTGACTCCCCACAGGAATAACAAACTAACTACATTCCTCTAACACCATATTCCCTTAAGCCTAGCAAGACATAGATGCAATCTTTGTTTTACTTCAACAGAGATTGTCAATTTTATCTTTCATGACCATTTTTGCAAAAATCCCCGAACCACTTCCTTTCAGTTCACCTATCACACCACGAATGTCACTAGCTCCCTGTATTTCGTTCCTTTATAATTATCCAATCAAAAGCCGACTTCGAAAGGCTTATTCCTATTATTAGATAACAACTGCTACCAACACTGTTGGTTGCTTTTATTCTCCTCAGCGTTCACCCGTCAAGTGGGGGTGGATGCGCTGTATATAGCAAAGCCGCTATATATGGGCCTTTAGGCCCGACACATCCTTCTTTGACATGGCTAGGCATTCTTACCATTGTTTGGTCCAGGCAGCGGTCATATGTGGTACACCCTTTTCGACTTTTACCTGCTAAAGGTTCTTTAACGTGCGTGAGTAATCACGGGACTTCCTGTTTGTCGCTATTTTTCGAGAGGGCTAGATATCGATCGAGCCTCACACCCCAGAAGAATCAGGTAAAGCCACGAAGAAACCACGGATTGAAGGAAAAGCCACGAAGAAACCACGGATTGAAGGAAAAGCCACGAAGAAACCACGGATTGAAGGAAAAGCCACGAAGAAACCACGGATTGAAGGAAAAGCCACGAAGAAACCACGGATTGAAGGAAAAGCCACGAAGAAACCACGGATTGAAGGAAAAGCCACGAAGAAACCACGGATTGAAGGAAAAGCCACGAAGAAACCACGGATTGAAGGAAAAGCCACGAGGAAACCACGGATTAAAGAAAAGCCACGAAGAAACCACGGATTAAAGGAAAAGCCACGAAGAAACCACGGAATTAAAGAAAGGCCACGAAGAAACCACGGATTAAAGAAAAGCCACGAAGAAACCACGGATTAAAGGAAAAGCCACGAAGAAACCACGGAATTAAAGAAAAGCCACGAAGAAACCACGGATTGAAGGAAAAGCCACGAAGAAACCACGGAATTAAAGAAAAGCCACGAAGAAACCACGGATTGAAGGAAAAGCCACGACGAAACCACGGATTGAAGGAAAAGCCACGACGAAACCACGGATTAAAGGAAAAGCCACGACGAAACCACGGATTAAAGGAAAAGCCACGACGAAACCACGGATTAAAGGAAAAGCCACGAAGAAACCACGGATTAAAGAAAAGCCACGAAGAAACCACGGATTAAAGGAAAAGCCACGAAGAAACCACGGAATTAAAGAAAAGCCACGAAGAAACCACGGATTGAAGGAAAAGCCACGAAGAAACCACGGAATTAAAGAAAAGCCACGAAGAAACCACGGATTGAAGGAAAAGCCACGAAGAAACCACGGATTGAAGGGAAAACCACGAAGAAACCACGGATTAGAAATGAAAAGTTCAAATAAAAGGTAAAGGTAAAGTACAAGACTTGAACCGGCGTCTTAGCACGCGAGTTTCCACCCATATGTGCTCGACCGCCTATCCATAAATGTTCGGAGATTTCTAGATAGTGTCGCTTCAAGCATCGAAACATCACAATGCGAGGCGACATTCCTCACCTTCCGGGGTAATACTCTGGTACCCGTTTCTGCCGACGGCTGGGTCGACGTGGGGGGGGTATTTTTTTTTTCCAACCACGAGTACATAATGTCACACTGCTCCCAGCGGGAATCGAACACGGGTTGTCCGAACGTCGGTAGTCCAGTCGGGTGGTTTTCCAACTAGGCTACCGATGCACCCAAGTTCAAATATCCTGTGGATGAGATTCGAACATTTAACTTTCCTATCCAATCCACGACGTCTGGACTAGTCCCCGCTGTGATTACCATCAAAAATAATATTGTTATCATCAGTTCATCAATCCCTCGTAAGAAACAAGTGTTCAAAAAAACGTTCCTGTTTGTTCATGACAGTTCAGAACTACAACTACCTGGGACATACTATAACCAGTGATGGAAAATGTACATCTAAAATAAATAAAAGAATAGAAATGGCAGAAAGTAATTTTAATGTCATGAAAAATATACTAATATGAAAACAAATAACACCAGGGCTAAAACTAAGAATAGCAAAATGTTACATCTTCTCAATATTCATGTATGGTGCAGAAACATCGACATTAGACCAAACAACAAAACCGAATATTGAAGCCTTTGAAATGTGGATATATAGAAGAATAGGTAGAATTGGATGGAAAGAAAAGAAAACAAACGATGTAGTTTTAAAATAACTAAAAATTTTTGGGGCATGTTAAAGACACAACAGCCTAATAAATGTAATATTGGAAGGGAAAATACAAGGTTAAAGAGGCAGGGCCAGACCAAGACTGACATGGACAAGTAACATCAAAAAATGGACAAGTCAACCTATGACAACCTGCACCATGAAAGCAAGAGACAGAGTAGAATGTCGCTCCATGGTAGCCAACCTTCGATGCGGAGACGGTACTCAATGATGATGATTATTTGTTAATGACGTTGACATTTGATTTGATGAACTTTGCGCATCGTCTGTCTGTCTTTAACTTCCTTTCTAAACGCGCTTCACTTTCTCTGTTTTATTTCTTGGTTGAATTGAGAGAAAGAACCCTCGCGGTCGCCTCGATATATTTGAACCTTTCTTGTTTTCCTAAACTACGTCCTACATATTTTTGTCACAAAACGCCGAAGAATGAACGGAAATAAAGAAAACCAATGAACGTAGAAAATAAGTCACGAGAATTCACGAGAATATTGGACTTAGCCGGAAGGAAATGTACAGAGAGACCTTAAACGTGATGCTCCATAAAGAGGTCTCATGACTTTGATTGATTAATGTATTAACGAGTGTATCGACTTCTCTACAAATCTTATCTAAATTGAGTTTACTGGTGTCTGCATGAATGTCCCCTCAATTATCTCATTAGATCATGTCTGTATTTCTAGAGGAGGTGAACATATCTATTTTAAAATGTAGTCAATATTAAATACTATTCGGAACCGCAAGTAGAGCTTCAGAAAACAAAGTAAAATAAACACAAAATTGTATAAAGCAACTGAGCTAATAGAGAGACAAGGCAAACTAAATATACTTCTAATTTATCAAAAGTGCACAAACAGGGATTTGAAGGTCTGTACTTATCTTTCCTGCTTTTTAAATTTTTACTTTCTTTATAGATCATACATTGGAATATATTGTAATAACTGGGAAAAGTGAGGGATGAAAAGATAGAGGGAAGCAAAGAGAAAAGATACCAGACAGCTTAAGAGAATGGCTTGGCAGAAGGTCTACAAGAGAAATGATAAATAACTGTCGAGATTGAAAGTTGTGGAGAGACATGATCACCTTCGTCAGTAGGTTATGATGATGATATATCATAGAAGCCATGGTGGCTTGTTGGGTTAATCAATCTAACACTGACTGAGAGGTTATGGACTCAATTCCCATAAAGTAAGTAAAGAGCCCCCGTCCAGCCAAGTGGCGTATTGGGAATATGGTGTTAGTGATCATAATTTGTATAGACCTTCGGCACATGATTTTGGGGGTAATGTGGTCGGTATTACGCCCGTCCGTGCCGCTTTACTTCCTCAGAAAAAGGCGTGGGCGGTCAGGTTCAATACAGCGTGGGCCGTCAGGTTCAATACAGCGTGGGCCGTCAGGTTCAATACAGCGTGGGCCGTCAGGTTCAATACAGCGTGGGCCGTCAGGTTCAATACAGCGTGGGCCGTCAGGTTCAATACAGCGTGGGCCGTCAGGTTCAATACAGCGTGGGCCGTCAGGTTCAATACAGCGTGGGCCGTCAGCTTCAATACAGCGTGGGCCGTCAGGTTCAATACAGCGTGGGCCGTCAGGTTCAATACAGCGTGGGCCGTCAGGTTCAATACAGCGTGGGCCGTCAGGTTCAATACAGCGTGGGCCGTCAGGTTCAATACAGCGTGGGCCGTCAGGTTCAATACAGCGTGGGCCGTCAGGTTCAATACAGCGTGGGCCGTCAGGTTCAATACAACGTGGGCCATCAGCTTCAATACAGCGTGGGCCGTCAGGTTAAATACAGCGTGGGCCATCAGCTTCAATACAGCGTGGGCCATCAGCTTCAATACAGCGTGGGCCGTCAGGTTAAATACAGCGTGGGCCATCAGCTTCAATACAGCGTGGGCCGTCAGGTTAAATACAGCGTGGGCCATCAGCTTCAATACAGCGTGGGCCATCAGCTTCAATACAGCGTGGGCCGTCAGGTTCAATGTAACAGGAGTTGACGCCTTTCTATTATGCTTAGTCGTAAGTGACCATGTTTAGAACTGGTAGCACAATATTGGAAGGCATATATTCTGTAGAAGATGTTTCTTGGTGGCAATAGGTACAGATGGATATCTGATATAGATCAAGTACCATGCCTGCTGGTAAAGGTGATCATGTCTCTCCACAACTTTCGATCTCGACAGCTATTTATCATTTCTCTTGTTGAACTTCTGCCAAGCCATTCTCTTAAGCTGTCTGGTATCTTTTCTCTTTGCTTCCCTCTATCTTTTCGTCCCTCAATTTTCCCAGTTATTACACTATATTCCAGATGTTTCCTTCTCATCACATGTCAAAAAAATGATGACTGTTTCTTCCTAATATTGGAAATTAGCTCTCTTTTTGCTTTGGCCTCTTTCAGGGCTTTTTAATTACTCTTCTTAGCTGTCCATGGTATTCTCAACATTCTTCTGTAAAACCACATTCCTTCCGTAACTTTCTTTTCTGTTGTCCTATTATTCATGTTTCACATCTATATGTTAAGACTGGTTCTACATAACATTTACGATCTCTTTTTCAGGTTTCTATTGTCAAAAATGGATTGCACAGTATCTTCCTCATTTTTTGGAAAACTGCTTTTGCCTAAGCCCTTTTACATCTCACCTCTATTGTACATCTACAATCTGAGGTTAACATTATTCCCATATATTTAAATTCATCTACCTGTTTTAATATTGCTCCACGTGTCTTCATTGTGCATTGCGGTGAAGTCTTTATCTTTGTTGTTACCATTACTTCTGCAACTGCCAACTTATTAAATATTTGTCATTTAATAGATACTAATGCTATATTCTTAATACTATGTAAATTGTGGAGAAAACAGATTTTTTGTTTTGATTTCAGGAGGGCAGATCTCCAAATACTGTTTAGACTGACATAGCTATTCTTGCCTTGTTTACCCTTTTGCTCGTACATTCTCCAGCTCTCCCATATGGTGTTGCTATACATCTCAGGTATGTGTACAGTTTCCGTGCTGGAGGAAATGACGTCACATCTGCGTTCAATTGCAGAACATGCCTCAGTGTGACGACATTTATAACTGGTCGAATAATACCGTTATGAGTTAGTCAAACGATCTGGAAATAAACAATTGGTGATTTATCCTGACGGGATTTGTTTAGCTATTGATCGGGTGGTAGGATGAAAATAAACAATTGGTGATTTATCCTGACGGGATTTGTTTAGCTATTGATCGGGTGGTAGGATGAAAATAAACAATTGGTGATTTATCCTGACGGGATTTGTTTAGCTATTGATCGGGTGGTAGGATGAAAATAAACAATTGGTGATTTATCCTGACGGGATTTGTTTAGCTATTAATCGGGTGGTAGGATGAAAATAAACAATTGGTGATTTATCCTGACGGGATTTGTTTAGCTATTGATCGGGTGGTAGGAAGAAAATATGACACAGCAGACGGTAGCCATCGGGTAGAAGACCTTCTTGCTTATAAAAGCCAATGGAGGTATGCAAGATATATGAAGGTATGATGGTGATGATGTTGATGGTGATGATGATGTTGATCTTGAAGGTGTTGACAATGATAATGATAATAATATCAATGTTGACAATAATGATGATGACGATCGTGTTGATGATGATATTGATGTTAATGGTGATGTTAATGTTGATGTTAATGTTGTTGTTAATGGTGACGTTAATGGTGATGTTCATAGTGATGTTCATGGTGATGTTCATGGTGATGTTCATGTTGATTTTGATTGCTGATGATGATTATTTGTTACTTTTACCGATTCAGCGAGCGAGGTACACATTTTTCCATTCTAGGTTAACATGTGAATGTTGCTGAAGAATTGAAGGCTGATTCTTAGTCTGAAATTATAGATTGTTATATATTTAAATTGACGTGATAAGGAAAGTCGAACAGTATGTCTGTTGCTTTTGTTTATCAAAGTCTATTTGACTGGACAAAGTCACCGCGATAAATAGAAGTAATCCAGGGGGTTGAAAGTGAAAACGCTGAAAAACCCCAATTATAAATCTGAAGACATCACGCTAGTTAGGGGTTTCCTTGTTTTCCCTTTCAGCTTTTAGAGTTACTTACATAGATGGCGCTGACAAAGTGGAGATGACAAGAGGAGATAATTTAAGATTTGGTGGGTTACCGGAGCAAACCGTGTGCCTCGCCGTGAAAAGGTTTAGCTGGAGATTATTGGAGATGTAACGAAATGCTAGGGCAATTATCGCCCTTGAGATATTTCTCTATGGCAGGACAAGTCAAGAGTTTGCTCGAGGTTTGAGTGGGCGATATCATCGAGGTTATCATTTTAGCGTGCACACTAAGTAATTGGAGGAGCATGATAGGAAAATTGAAGGCCGAGTCATTGTTATTGAGCTATTTGCGGGTCATCATCATTACATTCCGAACATGGCCATAGGTGCTCAGATCCCCTCCTCAAGTTCCGCAGTGTCCAGCGACTGACGACTCCAGTTCTGTGTTGGTTGATAAGTCTTTTTACACGCCCACTAAGTTTCTCGTTTCTGGCTGTCCCTATCAAAGCTCCCATCTCTTTCATCCGAAGGTGTTACGTGGACTCATGGTTGTCGAAGTCATATGCCCTTCCCACATCTCGGAGGGCATTGATGACCTCCGCTAGACCAAATGGATGACCGTCTTCGGCCACAACGCATCTAGTCAACCTGTCCGTTCTTCCATTTCCCCGTACTCCCGCATGTGCAGGGAGGTAGACAAGAGCGACCTTACGTATTTTTAAATTAGATCGTTGATTGAATGTACATTTCTCTTCTCTATATAAAAAAAGTACCCCAGTCCTGCCAAGGGACGTAAAGTGTATAGGGAATATGGTGTTAGTGACCATAAATTTTACAGACCTTCGGCACATGATTTTTGGGGTCATGTGGTCGGTACTATACCCGTGCCGCTTTACTTTCCCCCCCCCCCAAAAAAAAAAAAAATCCGGTACCCATTAAAGGCTGGGTGAACCGGTACCGTCGGTTGGGATCGAACCCTAACTCTTTGTAGTCCAGTTCACTAACTACTGAGCTATCGCGGCTCCCTCTTCTCTCTATACTAGCCTTGAATTTATTCCTTTGAACACAGAGTATAACTTTGTGTCTTGTCTGAACGATAAACTTCCTCTCTTGCCGTGTGCGCATTTCTTCACAACTAATAACTCACATTCCACATGCACGTGTGTCTGCTTATTATTTCTTTGTGAAGACTCACCATTTCCTCGGCGATTGTTTACTATTGCTGGATAGACTGCGGTGTTGTTAAAAATGTATCTTCTGGAAATCAGAATTTACCGACCGGTTCCCGACGGAGTAGCCACAGCAGGCGGAAGCCTGCAACACATGGAGAGGGAAATCAGAAAAGAGATTAGCTTTCTTAAGTCAGCCTGTAACTTGCATTAAGAGGCATCTGGGGTTCGTTGTGTTAAGAAGATCATGACGGTGGTGCCCGGAGTTTGTCTTAATTTTAAATTGCACTGGAGTTTGGTTGATGTGATGGGGAGTTTGGTTGATGTGATGGGGAGTTTTGTTTATATGAAGTGGGGGTTTTTGTTGATATGAATTGCAGTTTGGTTGATGTGAATTGGAGTTTGGTTGATATGAAGTGGAGTTTGGTTGATGTGAATTGAAGTTTGGTTGATATGAAGTAGAGTTTGGTTGATATGAAGTGGAGTTTTGTTGATATGATGTGGAGTTTGGTTGATATGATGTGTAGTTTTGTTGATATGATGTGGAGTTTGGTTGATATGATGTGGATTCTTGTTGATATGATGTGTAGTTTTGTTGATATGATGTGTAGTTTTGTTGATATGATGTGTAGTTTTGTTGATATGATGTGGAGTTTTGTTGATATAATGTGGATTTTTGTTGATATGAAGTGTAGTTTTGTTGATATGATGTTGAGTTTTGTTGATATGAAGTGTAATTGTTTTTATATGAAGTGGAGTTTGATTGATATGAAGTGGAGTTTGATTGATTTGAAGTGTAGTTTTGTTGATATGATGTTGAGTTTTGTTGATATGATTTGAAGTTTTGTTGATATGATGTTGAGTTTTGTTGATATGAAGTATAATTTTGTTGATATGAAGTGGAGTTTGATTGATATGAAGTAGAGTTTGATTGATATGAAGTGTAGTTTTGTTGATATGAAGTGTAGTTTTGTTGATATGATGTGGAGTTTTGTTGATATGATGTGGAGTTTTGTTGGTATGATGTGGAGTTTTGTTGATATGATGTGAAGTTTTGTTGATATGATGTGGAGTTTTGTTGATATGATGTGAAGTTTAGTTGATATGATGTGAAGTTTTGTTGATATGATGTGAAGTTTTGTTGATATGATGTGAAGTTTTGTTGATATGATGTGAAGTTTTGTTGATAGGCTGTGAAGTTTTGTAGATAATATGTGGAGTTTTGTTGATAAGATTTTTGAGTTTTGTTGATATGTTGTGAAGTTTTGTTGATAAAAAGTGGAGTTTTGTTGATATTATGTGGAGTTTGGTTGATATGAAGTGGAGTTTTGTTGATATGATGTGGATTTTGGTTGATATGTTGTGGTGTTTTGTTGATATGATGTGGAATTTGGTTGATATGATGTGGAGTTTGGTCCATATGAAGTGGAGTTTTCTTGGTATCAAGTGGAGTTTGGTTGATATGATGTGGAGTTTGGTTGATATGATGTGGAGTTTGTTCGATACTAAGTGGAGTTTTGTTGATATGCTCCGTCGCGTCTTCCATCAATCCTTGACTGTTGGTGCTGACGAAATAATGAGTTGTAGGTTTATGAATTTCATTAAGTTTTGTGGCGGCAGAGTGTGATGTTTCCATAACATGTTATTGAATGTAGTGTTGTATGAGTGATAACATGTTGCTGTCATAACATCCATCATTGCGGAAGACGGTTACGTCGGGCCGAAAGAGGCAGATACTGCAGCTTTATCGTAAACTAGAGACACAACGCAAGCAACGCCTACGTAAAACGTCAATACTAATAAGACCACCATGAAGATCAATCACCCACAGCAGCCATGGTGTGGGTAGACTGTGGGTAGACTGTGGGAAGACTGTGAGAAGGCTGTGGATAGACTGTGGGTAGACTGTGAGAAGACTGTGGGTAGACTTTGGGCAGACTGTGAGAAGACTGTGGGTAGACTGTGGGTAGACTGTGGGTAGAATCTTAAAAGAATGACAAGAAACAGAACGACCTGGAAAGTGTTTGTTGAAGACCCATGCTCCACAGGGAGCTGAAAGGTAGAAGAAGAATAAGTCAATGAAGAAATAAAAATCTGTTGCAACAATGGAAACCAAATATTGCGACAGTTATCCCGTTTACTTCAATACAAAGCTCTACATATTACAACCAAGAAAGTTTTAATACAGAGTGTATTTATTTCAACATTGGAGTATCAATGCCAAACATGGTCACTACGAATAAGTATAAATGGATGTTTATCACCATAGAGATGAGATGTATAAGGAAAACTCTTGCAGTGAACAGAAAAGACATGATGTGATATTATAAGAGAAAGATAGACATGGAATCAATCCTAAGCTACATACAAAAACAAGAATTAAATTGGATCTAGAGAGAATGATATGGTTTCTTACCATACAAAGCATATTGCAAGAGAAGAAGGAAGAATAGCAAGTGGCAGACACGGAGTAAGATGGACAGACAACGTCATAAAAACGATGCAATATGTGCCTTGGCATTGTCCCATATCGGAGCTGCGATAGCTCAGTGGTTAGTGAACTAGACTACAAAGGACAAGAGGTAGGGTTCGATCCCAACCGACGGCTTCCGGGTTCACCCAGCCTTAAATGGCTACCGGATTTTCTCTGGGAAAGTAAAGCGTCACGGGCGTAATACCGACCACATTACCCCAAAAATCACGTGCTGAAGGTCTGTAAAATGTATGGTCACTAACACCATTTTCCCTATACGCCACTTGGCGTGACGGGGCTCTTTACTTTACTTTAGTATTGTCCCATCTCATGATCTCATGTGACAATGAGGGAGGCCATCAAGAATACGAGAGTCAGAACTTTGTATCACTCTCAACGTCTACAAGACGAAGGGAAGGAGGGGAAAAATAGGTGCAGATAAGATCTCTGAAGACATAATCAATAGCGAGAACGTTGGGATAAAGATGTTCCTAAAGTATAAATAAAGAAGTTAAGAAATAACACAACGAGATTTCATAAAGAAATTAGAAGATTAAAGAAGCGGGACTTACCGCCAGAAATTCAAATACAACAGCGTCTGGTTCTGGATTCCGTGTTTCTACAATATCCTGGTTTGAGAGAAAGACGAACAGCCAATATATGTAAATGTACATACAGACGTCTTAAGATATACATGCTTTGTGAATATTCGCATTTATATGCGCAAATTATTAGCCACGAACCAGGACGCTAAACTCGGGAAGGGTAAGAAAAATGGCCACCGCCGAAATTAAATGTGTGACGTAAGACAGGAAACAGGTTTATAGATAAGATCAGAAATAAAGAGCTAAGAAAAAGCAAAGAATAATTCACGCCATTTATACATAATGAAACAGCAGATAAAATGGGTTGGACACGTGATAGAACAAGATCAAAATATCAAAACACAACACAACTACTCTTCATTAAAAACTATGATAACACCAAACAAATGGCTAATACGAAAAGGAAGAATTGATTAAATGTTAGAAACACTAGGACAAAACAATAGGAGAGGCCAGGAAAAGAGTTAAAAATCAAAAACTAAATATCTCCTCGACACTGAAAGGCAAATGAGGAAAGCAGGAAAGAAGAAGAAGCAGACACTCTGCCGTTTCATATTTGGGGCTTGACTGTCCTGTGTTTGTCCCATGCGGAGAGTGTTCTGGAACCAACTAAGTAAAGTAAAGTAAAGTACCCCCGTCACGCCAAGTGGCGTATAGGGAAATATGGTCTTAGTGACCCTATATTTTACAGACCTTCAGCACATGATTTTTGGGGTAATGTGGTCAGTATTACGCCCGTGCTGCTTTACTTTCCCAGAAAAAAATCCGGTACCCATTTAAGGCTGGGTGAACCTGGAAGCCGTCGGTTGGGATCGAACCCTACCCCTTGTCCGTGGTAGTCCAGTTCACTAACCACTGAGCTATAGTGGCTCCCTGGAACCAACTAACACCTGACCAAATTGAGAAGCGGGAGAGTGTTCTGGAACCAACTAACACCTGACCAGATAGAGAAGCTTCTAAATTATGAAAGAAACACATCCATCTATAGTTTTTTTTTTTTTACCAGCGGACTGGAAGGGGCATCCTGATATCACCCAAAGTTTGTGGCTACTTCAGCCCACGAGCCATATTACAAATATTATCGGCTGTGGAAACAAACTATTTGGAAAACAATTTTATGACTTAGGTCACTTCTGAACGAATCGCTGCGTTGCCTTTAATTCATTATCATCGAGTGCCTTCTCCGCAACGAAGGTTGGCTACTATGGAGCGCCATTCTGCTCTGTCTCTTGCTTTGATGGTGCAGGATGTCATAGACTGATTTGTCCATCTTTTGATGTTACTCGTCCGTGTTATTCTTGGTCTGCCTCTTATACCTTGTATTTTCTCCTCCAGGATTACTTTTAGTAGGCTATTGTGTCTTTTAACATATCCTAAAAATCGCATTTGTCTTGTTTGAATTGTGCTTAGTAGTTCTCTTTTCATTTTTGGTTTTTTTAAGACTTCATCGTTCGTTTTCTTTTCCTTCCATCCATTTCTACCTATTCTTCTATATATCCACATTTCAAAGGCTTCAATTCTCTGTTCTGTTTTCTTGTCTAATGTCCCTGTTTCTGCAACATATAGGAATATTAAGAAGATGTAACATTTTGCTATTCTTAGTTTTAGCCCTGGTGTTATTTGTTTTGATGTTAGTATATTCTTCATAACATTAAAATTACTTTTTGCCATTCCTATTCTTTTGTTTATTTCAGTTGTACATTTTCCATCACTGGTTATAGTATGTCCAAGGTAGTTGTAGTTCTGAACTATCTCCAGGTCTATTCCTTCTATTGTGATATCCACTTGTGGGTTTTGAGTATCTTCTTTGTTTATTATCACAGTTTTAGTCTTTTTGATATTGATTATCTAATCCATATTTTTTGCTTGTCATGTTTATTTCATTAAGTAATTGTTGTAGATCTTTACGATTTTCTGCTAGTAGTACAGTATCGCCTTTAATTGTTGCATCATTTTACTTCAAGCCGCTAAGATTTGTAGCTTAGAGAATTCGTTTCCCCCATGAGATACTACTAATATCCATATGACTTTGCTTCCAACTATTCATCATTGCCGTTATGCTTCTCCTTAATCTCGTTTAATTTTCCATTTATTTCAAAAAGTAATAGAAGTAGTGAAGTGGTTAATATAGCTGTATATACTGCTGATGTAGGCTCCATGTTCAGGTTCTTCTTTCCGTACGTTTCGACGCACTGTACGTCATGCAGATTTCGGTCATGTACGTTTACAGCGCGTCACTCTCAATCTGATTAGTGTCAACCTTCATCAAACCGTGTTCTTTTTACAAACCTTGTATCATCTTGGTATTGGTGAAATCTAATTCCTTGTTCAATTATCTAAAAATGCATATATATGTAAGGTATTCATCATCATGTACCATACCGGTTGGCGTAGGTGATCATGTCCCTCCACAATCTTCTATCTACAGTGCATCGTATCACTTCTGCTGTTGACTGTTTTCCATGCCATGACACCAAGCTATCCAGTATTCTCTCTTTTTGTCGTCCGCGATCTCTCTTTTCTTTTATTTTGCCAGTTGTAACCAAGTATTCCAACTTTCCTCTTCTCATGATGTGCCCGGAAAATGTTGATTGTTTCTTTCTGATGTTTTTTAAAAGCTCCCCTTTTGTGTTGGCCTCTTTGTGAGAACTTCCTCATTGGTCTTTTTATCTGTCCAGGGAACTTTCAACATTCTTCTGAGAAATCCCATCTCTGTGGCCTCTAATCGTCTTTTCATGTAAGCTATTAGACAAATATAATCATGCATCTTGTATCTAAAAACCATGAACAATTTTGTCTCTGAAATCTTTTCCGTTGTATTGGTAAAAACCTTCCGTATTGAATGAGTTAAATATGGCGAACTGTTTTCGACTAAAGAGTTAAATAAGCTTTTTATAATGAATAAAAGTAATTTTATCTGGAGCAGGTAGGCATCTCGCGCATAAACATAAATAAATGCTAATCCACCATATAGATGTGGCGCTTGGGAGTACCAGAAGTGGTCGAATCATAAGAAATGACGTGACGTCGTAAGAGATTTTAGGCATTAAATCAATTGTATACTACAGAGGCAACGAATTAAATGGTTTGTTTATCTGGAAAGAACACCAAGAGAGTCTATAACAAACAAAGCATATTAAAAGAGGAGATGGAAGAATTGCTCGTGGTTTATCGGGAATAAGAAAATATAAGCAGCATCCAAGAAGCGCTACAGCAAAAGTTGGTAATGACCGAGCTCACCAGAGCAACAAAAACTAGAACTTTGTATTTCCCTGACACCCGAAGGGGTATAAGTGACAGTGAAGAGGAAGGAAGGCGGCCTGGTGTGATGCTAACCAATGTCAGGCATGAGGGTGACTACGTTAATATAAAAAAAAAGTAAAGTAACCCCCGTCACGCCAAGTGGCGTATAGAGAATATGGTGTCAGTGACCATACATTTTACAGACCTTCAGCACATGATTTTTTTGGGGCAATGTTGTCGGTATTACGCCTGTGCCGCTTTACTTTCCCTAAAAATATCCGGTACCCATTAAATGCTGGGTGAATCGGAAGCCATCGGTTGGGATCGAACCCTACCTCTTGTCCTTTGTAGTCCAGTTCACTAACCACTGAGCTATCGCGGCTCCTTATGATAATATAAGGTGTGATTATTAATACCGCATGTCCCATACACCAAAATGGCTAGCTTCTTTCATGAAACATGCACATATTGTCCTGTTGCCGTTTTGGTGACATGTCTCTCAACTGCTGATATTATCTCACTTCATGTGGAAACTTATCCAAAATGATTGTCAAAATTCTCCTGTTCTAACGATGCTTCTAAAGAGACTGTAATTATTTTCCATTTTCTTAATGAAAAACCGTCTATTTTCTTAATTAAAAACCGCCCATTTTATTAATGAAAAACCGTCCATTTTAAAAACTAAAAACCGTCCATTTTTAAACCGAAAAACCATGCATTTTTTAAAATGAAAAAACGTCCATTTTAAAAATGAAAAACCGTCCACAAAAACTGTCCATTTTAAAAATGAGAAACCGTCCATTTTTAAAAAGAAAAACCGTCCATTTTTACAAACGAAAAACCGTCAATTTTAATATAAAAAACAGTCCATTTTTAAAACGAAAAACCATGCACTTTTAAAAATGAAAAAAACGTCAATTTTTAAAACGAAAAACCGTCAATTTTTGAAACGAAAAACCGTCCATTTTCTTAATTAAAAGCCGTCCATTTTTTTGGCCGTTGGCTTTTCATGACTATACTCTCCTCATGTCGTTACCCCTCCCCGCCCCTTTTTTCCCCCCATTTTCCTCTTCCCTCTTTACGCTATTTCCCTTTGTCTTCTTGTGATGGCAATCTACCTAGCAGGCGTCTACATAAAAAAGACTTGATGTTATCATCCCATCTTTGTCATTTGCATTTAGACTACTTTCTGTTTTTATTTTCTCAACTATATTTAAAAAAAAAACAGCTTTACTTTTATTTTTATTTTTAACGAAATGTATTTTCTTCTTATCATCATCATCAAGTACCGGGCCTGCTGGCGTAGGTGATCATGTCTCTCCACAACTTTCAATTACAACAGTTATTTATCATTTCTGTTGTTGACCTTCTGCCAAGCCATTCTCTTAACCTGTCTGGTATCTTTTCTCTTTGCATCCCTCTATCTCTTCGTCCCTCAATTTTTCCAGTTGTTACAATATATTCCAGTTGTACTCTCCTCATTACAAGGGCAGAAAATGATGATTGTTTCTTCCTAATATTAGAAATTAGCTCTCTTTTTGCTTTGGCCTCTTGCTGTCCATGGTATTCTCAATATTCTTCTGTAAAAGAATTCTACATTCCACATTTCTACAGCCTCCAGTGATTTTCTTGTGTGTTGTCCTATTGTCCGTGATTCCATCCATATGTTAAGACTGGCTCTACGTAACATTTAAGAACTCTATCTTCCTCATTTTTTGGAAAGCTGCTTTTGCCAGAGCCATTCTGCATCTCAGCTCAGTTGTACATCTACCATCTGATTTCTTTGTATACGCTTATCAATTCCTTTCAATCAACCAATTCTTTTTCTTTTGTGGTAAAAACTCAATTTCTCAAATTCCACATTGAAAAGAAAGATACATCCTAACACTTATAAATGTCGCAATGTTGCCGTTAACAACACACAAGCATATTATTAAGCAGTAAAGCAACATAATTCCCACTGGATTAATGTTCGAATGCGTCTATTCTGTGCCGAAGATGTGACGTGTTCACAATATCGACGTACAAATCGATGCATCACTGATATTTCTTCTTTATTGTGGAGATTTCGTATAAATTTCCGCCTAGAATTTCCGTAGATGTGTTTGAACTAGCTGAATTATTTAGCACGTGGCAACTCGAATGTGCTCAAGCAGTGAACATTCTTATCACGTGCCGTACCGTTTGGCACAGGCGATCACGTTGCACTTAGTACATAGAATCAATTCTGCTGTTGACAGTCCAGGGAAACATGTGAGGAGAGGTATGTATTACAGCACTCAGAAAAAATGACAAATAAACAACAATAGAAAAAATAGAAAGAACAATATATGGTCCGAAGCAGGATCGAACCCGTACTCCCTGGCACTGTGAACCCGTACACCCTGGCACTGCGAACCCGTACACCCTGGCATAGCGCAGTGGCAGGGAGTACGGGTTCGATCCTGCTTCGGACCATATGTTGTTCTTTGTTTTTTTTTCTGTTGTTATTGTTTATTTGTCATTTTATCTAAGTGCTATAAAACACATCTCTTCCTCCTATGATTCCCTGGGTTATCGCCTTGGAAGTCTCCCTCTATAATAATATTCATTTATTATTATTTGTCTCCTGTTGACTGCTCACCGTGACAGGACACCAATCTATCTACTATCTTCTCTCTTTGTCGTCTGCGATGTAATTCTCTCTCTCTCCCTGTATTTTGCCAATTATAACCCAGCATTCCAACTTTTCTCTTCTCACCGTGTTCCGGAAAAAAAAAATGTGTATTATCTCTTATTCATAGAAAAAGAGAATACACGACGAAAGAGAAAAAAAAAATAATACATCTAGGGGTGCCATTGTAAAATATGACTGACGGAGTCTACTACTACTATCTATTCCTTGTTTCCTGTTAGGAACTTTCTTTTGGCATTAACCTGGTTGGTCCTTTTAGTTGTTTCAGAAACTCAAAACATTGTTCTAAGAAACCCCATCTCTGTGACCTCTGACTCGTCGTTCTGATGTTTTTATGAGCCCTCTTTTTGTGTTGCTATTGTTGATCAGTGAAAAATAAAGACAAGTGGAACAATATTAAAATAAGTAAATGAATTTAAATATTTGGGAACTTTATTAACCTCAGATGGAAGATGTACAAAAGAGGCGAGATGCAGAATGGCTCGGGCAAAAGCAGCTTTTCATAAAATGAGGAAGATACTATGCAATCCATTTTTGACAATAGAAACAAGAAAAAAGAGTTCTTAAATGTTATGTAGAGCCAGTCTTAACATATGGTGTGAATCATGGACAATAGGACAAAAGACAAGAAAATCACTGGAGGCTGTAGAAATGTGGTTTTACAGAAGAATGTTGAGAATACCATGAACAGCTAAGAAGAGTTATAAAAATGTTCTGAAAGAGGCCAATGCAAAAAGAAAGCTAATTTCCAATATTATGAAGAAACAATCATCATTTTTGGCTATGTAATGAGAAGAGAACAGCTGGAATATATTGTAACAACTGGAAAAATTGAGGGACGAAGAGATAGAGGGAAGCAAAGAGAAAAATACCACACTGCTTAAGAGAATGGCTTCGCAGAAGGTTAACAACAGTAATGATAAATAACTGTCGAGATCGAAAGTTGAGGAGAGACATGATCACCTACGCCAGTAGACCCGTTACATGATGATGATGGTCGTTGATCATTTTAGTTGTTTAAGGAACTCCTGATATTCTTCTGTGTAACCGCATTTTTGTGGTCTCTAACACATCGTGTTGGTGTTTTTATGAGCTGTCTTTTCATGTTGCTAACGTTGATCATTGTAGCTGTTTAAGTACCTCTTAACATTTATTAGAGAATTCTCGTCTCTTCTCTGTGGCCGTTTGTTTACTTTTCATAATTTGCTTCCATTAGTCAGATTTGGCTCAATATACCATCGATGATCTCCCGTTATCACTTCAAGATACATAACCCTTCATCCAGGGGAGACAACAAAACAAGTCAATAATATTATTGACAACATTGGTGTAAGAGTAATGCTTTTATTTTGGTGCTAATATACCTTGTTACATTTATAATTGACAACTTTATAAGTGATATGAACAGCAATACCACAGGCCGCTCTCATATTTTCAGATGGAATATATTGTACTTATAAAAAATTGTGTCGGTTGGAGAAAGCGTCTGTCAAACATCTGCCAACTGGGACACAGATTAACACACTAACAATATCTAGAACAAGGGATCCGCGATGGCTCAGTGGCTAGTAAACTGGACTACAAAGGACAAGGGGTAGGGTTCGATCCCAATCGACGGCTTCCGGGTTAACTCAGCCTTAAATGGGTACCATATTTTTTCTAGGAAAGTAAAGCGGCACGGGCGTAATACCGACCACATTACCCAAAATATCACGCACTCAAGGTCTGTAAAATTTATGGTCACTAACATCGTATTCCCTATACGCCACTTAGCGTGACGGGGGTACTTTTATTTTACTTACTGCTGCATTCCACTCATTCTATTCTATTCGTGGAATCAGTTTTACTGCAGTCGGGGTATTCCCCATATCCGCTCCACCGCCATTACCAGCATTTCTCGAAGAGTATGCAAACTGATTGTTCCTGTAAGGTGTTGATTACAGATATATCTGCTTTTCCCAGTAGGCACTTCGGACCCACCGGACCCCTTTTTCTAACATTGGACATCACTCTCTCAACATCACTCTCTCAACATTACTCTCTCAACATCCTTGTCCCAACCATTCGACTTTTACCACTTTCCGTACGGAAACTTTTTATCCATGCAATGGAAGAGATTTCAGAGACAAAATTGTTCATGGTTTTATGAACCAATCTACGTGTTTATATTTATCTAACATATAACATATTATATATGGATTTTTTTTAGATAATTAGATAAGGTATTAGATTTCATAAATACCAAGATGGTACAAGATATGTAAAAAGATTATGATCTGATTATGGGTCCCACTAATCAAATAAGGAGTGACGCACTATGCGGCGAAACGTAACGGGCCAAAATCGGCATGGCGCACAGTGCGGCGAACCGTACGGAAGGAGTTAAGGAAGAACAATCCTAGTGATGTCTTCTTTTCCCAGAGAAAGGCCATACTCAGTACCATAGCTTGTGGGTTATTTGATTTGCGATGTACCCCAGCATGCTCTGGATAATACACCAGGATTCAGTTAACGACATGAACGACTTCTTAGAACTAATTAATGTAAGTGGGTTCAGTTTGTGATGCAAACTTAAAACGAAACAAATTTGATTGAAGTCAATATGTATGTGTGAACGATATTTTCATTCAATAATGTTCCTATATGACATTAAGGAGTATATGTAAAAAAGTAAAAATTTGATTGAAGTCAATATTTCTGTGTGAAAAAAATATTTATTAGCTAACGCTCGTAAATTTAAAGATTAAAGTTTAGCAAATTTGAGAATGTTAGGGGATACAATATTCAATTTTTAACTACAAAATTTATTACATTTTAAGGTACAACTTTCTCTAATGACTTTGAATGTATAATATGAGAAACATGTGCATATATTCCTTAATGCCCTTTATGGCTACAGGCCCCGACGCTGAGGGGAGAAAAGAACAGAGCTATTGTTTTATCTGCCAGGCATATCGTAAGAGCCGATTAAGGAGGTTTGGAATCGTCGCCTGTGCAGTCGAGTAGAACGTGCATGGAGTGAATTTGTCAAAGAAATTTACCGTTTCCAAAAATTGAAAAGTAATGTGGAAAGTAATGAAGCGGGTATGGGGGATTCCTGACTGCAATTAAAACTGCTTCCGTGGATATAATATATTGTGTCCCTTTTCTTCCTGGAAAGATAAGAAACTCAACTAAATTATCAATGACAACAGGCTGTAGCCTACATTTGCTACCTTTTTTCACTGCCTCATGGTGCCCTATGAAAGTAACTGCCCCACGGGCAGACGGTATTTTTCTCCAATGGTAGCCTGTTTTCAACACCAGCGTTACCACATTCTTACCCGCGTGACTTCAGGGAACTCCCTTTATTATTAGATTTATCTACGTCACAAAACAATTCACAAATATCACCATGTTGTCTGTAGAACCACCCATCTATGCCTTCTATCCCTCTAGCAATTTTGATTTTGAAATGCATTCATGGATATTGATTAAATATCGATTAGTGATGCATTACCATTACAGAGTGTATACATAAACATATAGTTTAGGATGAGCACACCATTTATTATTGCAAACTATTGTATTATGCTTCCCAAAACAAATGAGTCAATATATAAATGCACAGTAATTAGGTTCAGTTTGCAATTATTTCTATTTACGTGTAGCTATAGTAGCCTCCGTCAGTCATGGTTGACTGGATTTTGTAGCGCCCCTAGGAGATGTTTTTTTTTTCCTTTTTTTTCACCGTGTATTTTTTTATCTGTGAATCTGCATTTTGCTTGAGTTTAAGATATAATATATTATAGAGTGTGTTTCCAAAGATGTCAGTCTGGAGTTATTTCTTCATTACATGTAGTTGGTTCTGCTTATAATACATCTAGTGAGATATAACACATCCCCACCTAACTGTGTCCTTCATTGATCCATCCATCCATTCATCCTACCATCTACCCATCCATGCATCATTTAAATCTATCTATCTATCTATCTATCTATCTATCTATCTATCTATCTATCTATCTATCTATCTATCTATCTATCTATCTATCTATCTATCTATCTATCTATCTATCTATCTATCTATCTATCTATCTATCTATCTATCTATCTATCTATCTATCTATCTATCTATCTATCTATCTATCTATCTATCTATCTATCTATCTATCTATCTATCTATCTATCTATCTATTTTCCTTTTTCACACTGTCATTGTGGCTTCAGGCGGCTCTTTATACTTCTCACTTCCCACTGCTTGTCTGGAGCTGGAGTAACCACATTAACGAGATAATGTGGCATTGACAATGAGTATTTGAAATTACATAAAGTAATGCAGACTTGTAAAAATGAATCTATGTAAATAATTAAGGATTAATAATTAGTAATAAGAAATTAAAAAAAAAATAAGTTACTAGTATAAACTGACTGTGTGTTCGTTGTCAAAGGCCATGTGTTGACAGTATCACGTTCTTATCGTTATTTAGACTGACCCCTTTTTCTGTTTACAGTTGAATATTTATCTAGTCAAGTTCTAATTAAAATTCCAGTGTGCGCGTGAAATGGTTTTTCGTCAACGGGTTGCGTTCTTCCTTATTCACCTTAAGTCCACTCGTTACCGAGGAATTCTGTTGTTATCTGTCATCTCATGTTTTTACATCGTCGAAGGAAAATGACAAATCAATACAGTTTTATTTTAATAAATAGATTAATTAATTAATTTAGGTCAGGCATTCAATGTAAAAAAATTTTAGAAAAGGGAGAAGCTGTATTGACCACATTTTCACTCTACGACTTATATTGGAGGAACACATTGAAAAGCAAAAACCTTTTGTACTTAACTTCATCGACTTCAAAAAAGCATTTGATAGTATTCATAGAGATTCTTTGTGGAAAATTCTGAAGCAATATGGTTTACCATCAAAAATCATAAATATTATCAAAGACATGTATGATGGTTACACATGTGCAGTTCGAACAGAGGAAGGACTGAGCGAATGTTTCCCAATAGAAACTGGGGTTAAACAAGGATGTATTTTATCGCCCTTGTTATTTGGAATTGTTATGGACTTCATAATGAAGAAATGCTGCACTGGTAATAAAGGCATCGAATGGATACAAGGAGACCATTTGGAGGACCTCGACTTTGCTGATGACATAGTCCTCATCAGCAGTCAGATAAAAACGATGCAGGAAAACACAAATGAACTATCATCAATAGCCAGCAAAATTGGGCTTGAGATCAATCATGAAAAGACTAAAGTCATGACTAGTTTAATTCCAACAGGTGACAAAATATACATGGAAAACAAACCAGTAGAAGAGATCGATCACTTTATCTATCTTGGAAGTCACATTGATCGAGAAGGGGATACGAGCAAAGAAATTAAAATCAGAATAGCTAAAGCAGCAATGTCTTTCAGAAGCCTTGAAAAGTTGTGGAAATCAAAACTTATCAGCACAAACACAAAACTTAGGCTATTCAAATCAAATGTACTATCAACCCTTACGTATGCGTGTGAAAGCTGGAAAACAACAAGAGATATAGAAACAAAGTTGAACGCATTCGAAAATAAATGACTAAGGAAAATACTTGGTATAGCATGGAACGAATTCAAAACAAATGAGGAAATTAGAGAAATCGCCAATCAACCACTAATATCTTCAGTAATAAAGAAAAGACGATGGTCATACGTTGGACATGTGATGAGAAGAGATAATAACCGAATAGCAAAGCAAGCCCTCATATGGGAAACAACAGGTAAAAGAAAAAGAGGAAGACCCAGGGAGACACTGAGAAGAACATTGATGAGAGAGGCAAGAGCAGCAGGAGTCGGCTCCCTCAATGAGATAGAACTGCTTGCACAGAACAGAGACAGATGGCGAGATTTGATAAAATATCTTTAAAAGAAAACTGCTAGAACAAAAAAATCCATATAGGAGAAGGTGTATCTTGGTCTACGCCCTATGGGCCGGTTACGGCTCGAAAGGTCAATAGATAGATAGATTCAATGTAAAAAAAGCTCAGTGGTTAGTGAACTGGACTACAAAGGAAAAGAGGTGGGGTTCGATCCCAATCGACGGCTTCCGGTTCACCCAGCCGTTAATGGGTACCGGATCTTTTTCTTCGAAAGTAAAGCGGCGCGGGCGTAATACCGACCACATTACCCCAAAAATCAAGTGCCGAAGGTCTGTAAAAATTATGGTCACTAACACCATATTCACTATACGCCACTTGGCGTGACAGGGGTACTTTACTTTTTACTTTTTTTTATTTATCTGAAAACCTGGTAAAAAAAAAAAACAAGGTAGACCAGGAGAATCTCTATACAGAATAATTAATAGGAATAGAAAGAAAGAAAGAAAAAGAAGGGCGGAAAGAAAGAAAGAATGAAAAAGAAGGCAGGAAAGAAAGAAAGAAAGAAAGAAGGAAGGAAGAAGGGAAAGGAAGGAGGGAAAGGAAGGAAGGAATGAAGGAAAGAAAGAAGGAAGGAAAGAAAAAAATATTGTATAATATTTTCCTATATGCCACATGTTGACGGGGCTCCTTTATAATATTTTACTATATACCACATGCTGACGGGGCTCATTTATAATATTTTCCTATATACCACATGCTGACGGGGCTCATTTATAATATTTTCCTATATACCACATGTTGACGGGGCTCCTTTATAATATTTTCCTATATACCACATGCTGACGGGCCTCCTTTATAATATTTTCCTATATACCACATGTTGACGGGGCTCCTTTATAATATTTTCCTAAATACCACATGCTGACGGGGCTCATTTATAATATTTTCCTATATACCACATGCTGACGGCGCTCCTTTATAATATTTTCCTATATACCACATGCTGATGGGGCTCCTTTATAATATTTTCCTACATACCACATGTTGACGTGGCTCCTTTATAATATTTTCCTATATACCACATGCTGACGGGGCTCATTTATAATATTTTCCTATATACCACATGCTGACGTGGCTCCTTTATAATATGTTCCTATATGTCACATTCTGACGGGGCTCCTTTATAATATTTTCATATATGCCACATGTTGACGTGGCTCCTTTATAATATTTTTTTCAGGCTCGGTTTAATTATGATTTGTTTCTGATTTTCACCCTGTGGGCCTCGATCTATATTTCTCTTAGTTGCTATCTTTCTCTTGTTTGTTATCTTTCTGTTCTTTGTTATCTTTCTGTTCTTTGTTATCTTTCTCTTGTTTGTTATCTTTCTCATCATTGTTATCTATCTGTTTTTTTGTTATTTTTCTGCTGTTTGTTATCTTTCTGCTGTTTTTTTTATCTTTCTCTTGTTTGTTGTCTTTCTGTTGTTTGTTATATTTCTGTTTTTTTATTGTCTTTCTGCTATTTCTTGTCTTTCTGTTGTTTGTTATCTTTCTCTTGTTTGTTATCTTTCTCTTGTTTGTTATTTTTCTATTATTTGTTATCTTTCTCTTGTTTGTTATCTTTCTGTTGTTTGTTATTTTTCTCTTATTTGTTGTCTTTCTCTTGTTTGTTATCTTTCTCAAGTACCGCATCAATCAGTCCGTCATCTTCTGTGTCTGGATGTATTCTCCACTGCCCAAATTGTTTGCCTATACAACATGTTCTTCTCAGTAAAACCCAGTCAATCATTATTCTTAAAAAAAAAATACATTTCCTTGTTAAGCCGTGTTCATACTTTATTTCTTTGTTTATTTTTCTTTGCTGTGGATTGATGTTTACGCCACAGACATAAAGTACACAAGTTTATCTAATTTACTCGACAGTGACATCATGCCTGCTCTAGTTTACAGGCTTCATCTTGAAAGATGCTCGTTCACGCCACACACACAAATCTCACGGCTGTTTGTTTTCATTACAAAATGACACATTAGATCTCATCCTATAAATATCGCATGATTTATGAGCCAAGATGGTTGAATCTACGTCTTCTTCTTCCCTTTATCATTCGGCTTTAAGCGTCAAGGGAAGATACAATTTGTGGTCTTTTGATCATCTGTTGCCATTTGTTGCTGCTATGTTTCCTAGATTCTGACCCATGGAAGTGAATCATGGACAGTAGACAAACAAATGAAAAGACGATTAGAGGCCACAGAGATGGGATTTCTCAGAAGAATGTTGAAACTTCCATGGAAAGCTAAAAAGACCAAAGAGGAAATTCTCAAAGAGGCCAATACAAAAAGGGAGCTCTTAAAAAACATCAAAACAAAACAACCAAAATTTTTCGGGCACATCATGAGAAGATGAGAGTTGTAATACTTGGTTACAACTGGCAAAATAAAAGGAAAGAGAGATCGCGGACGACAAAGAGAGAAAATACTGGATAGCTTGGTGTCATGTCATGGAAAACAGTCAACAACAGAACTGATACGATGCACTGTAGATAGAAGATTGTGGAAAGACAGGATCGCCTACGCAAATCGGTATGGCACATGATGATGATGTTTCCTATTGTTTCTAATATTCTAACAATCCATCTTTTTCGTGGTCGACCCTTTGGTCTGGTGTTCTTGCAACGTTTATTGAAGGTTCGTTGTATAGAGATGACAGGATATGCTACTTGAAATCCATTCCTGACAGTTACATTTACAGGTTTGATTTCATTTTGTAGCATCTCACAACATTCTAAATTTGCAAGCTACATTAAATTTTATATTTGTAACACTTAAGTACATTATGGGAGCCGCGATAGCTCAATGGTTAGTGAACTGGACTACAAAGGACAAGAGGTAGAGTTCGATCCCTACCGACGGCTCCTGTTTCACCCAGCCTTAAAGGGTACCGGGTTTTTTCTGGGAAAGTAAAGCGGCACGGGCGTAATACTGACCACATTACCCCAAAAATCATGTGCCGAAGGTCTGTAAAATTTATGGTCACTAACATCATATTCCCTATACGCCACTTGGCGTGACGGGGGCTCTTTACTTTATTATTTTTTACTTTAGTACATAAATACTTAAGACAATAAGGGAATCAAATATTGACCGAGAGACACATTCATCATCATCCTCCAAGTCATCATCATCTCATCCTCTAAATAATAATTTTCAGACTCATTCATCATCATCCTCCAAGTCATCATTATCTCATCCTCTAAATAATCATTTTCAGACTAATTAATCATCATCCTCCAAGTCATCATTATCTCATCCTCTAAATAATCATTTTCAGACTCATTCATCATCATCCTCCAAGTCATCATAATCGCATCCTCTAAATAACCATTTTCAGACTCATTCATCATCATCCTTTCAATCATCATCCTAATCATCCCAGCTATCATCATTATCCTCCTAGTCATCGTCAACTTCCCAGTCATCATAACATCATCGTCCAAGTGTCATCACATGTCACACAGACCTCACCAAAAGCTCATATTCTTGTGGAGCCTCTCATTCTCAGTGAAAAAGTTGATACCTGCTGTTATTCCTGCCCTTCTCAGTGTTCTTCTTAGTGTTTCTCAAGGTCGGTTTCTTTTCCTTTTGCCTATTGTTTCCAAGAGCCTGCATTCGACGTGTCCTCATCAACAACGACGATCAAACAATAACTGATGTATAACCAGCGACGGGCGGTGAGTTTGAAACTTGAGGAGGCCAGGATATGAGACCAAAATTTTACGTTGATCTTTAACCTGATCATTTGCAACATAAACATTACTGTAATTTGCGCTATGTAATATAGTGCCCATAATTATTACCATAAAGTACCATAATTATAATTCCATCATAATGTGTTAGTTATGTGCATTGTAAATTATAAAAAAAAACATGGTTTTGCTGCTAATTAAATTACTTTACAGTTTTGTTCAGTTTTTTCACTTTTTGTATATAAAGTCACAGCGCAACGATTCATACAGTCGGCACATCATAAATTCTTCTCCCCATCGGCACTACTTCTGATGTTTCAATAAAAATGTAAAACGGCATTTGATTTGCCGTTATGTTGTTGCGATGGAAACAGGTAGTTAAATGTTAAAATGGCCTACCTAGTTCTCATACTCATTGCAAGGTAGCTAGATGTCATTGTACGGTTGTAGTAGGTTTGACATCCATAGATATTGAAGCCTATTTACTAGTAACGGATTAAATTTTTTGAACGATATCACGGCTTTACTGGGGAATACGGTGGTTGGTTGTCATCATCATCAAGTCCTATGTCTGTTGTCGTAGGTGATCATGTCTCTCCACAACTTTCGATCTCGACAGTTATTTATCATTTCTGTTGTTGACCTTCTGTCAAGCCATTCTCTTAAGATGTCTGATACCTTTACTCTTTGCTTCTTTCTATCTCTTCGTCCCTCAATTTTCCAAGTTGTCACAATATATTCCAGCTGTTCCCTTCGCATTACATGATCAAACAATACCTAATATTGGAAATTAGCTCTTTTTTTTTTTAGTTCAGCCTCTTTGAAAAAGTTATCATTACTCTTCTTAGCTGTCCATGGTATTCTTAACATTCTTCTGTGGCTGGTTGTACACTGACATTTAACTCATTGTGCTGGAATGTTTTTGCGTTATGTATTGTGATCAAACATTAGTGGAGTCGTGGCCTGTGATGCCTCCTCTTATTAGCCGCCGCTGCATTTGATAGTCCTGAAGGTAGTGAGTTAACAGTCAGATCAGACGAGTCCAAGTAGAGAAATGTGTACTCTGCATAGTCATACGAACTAAGTACGTAATAAAAAATATAACATTCACGGTGATGTGCTAAACTTCATTATGGGAACCAGATATATCAATAAATACGGACATGATTTCAAGTTTTATGTAAAAGGCATTTCCTGTAATAGACCTGCTAGATAACGTAATGTGGTGATAAAATTCTCATGCTTCAGTTAGAATGAAATCCTTTCATGAGAAATGAAAGGTTCAAACGATCAATAGAAGTTCATGTAGGCCAAAGAACAAGTCCTGGCTGAAGAACTCTCATAAGTACCGTTACTGCTGGCAAAGGAGATCACATCTATATATATATATATATATATATATACACTTACTGTTTCTTCATCTATTTATCATTTCTTCTAACTGCATTTGTCTGCACGCTTTCTGCTTCGTCTACTAGTCATCGTTTCTACTGACCATATCTTGATATACACTTTCTGCTTCGTCTACTAGTCATCGTTTTTACTGATCATATCTTGATATACACTTTCTGCTTCGTCTACTAGTCATCGTTTCTACTGATCATATCTTGATATACACTTTCTGCTTCGTCTACTAGTCATCGTTTCTACTGATCATATCTTGATATACACTTTCTGCTTCGTCTACTAGTCATCGTTTCTACTGACCATATCTTGATATACACTTTCTGCTTCGTCTACTAGTCATCGTTTCTACTGATCATATCTTGATATACACTTTCTGCTTCGTCTACTAGTCATCGTGTCTGCTGTAGTCTTTGTACAATGTCATTCTCATAGGCAGGCTGGTATCGACTTTCTCTCTCTCTCTTCGCCTCTATATCTTCTTCCCTACATGTTTCCAGTTATCACAATGACGGTACAGATTAGATTTCCAACAAAACTATGATTGTTTCCCCTTGATATTGGTCACCTTTCTGTCAGGCTTAACTTCCTTTAGAACTCCACAGCTACACTAATTATATTTGTTTACCTCATTCATGCACTTGCTTTTTACTAATAAATTTAAATAGTACCAAACGTGGTCGTAAAATAAAATATCTCACTAAAACTATAACATCATGTCTCACTAAAACAATAACATCATGTCTCACTAAAACTATAACATCATGTCTCACTAAAACAATAACATCATGTCTCACTAAAACCATAACATTAAACGTTATCTCACTAAAACCATAACATTAAACATTATATCTCACTAAAACCATAACATTAAACATTATATCTCACTAAAACCATAACATTAAACGTTATATCTCACTAAAACCATAACATTAAACGTTATATCCCACTAAAACCATAACATTAAACATTATATCTCACTAAAACCATAACATTAAACATTATATCTTACTAAAACCATAACATTAAACATTATATCTTACTAAAACATAACATTAAACATTATATCTCACTAAAACCATAACATTAAACATTATATCTCTCTAAAACCATAACATGAAATACTATATATCACTAACACCATAACGTTAAATATTATGTTTCACTAAAATCATAACACTAAATACTGTCTCACCAAAACCATAGCATTAAATAATATTTCACTAAAACCATAACATTTAATATGTCAAACTAAAACGATAACATGAAGACATTTTTTCTCGTTGACGTATGTGATCCTGCCTCTCCTCAACTTTCTGTCTCCATGTGTGAATGTCGCATTTCTTTGGTTTCATATCGAGCCGTTATATTAGGACTTCTGCAATCGTTTCTCTGTTTTAGTTTATCATTAAGTTTATTTTCTTGTTGTCTCCTCTGTAGTTCCTGTTTTTACAAATGGGCTCTAATCTCACAGCCAACAGTTTGTGTTGTGTAAATTTTATTGACATGTCTCGGAACTACGTGGGAAATATATGTAACACTTGTATCCTTAGTTCTGATCATTGGCAGCCGCGTTAGCTCACTGGTTAGTGAACTGGACTACAAAGGACAAGATGTCGGGTTCGATCCTGATCGACGGCTTCCAGGTTCACCCAGCCTTAAATGGGTACCGGATTTTTTTCTGGGAAAGTAAAGCGGCACAGCCGTAAAACCGACCACATTACCCAAAAAAATCATTTGTCGAAGGTGTATAACAATTATGGTCTCTAACACCATATACCCTATACGCCACTTTGCGTCACGGGGGTACTTCTAACAATATAGACTGTATTAGAAATAAAGAAACTATATTCTAACAATATAGACTATATTAGAAATAAAGAAACTATATTCTAACAATATAGACTATATTAGAAATAAAGAAACTATATTCTAACAATATAGACTATATTAGAAATAAAGAAACAATCTTCTAACAATATAGACTATATTAGAAATAAACAAACTATCTTCTAACAATATAGACTGTATTAGAAATAAACAAACTATCTTCTAACAATATAGACTGTATTAGAAATAAAGAAACTATATTCTAACAATGTAGACTGTATTAGAAATAAAGAAACAATCTTCTAACAATATAGACTGTATTAGAAATAAACAAACTATCTTCTAACAATATAGACTGTATTAGAAATAAAGAAACTATATTCTAACAATATAGACTGTATTAGAAATAAAGAAACTATCTTCTAACAATGTAGACTGTATTAGAAATAAAGAAACTATCTTCTAACAATGTAGACTGTATTAGAAATAAAGAAACTATATTCTAACAATATAGACTGTATTAGAAATAAAGAAACTATCTTCTAACAATATAGACTGTATTAGAAATAAAGAAACTATATTCTAACAATATAGACTGTATTAGAAATAAAGAAACTATATTCTAACAATATAGACTGTATTAGAAATAAAGAAACTATCTTCTAACAATATAGACTGTATTAGAAATAAAAAAACTATATTCTAACAATATAGACTGTATTAGAAATAAAGAAACTATATTCTAACAATATAGACTGTATTAGAAATAAAGAAACTATATTCTAACAATATAGACTGTATTAGAAATAAAGAAACTATATTCTAACAATATAGACTGTATTAGAAATAAAGAAACTATATTCTAACAATATAGACTGTATTAGAAATAAAGAAACTATCTTCTAACAATATAGACTGTATTAGAAATAAACAAACTATCTTCTAACAATATAGACTGTATTAGAAATAAACAAACTATATTCTAACAATATAGACTGTATTAGAAATAAAGAAACTATCTTCTAACAATATAGACTGTATTAGAAATAAAGAAACTATCTTCTAACAATATAAACTGCATTAGAAATAAACAAACTATCTTCTAACAATGTAGAATGTATTAGAAATAAACAAGCTGTCTTCTAACAATATAGACTGCATTAGAAATAAGCAAACTATCTTCCATTCGATATAACTAAAGTCATAAGTCAGAATGAAACTTGAGAGTATGAGATATACTCGCGGAGCCAATGTTCTAGATCACCAGCGCTCAACAAATCTAAGTTTGAATGGTTTGGGCGTTACAGTGGCTCCGATTATTCCCTTCAGAGACGGCAAGCTACTTGACTTGTCCATAGGCTCAAGTTTGAAGCGATGAAACATGCAAGACAAAAAGAGAAAGAGCTCCATTTTAGCCAGAGCTTGTCCTATGCATGTTCTCCTTCCAACAGAAAACGGGATCAGCTCTTCTGGAATAACGAGACCTCCATTTTCATCGATAAATCTCTCAGGTCGAAAATTTTCAGGGTCTCCCCAGATTTTCTTGCTAAAATGAACCGAATCTAAAACAGGCCAAATAATGCTCCCTTTAGGAATTGTGTAGCCACGGAATTCAAACGTTGAATTAACTTCCCTTCGTAAACCAACTGGGGTAATGCTGCTTAAACGCTGTGTTTCCATGATGACTGCATTCAGATAAACCATCTTAGGCTTATCGTTGATGTTTGGTGTTCTAACCCTTCCAACTACTGATTCAATTTCCTTGTAAACCTTCTCCTGTATGTGAGGATAGTAGAGCATGTAAATGAAACACCACAAAATTGTAGTACTTGTGGTTTCTGTGCCAGCAAGAAAAACGATTCTAATTATTGCAATCAAATTGTCTTCGCTCAGATTCGTGGCTATTCCTTTGTCCTTCAGTGACTTCATTTCTTGCAGATAGGCAGCCACGAAATTGTCTGGTTCGTCGTTTTCGTTGAGTCCTTGCTTGATTTTGTTAATGAAAGCCTTGCTGAAGATTTCATTGACTTCTAATGACGCTCTCGTCCACTTCTTTGCGTGGAAGAAATCACCTGGGAGATGACGCAATTGTTTAAAAGGAGTCAACAAAATCACGGATACAAAATGCTTCATCATTATAGTTAAACGATCAATTAAACAAACAAAATATGGATCGTCGTATTTGAATCTTTTCCCAACAATAACGGAACAAATAATGTTTGAAACACTGATATTTAAAAGGACTCTAACATCCTGTGGTTCTCCGTTAAAAGCTGCAAGTCTTTCTATCATTGCATCGACTTCCTCTTGGATTTTGGCGGCCATGATGTTTTTCCCCATTCCAAAATTTCGAAGAATTGACATAGAAGTTGCTCGCTGTTCCTTCAAGTTATCATCCCTGGCTCCAATTATTCCCTTGTTGCATTCCCCAACAAGTTCATCACTCAACGTATGCTGCATGTTGATAATACAGTCAGCGTATTTGATCCAAATTTCTTTAATGTCATCAAAATCATGAAAGAGAATCTGTAGATCTCCAGCCAGATCAAGACTGTAAATATCTCCAGCTTTTACACGTAGTTCCTGCATGATGTCTCTCAAATCCCCAATCAAGGTGAAGAGATGCCCAACAAGTGGTAAAGGCTTCACTGGAAATGGCGGGACGTGGTAACTGTAGTACATGCGTCTGCTTTTGGTCCAGAGCCAAAACAGAGTGGAAGCGGCTGTAGCCCCGAGCAGAAGTGTGGAGACTCTAATCTCGAATGGTAGCCAGTTTGATGACATTATGTCAAGATCCAAGAAAAATCAAATCTGTTGAAAACAAAGGGAAAAGAAATAGTGATAAATGTATTTTCTCTCTCTCTCTCTCTCTCTCTCTCTCTCTCTCTCTCTCTGTGGTCAGGACTCAATCAGAGTAGGATTCCAGACTCTCACATGAAGTCAGCTGTCAGGTTAAGTGTTTTGATCGCCCCCACAGACAGAACATCACAATTAGAGTTTGTCAGATCCACTCTGACCGAACACCCGTTAAAACGTTGTACTGTGTTCTGCGCCAGTGGCCCAGTGCATCTGATTTCAGCAAGCATTTTATTCAGGTTTGCTTTCCCTAGCCTTTGATTGTCCCCAATCTTCCTGCAAGGCAGCAGATGATCTTTTCTGTAGGGGGATTCTGCCATTAGATGGTCTGCCCTCCCAGGTTTACGAGCATCATCTGCCCGAGTCACTAGAGGTGACTAACACAGACATGTACACACAAAGATATGAGATGTGTCTAACACAGACATGCACACACACAAAGATATGAGATGTATTTTCTGAAGATAGTTAAACTTAATTAATTTGCTGCTAGCAACATTGGCTATAGAATGAATGTTTCAACAGAATACAAAGGACTGGTCTACTTCTTCACTGTTGAAGTCTTGGCAGCCAACTCCAGGGATCTAGTACCCGTTCAGCTTCGATGAATCAACAACGACTGGTTGTGATTCTATCCATCTATTGTCCTTTCGAGCCGAAGACGGCACATAGGGCAGAATCACAATCTCAAAAACAGGAACCTTGCGTGCCAAAATGGCACATATTGCAGAGATCACTGCTTCAAAAACCTATGGCTCTGTTTCCATTACAATACATTTTTACAATGACAGCTTGTCGAGCCATCGATCAACCTCCTTAGTCGCCTCTTACGACATGCCTGGAAGATCACAGAGTTATTATTCTTTACTTCCCTCATAATGAGGCCCCGGTAACACACGGGTAAAGAAGTAAAGGCATCAAGATTGAGATGCGAAGCTGATGTAAAGCTGATGTAAAGCTGATGTAAAGCTGATGATAATTAGAATTCTTAAAAAAAGGAGAAAAAAGTGGTATGATGACAGCTTTACGTGGTAATGGACAAAGCAAAAGTCGACGTTTCCGCCAAGTAGCCTTCAGCTGGAACAACAAACAACAACACAACATATATATATATATATATATATATATATATATATATATATATATATATATATATATATATGTATATAAGGATGTGTAAAAAAATCTAACTACATAGCGATAATATTCTAGATACTCAAGAAAGGTATTAAAAAATGGTGACTTCCCTTTGTTCCAGAGAGTGGTCAGCTTCTGAATGGACTAAAAACATTAACAAAACAATAACACATGGGTGCTGGTTGTGATTGAACTCCATTTCTTTTATTGACAAGCGAGTGCCCTACCTTCTGTGCTAGTGAATCACTCAATATTAGCTAATCTTCCTTTGTCTGCTTATTCTCCCCTTTGCCTTTCCATGTTTTTGTTAAAATGAATACTTGCAATAAATGCAACTGTTGCTTGGAGATTGTTTTTGTTTATAATGAATACTTGCAATAAATGCAACTGTTGCTTGGAGATTGTTTTTGTTTATAATGAATACTTGCATTAAATGCAACTGTTGCTTGGAGATTGTTTTTGTTTATAATGAATACTTGCAATAAATGCAACTGTTGCTTGGAGATTGTTTTTGTTTATAATGAATACTTGCAATAAATGCAACTGTTGCTTGGAGATTGTTTTTGTTAGCTTTATGCAACTTTGCCAGAAATGTTAAATCTTTGAGTCTATTATTTTTAGCCGGTCCGATTATGAACAATCTTATATATGTCCAATCACTGGTCTTTTAATGCTTGTGGTGTATCTAGCAGACTAAGTTTGTGCATGAGTTTGTTGGTTTTTGTTATGACCTCTTTAATATTGATGTTAACCTGTCCCAATCAATCAAATAATGCCCATCATTTGAACAAATCAGCCCTCTCTATCAGGTCATGTGATTTAATTATCAATTTTCTAACATTCTGCTCATTTCCTTTCACGTTTACACGTTCTGTCAATTCCGACATTTTTAGCTGATTCCGCAATATTTCTGAACATGAACAATATCTGTGCTGGATATAAGCGAAATACGGGTCGATTTGGGAAAACACATGTCAATGTGGGAAAAGATTGGGATTATTATATTTTAATATAGACGTGGGGAACATTCAGTTATATGAATCTGAATAATGATAGAAGAAGTATATAAATGTAAACGTGCTCAGAGAAGACATAGGAAAATAACAACATATAGTTTTGAGAACTAAATATTATATGATATATATATATATATATATATATATATATATATATATATATATATATATATATTATAGTAGATACTTTATGAGAAGAGACATGACGTTTGACATACATAATTTGTGAGAAAATACTTGAAGTTTCGCATCCCAGATAATTTGTGAGAAGATATAAGCTATATGATGTTCGGTATAACTGATAATTTGTGAGGAGAAAATACATGACATTTGACATAGCAAATTATTTGTGAAGAGATACGACGTTTGATACAGCAGATAATTTGTGAGAAAATACATGACTTTTGACACAGCAGATAATTTGTGATGAGAAAATACATGGCATTTGACACAGCAGATAATTTGTGAGAAAATACATGACATTTGACACAGCAGATAATTTGTGAGAAAATACATGACATTTGACACATCAGATAATTTGTGAGAAAATACATGACATTTGACACAGAAGATAATTTGTGAGAAAATACATGACATTTGACACAGAAGATGATTTGTGAGAAAATACATGACATTCGACATTGCAGATAATCTGTGAAGAGATACGACGTTTGACATAGAAGATACTTTGTGAGAAGATACATGACGTTTGACATAGCAGATAATCTGTGAGAAGATACATGACGTTTGACATAGTAGATAATCTGTGAGAAAATACATGACGTTCGACATAGCAGATAATTTGTGAGAAGATACATGACGTTTGACATAGCAGATAATCTGTGAGAAGATACATGACGTTTGACATAGCAGATAATCTGTGAGAAGATACATGACGTTTGACATAGCAGATAATCTGTGAGAAGATACATGACGTTTGACATAGCAGATAATTTATGGGAAGCGAGTGGAAGCATCACTCATCATCAAATTGTGCATCCAATGATATCAAATAAAAACCGACTGCTGTAGAAACAACTGATCTTCTCATTACAGAAGTGAAATTAATGATGGTGAATAAATATTTAAAAGTAGGACTTTATTTGTAAATAAAAGTGAGCCGGAGCCCTATCTTCCATACAACTAGAAAATCGTAATAATTCAGGCTCATGTAGTGCTACATTTGTTACATTTATATAATCAAAATCAATAGTCGTAACATGTAACGCAAACCTGGAGTGTTTCAACTCTTCGATTACTTGTACATTTTGTAATGTCTTTATCGGGGCATTAATTATATACTATATTGTATAATAGTAGAAATGTGGTTTTACAGAAGAATGTTGAGAATACCATGGACAGCTAAATAGAGTAATGAAAATTTTCAGAAAGAAGTCAAAGCAAAATAGAGAGCTAATTTCCAATATTAGGAAGAAACAATCATCTTTCTTTGACCATGTAATGAGAAGGGAACGGCTGGAATATATTGTAACAACTGGGAGAATTGAGGGACGAAGAGATAGAGGAAAGCAGAGAGAACAGATACCAGACAGCATATGAGAATGGCTTGACAGAAGGTCAACAACAGAAATGATAAATAACTGTCGAGATCTAAAGTTGTGGAGAGACATGATCACCTACGCCAGCAGGCCCGGTACTTGATGATGATGATGGTGATATCGGAGCAATTGAGGGCCGTCAATGTTTAGCGAAAAGCGCTGCGACTCGTTTCACCTGAAAAAAAAAAGGTGTGGTTAAAAAATAAAAGTTAAAGTTATCTGTTAATATTTCTTTTTATTACATTTTCTTTTTAAGGGTGAAAATGAGTTAGAAGAAATGTTAGACTTTATAGTGAAGGAAAGCAAAAATAAAGTACTCAGCCTCAATTGCAATACAGAAGTAATGGTTGCAAAAAAAAAAGAAATGGACTTCACCATAATGCACAATAAAGACAAATGGAAAAATATTAAAAGAACTAAATGAATTTAAACATCTGGGAGCAATGTTAACCTCAAATGTTAGATGTACAAAAGAGGTGAGATCCAGAATGGCCCAGGCAAAAGCGGCTTTCCAAAAATTGAGGAAGTTACTGTGCAATCCATTTTGGCAATAGAAACAAGAAAAAGAGTTCTTAAATGTTATGTAGAGCCAGTCTTAACATATAGATGTGAATCATGGACAATAGGACAACAGACAAGAAAAAAAACACTGGAGACTGTAGAAATGTGGTTTTACAGAAGAATATTGAGAATACCATGGACAGCTAAGAAGAGTAATGAAAACTTTCTGAAAGAGGTCAAAGCAAAAATAGAGCTAATTTCCAATATTAGGAAGAAAAAATCATATTTTTTTTGCCATGTAATGAGAGGAGAACAGCTGGAATATATTGTGACAACTGGGAAAGTTCAGGAATGAAGAGCTAGAGGGAAGCAAAGAGAACAGATACCAGACAGCTTAAGAGAATGGCTTGACAGAAGGTCAACAACAGAAATGACAACTGTCGAGATCTAAAATTGTGGAGAGACATGATCACCTACGCCAGCAGCCATGGTACTTGAAGATGATGATGATGTTTCTATTTTATACCTGCACCATTACAATATACATAATCACTAATAAATTATGACATACCTTCTCTATTCTGTAAATATATATACCCTTCCCAATCAAGGCTTGCATTAAAACGTTTATGTAAAGTTGAACTCTTCAGCTCTCTCTCTAAACGCTTACATTTGGTTTCTTGGGTCCTGTAACTTTTAAATGGAAGGCACCAGTCCTTGAAAATCATGGACCAGTGTATGTAAATTTACATAGAAGCGGTTATTCACGGTCGGGTGGTTTTGTAATCAGGGGCGTAATTGTGTGATTATATTAGAACTCATATGTTTATCTCTGATAATGTAATAAGTAGCTACAAATATACGAAAAATGAATATAATTTTATATTTAAATTACTTGTAGATTAGGTTACTTTAGGTTTTTTTTAATAAGATTTTTATTTGTAGACTTTTGTGCAACGGTTTTTGATGCAATCTGTTGAACAGGTGTAGCTATAATACAGAATAGAATAATTATGTGTTGTTATTTTTGTTTTATTTACAACATTGAAACAACATTAAATTCAAATATATCATCATTAGGTGGCATGTCCTTTACAGAACGTTACATTCACCACAGCCCATCTGAAAGAATCTCTGTCTCTGGGCAGATCTTCCACGTCTTATGGTGTCATGTTCAATATCTCCTTGATGTTCTCATTATTCTCCTTGTTCCCTCATACGTTGCCCAGGAACCATGCACTCTATTATTGTTCTTTCCAGTTCGCTATGTCTTTTGACGTGGCCAAAGTATTAATTTCCTCCGTAGAATGATGTTTATAAGCCAGTTCTTTTCCAATGTTAAGACATTTAATATGTCTTCATTGCTCCTTTTCATTATCCAGGTCACCTTTAGGTTTTTTTTGTAGCATTTTGTTTCGCAGGAATCGATTTTCTTCCTTATTGTTTGCGAGATCTGCACGATTCACAACTATAACATGTTTATTAGGAAGGTAAATGCTCTCAGAAATGTTAACGTTACTGCCTTGCAGGTATTGTGCCATACGTTCTTCAGGTCTTTGAATTGTTATGTTGATTTTGCTAATCTTCCTGGCAGTCTCCACGTTACTAAAGATCCAAGATATTCATAGTTTGTTACAATTTTAAGTTCTTCATGTTGATGGAAAGAGAATGACTTGTAAAAATAAAAAAAAGACACAGAAAGTGGCTACACTGCGAGCAAAAGAGTAAAAATGCTAACAGATAATAAAGATATAATAAATAAATGGCAGGGTTAAATAACATAATTATTTTATTACGAAATAGAAAAGAAACCAACTTTAAAATGTACGTCAGTCTATAACATATGAAAATCTAAAGTAGAAAAATCTATACATACAATGAAAATGGAAAATCTGCAGGGTCTGACAACATATAGTTAGAGTTGATAAAGGCACTACAATTTTTGGGCATTGGAGTGATCACATACATATACAACGACATACACCATACAGGATGCATACCAAATTAACTAAAAAAAAAATAAGCTTTCGTTGCATTGCCTAAAAATAATAGTGCAGTTGAATGCAGTGATTTTAGAACAATACACCTAATGAACTATGTAACACAAATCTTGCTAAAAGTTATACAAGGAAGGATTCCAAATAAAATCAATACTGAATTAGATGAGCAGCAATATGGTTTTAGGAAAAACAGTGGGACAAAGGAAGCCATATTCTGCATGAGAACATTAATCGAAAAATACACAGAAATAAAACAAACCAATATATGCCTGCTTCATAGACTACACCAAAGCTTTTGATAGAGTACACCACAAACAACTTATAGAATGCCTAAAAGAGATACATCTAGATGACATGGACATACGACTAATATGTAATCTATACTGGGAGCAAACAGCAGTAATAAAATATAATAAAGAGAACTCTACACCCATTGATATAAAAAGAGGAGTAAGACAGCGGATGCATCCTATCACCAAGCTTGTTCAATCTATACACTGAGCAAATCTTTAAAAACATCTCAGAGATGCCAGGCCTAAACATTAATGGAAAGATAATCAATAACCTAAGATATGCTGATGATACTGTTCTACTAGCAGAAAATCCTGAAGATCTACAACAATTACTTAATGTAATAAACACGACAAGCAAATAATATGGACTAAATATGAATATCAAAAAGACCAAAACTATGATCATAAACAAAGAAAATACTCAAAACCTACAAATGGATATCAAAGTTGAAGGAATAGACCTGGAGACAGTTCAGAACAACAACAACCTTGGACATACTATAACCAATGATGGAAAATGTAAAACTGATTTAAGCAAAAGAATATAAATAGCAACAAGTTATCTTAATTACATGAAAAATATGGATTTATAGAAGATTAAGAAAAATTGAGAATGAACTACAAGAAATGATAGACATAATAGTAAAAGAAAGCATCAAGAATGGTCTCAGTCTCAATAGTAAGAAAACAGAAGTAATGGTCATATCGAAGAAACAATCATCACCAGCATGCAGCATAAAAGTAAACAGGACGCATTTGAAACAAGTGCAACGCGTCAAATACTTGGGCACAATAATAACATCGGATGGAAGATGCACCACAGAAATAAAAAGCAGAATAGCTCAGGCCACAATAGCATTTCAGAAAATGAAAAATATCTTATGCAACAAATCTATGTCAATACAAATGAGAAAGAGAGTTCATCTGTGCTATATAGAACCAATGCTGACCTACGGAAGTGAATCATGGACAGTAGACAAACAAATGAAAAGACGATTAGAGGCCACAGAGATGAGATTTCTCTGAAGAATTTTGAAGTTCCCTGGACAGCTAAAAAGACCAATGAGGAAATTCTCAAAGAGAGCAACACAAAAAGGCAGCACCTAAAAAAACATCAGAAAGAAACAATCAACATTTTTCAGGCACATCATGAGAAGAGGAAAGTTGAAATACTTGGTTACAACTGGAAAAATAAAAGGAAAGAGAGATCGCGGACGATAAAGAGAGAAAATACTGGATAGCTTGGTGTCATGGCATGGAAAGCAGTCAACAACAGAACTGATACGATGCACTGTAGATAGAAGATTGTGGAAGGACATGATCGCCTACGACAACCGGCATGGTACATGATGATGATGAAGAAAAATTGGATAGAAACAAAAGAAAACAAATGAAGTATTAAAACATCGAAAAAAATGAAAATTGAATTACTAAATAGAACTCAAACAAGAGAAATGCGATTTTTAGGGCATGTTAAACGACAGCAACTTACTCTAAGGTAAATTTGGTGGGGAAAATACAAGGAAAAAGAAGCAGAGGCAGACCAAGACTAACATTGTGCGAGTAACATTAAAAGATGGACTCAGAATATGACAACATGCACTATCAAAGCAATGGACAGGATAGATTGGCACTCCATAGTAGCCCTCCCTCGATGGGGAGACGGTACTAAATGATGATCATGACTGTTTTGGGTTAGCTTCCTGTTTTGTCAGTGGACATTATCTTGGTTTTTCTGGATATTTCTATAGAGGTCATGCACTTCACTGTGCTCACACACTCAGTTATCTGATGCATGACGTCATTGTATCAATGTATCAATGTATCAATGTATCAATGTATCAATGTATCATTGTATCAATGTATCAATGTATCAATGTATCAATGTATCAATGTATCAATGTATCATTGTATCAATGTATCATTGTATCATTGTATCAATGTATCATTGTATCAATGTATCATTGTATCAATGTATCAATGTATCAATGTATCAATGTATCATTGTATCAATGTATCAATGTATCATTGTATCAATGTATCATTGTATCAATGTATCATTGTATCAATGTATCATTGTATCAATGTATCATTGTATCATTGTATCAATGTATCATTGTATCAATGTATCATTGTATCAATGTATCATTGTATCAATGTATCATTGTATCATTGTATCAATGTATCATTGTATCAATGTATCATTGTATAAATGTATCAATGTATCATTGTATAAATGTATCAATGTATCAATGTATCAATGTATCAATGTATCATTGTATCAATGTATCAATGTATCAATGTATCAATGTATCATTGTATAAATGTATCAATGTATCAATGTATCAATGTATCAATGTATCAATGTATCAATGTATCATTGTATAAATGTATCAATGTGTCAATGTATCAATGTATCATTGTATCAATGTATCAATGTATCAATGTATCAATGTATCATTGTATCATTGTATCAATGTATCAATGTATCATTGTATCAATGTATCAATGTTTCATTGTATCAATGTATCAATGTATCAATGTATCATTGTATCAATGTATCAATGTATCAATGTATCAATGTATCAATGTATCATTGTATCATTGTATCAATGTATCATTGTATCAATGTATCAATGTATCATTGTATCAATGTATCAATGTATCAATGTATCATTGTATCAATGTATCAATGTATCATTGTATCAATGTATCAATGTATCAATGTATCAATGTATCATTGTATCAATGTATCAATGTATCATTGTATCAATGTATCAATGTATCATTGTATCAATGTATCAATGTATGCAAATGAAAAAGCTCAACAAATTCAAAAATAAAAGCACGTCATTATACATTTTCAGTAGATTACGTCAAAAATGTTGAACAAAAGTCTATAAATAAACAAGTTGGCAAAACGTCTAGGTAAAATAGTCAACGAGTAAATGCAAAAAATGAAATGCTAGTCGAATATTTAGTAAAATATGTATCGTTGTAAATGTTAATTAATTGATATAGTCATCGTCATCTGTTATATACAGGTATTTACAAGTCTTGTAAACTAATTTGTTCACTTTGGCACTAACTTATGGATGTAATAAACAAGTCTATGGTAGTAGTATAGATATTCACGACTAGATCACTCTAATCTATAAATGTAATGTATTATTTTATAACACTAACAGTTTTCGTCAAACGTCATCAATGTCCCCTGAAATGTGGGAAGGACGCAGGATTTTGACAACCATGGGTCCACATCACTTCTTCCGATGAAAGAGATGGGAGTTCATGGGCACAACCAGAAACAAGAAACATAGCGGGCGTATAAGAAGGCTTATCAACCAACACAGAACTAAAGTCGTCAATCGCTGAACACGGCGGGACTTGCTGAGGAAGGGATCTGAGCATCTATGGACATGTTAAGAGTACATTGATGATGACCCGCAAATAACTCAATATTTCAATAACTCAATAACTCAATAACTCAATATTTCAATACATTGCAGTTTCACTTAAAACTGTAGTATACTAAATTATAACTTCATTACGGACATAACTGTAGCCTCCAAATTTATAATTTTAGTTCAGAAAACTTTGAGAAAATAGAACGCTCATTTAGAACAATGCCATAGTAATAAAACATACAGCAAAGCGTACAATAAAGAGTACAACAAAGCATACAATAAAGCGATACTAGTGAAGTAAATACCAGAGCCGCATTGGGCGTCTAACGTCTTTTAACAAGTTCACATATATTTGGATTTCAAAGACACAATCATACACAACTCAATATATGTAACTCCTGTGTGATTCCAGCATTAATATACTGGTTTGAGAGCTGGAAATCAATAAAAGCTTTAGAACAAAGACTAAACACTTTCCACAACAAATGTCTTCCAAAATTTCTAAACATACGTTGGTCGAACGTAAAGCCAATTACCAACATAAGACACGAAACTAAACAGGGCTATGTATCCAATTACGTGAGAAGGCGACGCTGGAAATATATTTGTCACGTTCTCAGAATGGACTTGATAAGGTTACCTCAGGATAAGGCTACCTCAGGATAAGGCTACCTCAGGATAAGGCTACCTCAGGATAAGGCTACCTCAGGATAAGGCTACCTCAGGAGGTTCTTATATGGAGATCAGAAGTTAAAGGAAACAAAGAACATCGAAGGAGACCCTGCGCAGAATCATCATCAAGGAGAGCGCAGCTATGGGTCTCAGAACAAGCATGAGCTAAAACAGGTTGTGGCTGGCCTATGTCAGACATGGACAACTATGACGTCTGGCCTATGTCAGACATGGACAACTATGACTTCTGGCCTATGTCAGACATGGACAACTATGACTTCTGGCCTATGTCAGACATGGACAACTATGACTTCTGGCCTATGTCAGACATGGACAACTATGACGTCTGGCCTATGTCAGACATGGACAACTATGACTTCTGGCCTATGTCAGACATGGACAACTATGACTTCTGGCCTATGTCAGACATGGACAACTATGACTTCTGGCCTATGTCAGACACGGACAACTATGACTTCTGGCCTATGTCAGACATGGACAACTATGACTTCTGGCCTATGTCAGACATGGACAACTATGACTTCTGGCCTATGTCAGACATGGACAACTATGACGTCTGGCCTATGTCAGACATGGACAACTGTGACTTCTGGCTTATGTCAGACATGGACAACTATGACTTCTGGCCTATGTCAGACATGGACAACTATGACTTCTGGCCTATGTCAGACATGGACAACTATGACTTCTGGCCTATGTCAGACATGGACAACTATGACTTCTGGCCTATGTCAGACACGGACAACTATGACTTCTGGCCTATGTCAGACATGGACAACTATGACTTCTGGCCTATGTCAGACATGGACAACTATGACTTCTGGCCTATGTCAGACATGGACAACTATGACTTCTGGCCTATGTCAGACATGGACAACTATGACTTCTGGCCTATGTCAGACATGGACAACTATGACTTCTGGCCTATGTCAGACATGGACAACTGTGACTTCTGACCTATGTCAGACATGGACAACTGTGACTTCTGACCTATGTCAGGCATGGACAACTATGACTTCTGGCCTATGTCAGACATGGACAACTGTGACTTCTGGCCTATGTCAGACATGGACAACTGTGACTTCTGGCCTATGTCAGACATGGACAACTATGACTTCTGGCCTATGTCAGACATGGACAACTATGACTTCTGCCATATGTCATACATGGACAACTGTGACTTCTGGCCTATGTCAGACACGGACAACTATGACTTCTGGCCTATGTCAGACATGGACAACTATGACTTCTGGCCTATGTCAGACACGGACAACTATGACTTCTGCCATATGTCATACATGGACAACTATGACTTCTGGCCTATGTCAGACATGGACAACTATGACTTCTGCCATATGTCATACATGGACAACTATGACTTCTGGCCTATGTCAGACACGGACAACTATGACTTCTGGCCTATGTCAGACACGGACAACTATGACTTCTGGCCTATGTCAGACATGGACAACTATGACTTCTGGCCTATGTCAGACATGGACAACTATGACTTCTGGCCTATGTCAGACATGGACAACTATGACTTCTGGCCTATGTCAGACATGGACAACTATGACTTCTGGCCTATGTCAGACACGGACAACTATGACTTCTGGCCTATTCGGCCCAAAAGATAAAATAAATCAATCAATCATGATAATAACAATGATTGCTTAACGCTTTCCTACCTATATTTTAAAACATTCTATTTTCAATGTGTAATTATTAATTGAATACTTTACAAGTCCTTTTAATATTGATAGTCGACTGAAACTTTTTTTTTCCTTTTTGACGTGTCCATTTCTTGAAATTATAGAGTATATATTACATTCTTATTCTTCTTTCCTTCCTCACTTGCCTTTCAGCGTGGAGGCCAGATATAGTTTCTTGTCTTTTGTTCTTCTGTTGACTTCTCCTGGTGTAATTCTTTCTAGTGCTTCTATCATTCTTTTCCGTGCTTGGTCTTCTGAGTGTCTGATGTTCTCGCAGCATTTCTTGAAAGTTCGATATGTTGTCTTTTCATCTATGTCTTATCATGTGACAAAACCATTTTAGTCGCTGTTTCTGTATGTATTCAGTGGAATTATTCTTAGCTTTCATTACATGTGAAATGACTCTACAACCATGTCCAGAATACACGGACGTCAGAGGAAGGGAGGCAGAAAGGAACCCAGCAGGAAAACACATAAGAATAACATATTAACACAGAACTGGAATCTCCACATAAGGAGAACCTCATGAGAATGAGACCTGAACACTTATTTACATGTCCGACGTGCAAAGAGGATCATCCGTCGACTAAACTAAACTAAACTAAACTAAACTAAACTAAACTAAACTAAACTAAACTAAACTAAACTAAACTAAACTAAACTAAACTAAATTAAATTAAACTAATCTAAAATAAATTATACTAAAATATGTAAAAACTAAAAAAGAAACTAAATTTAGAAACTAAATTAAACTAAACTAAATTAAACTAAACTAAACTAAATTAAATTAAACTAAACTAAATTATACTAAACTAAACTAAACTAAATATTAAACTAAACTAAACTAAACTAAACTAAATTATACTAAACTAAACTAAATTAAACTAAACTAAACTAAACTAAACTAAACTAAATTATACTAAACTAAATGAAACTAAACTAAACTAAACTAAACTAAATTAAACTAAACTAAACTAAACTAAACTAAACTAAACTAAATTATACTAAACTAAACTAAACTAAACTAAATTAAATTAAACTAATCTAAAATAAATTATACTAAACTGAACTAAGCTAAACTAAGCTGAACTAAACTAAACTAAACTAAACTAAACTGAACTGAACTAAACTAAACTAAACTAAATTAAATTAAACAAAACTAAATTATACTAAACTAAACTAAATATTAAACTAAACTAAACTAAACTAAACTAAATTATACTAAACTAAACTAAATTAAACTAAACTAAACTAAACTAAACTAAACTAAATTATACTAAACTAAATGAAACTAAACTAAACTAAACTAAATTAAACTAAACTAAACTAAACTAAATTAAATTAAACTAATCTAAAATAAATTATACTAAACTGAACTAAACTAAACTAAACTAAACTAAATTAAATTAAATTAAACTAAACTAAATTATATTAAACTGAACTAAACTGAACTAAACTAAACTAAACTTAACTAAATATTAAACTAAACTAAATTAAATTAAATTAAATTAAATTAAATTAAACTAAACTAAACTAAACTAAACTAAACTATACTAAACTGAACTAAACTAAACTAAACTAAACTAAATATTAAATTAAACTAAACTAAACTAAACTAAACTTTTACACATGAAACACTTTTACAGGCTAACCTTAGATGACACCTTCAGTCTCCAAAAATTTCCCCACATGTTCCGCCACTGCCTCTATACATGTTATTAATGCCGACATGTGCTATTTTTCCCCCCTCCAGAAATGGATTACGTTAGAATCACATTCAAACGGCCTCCTTTCATAATTCCACACAGCAAATACATCCATTAAAATCCATGAAAGCGACGTTATCTATGATATATTATATCTCTGTTGCTGTTCCTTTACAAGACATGGTTTCTTGACGTAACATCAATGCTTGAGATGATACCGTTTTTGCACTTATTAGCATATGTTGTCTGGTGGTTTCCAAACGATTAACACTTCACATGTTTACGGAGACCTTACGAGTAGGGAGATGGGGAGAGATGAAAGCAAGGTCGTGGTGACTTTTGTTTAAATTGTTTAAAAATGGAAATAATGCCTTGAATTTTTCAGGTTCTATTTTTTTTTTAATGATTGCTTTGACTGGGGAGACATTTATAACGTTATAACGCCGTGTAAGAAGACTTAATAACCAACCTAGAACTGGAGTCGTCAGTCGCTGGACACTGAGGGAATTGCTGAGGAGGGATTCTGAGCGCCTATGGACATGTTCGGAGTGCAATGATGATGACCCGCAAATAACTCAATAACTCAATAACATTTATAACGTTTCTTTTTAGTTCTATTATTGATGTCCTTTATGTTCGGCTTTTGGCGTCTTTACAGACGGTTGGTAGCTAGCAATCATGATTTGTCAATAGTTTGGAGTCTTTTGTTGACTTTACTTTTACTGTGCAGCTTCTCTCAGCGACTGAATCAGCAAGTTTTGCTAGACATTCTCGACTGCAGAATTAACAACACGACATCTCCTTTCTCCTGGCATAACGTATTTTACTTTATAAGTATGAATTAGCCTTCAATTAAAAAAAGAAAATATGTATGGCCAGAATTAATTTTTATTTTCCTTTGGTTGTTGTTTTTTTTTTTGTAAATTAGCAACCAAACAAGACAGTTCCAGTAAATAAAACATGGATTCAGACTAGGCTGTGATCTGTCGCCGGATATGTTTTCACTTCACAGCTAACTTATGAGATCAATAGTAGATTTAGAAGGATTTGAGGTCAACAGTCAAAACTTAAAAAAATTCGCTATATGCGGATGACACAGTCTTAATAGCAGAAACAGAGAATGAACTACAAGAAACGATGGACATAATAGTAAAAGAAAGCAACAAGAAATGTATCAGTCTGAATAGTAAGAAAACAGAAGTAATGGTTATATGGAAGAAATAATCATCACCAGCATGCAGCTTAGACACAAACTGGACGCATCTGAAACAAGTACAACGCGTCAAATACTTGGACACAATAATGCTATAAGATGGAAGATGCCCCCCGGAAAAAAAAACAGAATAGCTCAAGCCAAAATAGCATTTTAGAAAATGAAATACGTCTTATGCAACAAATCTATGTCAATAGAAGTGAGAAAGAGAGTTCATCGGTGATATACACAGCTAATTATGACCTATGGAAGCGAATCATGGACAGTAAACAAACAAATGAAAAGACAACTAGAGGCCACAGAGATGGGATTTCTCAGAAGAATGTTGAAAGTTTCATGGACACTTAAAAAGACCAAGGAGGAAATTCTCAAAGAGGCCAACACAAAAAGAGAACTCCTACAAAATATCAGAAAGAAACAATTAGCATTTTTTCGGGCACATCCTAAGAAGAGGAAAGTTGGAATACTTGGTTACAACTGTCAAAATATAGGGAAAATGAGATCGCGAAGACAAAGAGAGAGAATACTAGATAGCTTGGTGTCATGACATTGAAAACAGTCAACAACAGAACTGATACGATGCACTGTGGATAGAAGATCGTAGAAGGACATGATCGCCTACGCCTACTGGTGTGACACATGATGATGTTTTTTGTAAATTTGTTAATATTCGCCAATTATGGTTGTTTACATTATTGCGTTGTGATATCTGCAATAGCCATTGTCTGTCTACGCCACCAAATATCTTTACCTGATTCACAAAAGATCCTACAACAATTTCATCATCTTAGAAGATAAGGCCGAAGTGCTCTGTACCGTTACTGCCGTTTTATATATATATATATATATGTGTGTGTGTGTGTGTGTGTGCGTGTGTGTGTGCGTGTGCGTGTGTGTGTGTGTGTGTGTGCGAACGCATGTGTGTGTGTGTGTGTGCGAACGCATGTGTGTGTGTGTGTGTGTGTGTGTGTGTGTGTGTGTGCGAACGCATGTGTGTGTGTATTCTTATAATTAGACATCTAAAAGCAAAAACCAAAATGAAACAAAAAACGAAAATGAGAAAAACAAGACGTGAAAGAGGATATAAAATCATTAAAAAAATATATATTTAACAAAATGTATAAATGGGCAACGTTCTGATAATTGACTTCTGACAATCCATGAATCACATGAACGCTATAAACATCATCATCATCATCATCATCATCAATAGGTCACATATCATTTGCAGAACGTTACGACCGTCATAATCATCAGGTCGCATATCCTTCGCAGAACGTTACAACCATCATCATCATCAGGTCACATATCCTTTGCAGAACGTTACAACCATCATCATCATCAGATCGTATATCCTTTGCAGAACGTTACAACCATATCATCATCATCATCATCATCAGGTCGCATATCCTTTGCAGAACGTTACAACCATCATCATCATCAGGTCACATATGTTTTGCAGAACGTTACAACCATATCATCATCATCAGGTCGCATATCCTTTGCGGAATGTTACAACCATCATCATCATCAGGTCGCATATACTTTGCGGAACGTTACAACCATCATCATCATCATCGGGTCACATATCCTTTGCAGAACGTTACAACCATCATCATCATCAGGTCGCATATCCTTTGCAGAACGTTACAACCATCATCATCATCAGGTCGCATATCCTTTGCAGAACGTTACAACCATCATCATCATCATCATCGGGTCACATATCCTTTGCAGAACGTTACAACCATCATCATCATCATCATCATCAGGTCGCATATCCTTTGCAGAACGTTACACCCGTCATCATCATCATCATCATCAGGTCGCATATCCTTTGCGGAACGTTACAACCATCATCATCATCAGGTCGCATATCCTTTGCGGAACGTTACAACCATCATCATCATCGGGTCACATATCCTTTGCAGAACGTTACAACCATCATCATCATCAGGTCGCATATCCTTTGCAGAACGTTACAACCATCATCATCATCAGGACGCATATCCTTTGCGGAATGTTACAACCATCATCATCATCGGGTCACATATCCTTTGCAGAACGTTACAACCATCATCATCATCATCAGGTCGCATATACTTTGCAGAACGTTGCAACCATCATCATCATCATCATCATCAGGGTGCATATCATTTGCAGAACGTTACAACCATCATCATCATCATCAGGTCGCATATCCTTTGCAGAAAGTTACAACCATCATCATCATCATCAGGCCACATATCCTTTGCAGAACGTTAGAACCATCATCATCATGATCATTAGGTCACATATCCTTTGCAGAACGTTACAACCATCATCATCATCATCATCATCATCATCATCATCATCAGGTCGCATATTTTTTTTGCAGAACGTTACAACCATCATTATCATCATCATCATCAGGTCATATATCCTTTGCAGAACGTTAAAACCATCATCATCATCAGATAGCATATCTTTTGCAGAATGTTACAACCATTATCATCTTCATCAGGTCGCATATCTTTTGCAGAACGTTACAACCATCATCATCATCAGGTCGCATATCTTTTGCAGAACGTTACAAACCAACATCATCATCATCATCATCAGGTCGCATATCTTTTGCAGAACGTTTCAACCATCATCATCATCAGGTCACATATCTTTTGCAGAACGTTACAACCATCATCATCATCATTATCAGGTCGCATATCTTTTGCAGAACGTTACAACCATCATCATCATCATCATCATCATGTCGCATATCTTTAATGAATCGATCTTCGTCCCATTTGTTTATCTGATTTTGCGCTGAAACTGTTTTCTCGTTGAAACCGTTTTCTCGTTGAAACCCTTTTATCGTTGAAACCGTATTCTTGTTGAAATCGTTTTTTCGTTGAAACCGTTTGCAGGTCACAAGTAGACCCAAAACGTCCACAATACCTGTGCTGAAAGTAGTTATCGACCCATAGCTGACTGTGCGTTTTATTATTAACAAATGAGAAGAAATGAAGACTGTGCTATACGGTTCTCTGCTAAACTGTCTAACCTGTCTGCCAAACGAGGTAGGATCGAAAGGAAACCCGGAGTCTAAAGCTGCATAGTTGAAGTCGGATGTTTCTACTTAAATAAACAAAATAGCGCCACTTACAACAAACGACTTATCACAACACATCCACATGTTAGTTCCTCGCTATTTTAAAAGGGTGACCATTTAAGACCAGTATTTAGAAGAAAAAACAGGTGTCCAGACTTTTGTATCTTTTCATTTTACAAAAAGACCGCTAACCGCTTGCTCCCACGTCATGTCGGACATAACCTATAAATGTTGAATCTAAAACTAGGCGACAATTTCTAGAATGTTGTCTTATTGATTCAACTCACAAGTGGGCCGAGAATTAATTGAAATCCAGGATGTCCGGCTTTGGGGAGAAATCAATTTAAAACTCACATCAACAAGAGCGGGTTAAAAGCAAACACAAAATATGCAAATTTCAATATTTCAAGACCCTATAAAGCTGCAGTATGTAAGTAAGAAAACAGAAGTAATGATTATATCGAAGAAACAATCATCACAAGCATGCAGCATAAAAATAAACTGGACAAACAAGTGCAACATCTGAAATACTTGGGCACAATAATAACATCAGATGGAAGATGCACCACAGTAATAAAAAACAGAATAGCTCAGGTCAAAATAGCATTTCAGAAAATGAAAAATATCTTATGCAGCAAATTTATGTCAATAGAAATGAGAAAGAGAGTTCATCGGTGCTATATAAAATCAATTCTGACCCATGGAGGCGAATCATGGATAGTAGACAAACAAATGAAAAGACGATTAGAGGCCACAGAGATGGGATTCCTCAGAAGAATGTTGAAAGTTCCCTGGACAGCTAAAAAGATCCAATGAGGAAGTTCTCAAACAGGCCAACACAAAAAGGCATCTCTTAAAAAACCTCAGAAAGAAACAATCAACATTTTTCGTGACATCACGAGAAGAGGAAAGTTAGAATACTTGGTTACAACTGGCAAAATAAAAAGAAAGAGAGATCGCGAACGACAAAGAGAGAAAATACTGGATAGCTTTGGTGTCATGGCATGGAAAACAGTCAACAGCAGAACTTATACAATGCACTGTGGATAGAAGATTGTGGAAGGACATGATCGCCTACGCAAACCGGTATGGCACATGATAATGATAAAGCTGCGTTAGATTCAGGGTGTTTCTACATAACAAAGTAGTAATTAACTCTTTCAGCACGGAAGGTTTTTATCGATGCAACGTAAGAGATTTCAGAGACAACATTTGACATGGTTTTAAGTATCAATCTACATATTGTTTATATGTATCTAATCATCATCATGTGCTATGCCGTTTTGGCATAGGCGATCAAGTCCTCCCACATTCTTCTTTTTACAGTGCATCGTATCAGTTCTGTCGTTGACTGTTTTCCATGCCATGACACCAAGCTATCTAGTATTTTCTCTCTTTGTCGTCCGTAATCTCTCTATCCCTGCATTTTGCCAGCTGTAACCAAAGGCTGCAACTCTCGTCCTCTCATGACGTGCCCGAAAAGTGTTGATCGTTTCTTTCTGATGTTTTTAAGGAACATGTATCTAATACCTAACATATGTATGAATGTTTAGATAATTGAACAAAGCATTCGATTTTACCGATACCCAGATGATACAAGACATGTAAAATGAATATGGTTTTACGACGGTTTGCACTAATCACATTGAGAGTGACGCACTGTGCGGCTAAACGTACATGACCGAAGTCGGCAGGACGTACAGTGCGTCAAAACGTAGCGACAGAGTTAATATTACAAATGCATTTGTGTTTTAGTACAGTAATAAGGAAGTGAGCTGTACAAAATGTTCACTGAATTTATTAAAATATATGTTGTTTTCCAAATGTAAAGGTACACGTCAAGATATAAATGTTTACCGATTCGTCGCTTTTATTATTTTTCCAAGTCGTTGCCAACAAATAATGATTCCACTGTTCCAGTTCATGATTTCCTTGCATTTAATGTTCTTCGTGTCCTCTACATTTATGATTGTAATTCATTCATGTTGATTCCTTTTTTCTGTTTTATTATCTTCCTTATGTTCCTCTTCGTATTGTCCCGAACATCGATTTAAAACTGGTTTGACTGTTAATTGTATGTTTTACACAAATTGTTGTTGTTGTTGGAAACTGGTTATTGAGCTATTTGCTGGTCATCATCATTGGACTCTGAACATATCCATAGGTGTTCAGATCCCCTCCTCAGTATGTTCCGGAGTGTCCAGCAAGTGACGACTCCAGTTCTGTGTTGGATTATGTGTCTTCTTATACGCCCACTAATTTTCTCTTTTCTGGCTGTGTTTGATATTCTTTCATCGGAATGAGTGATGTGAACTCATGGTTAGTCCTGTGATTGAGATTCTTTCATCGGAATGAGTGATGTGAACTCATGGTTAGTCCTGTGATTGAGATTCTTTCATCGGAATGAGTGATGTGAACTCATGGTTAGTCCTGTGATTGAGATTCTTTCATCGGAATGAGTGATGTGAACTCATGGTTAGTCCTGTGATTGAGATTCTTTCATCGGAAGGAGTGATGTGAACTCATGGTTAGTCCTGTGATTGAGATTCTTTCATCGGAAGGAGTGATGTGAACTCATGGTTAGTCCTGTGCCCTTCCAACATCTAGATCCCTATCATCATTAGGAAGTACCACGCAGCTTGGATAACTTTTTATCTGTACATTTGTTTATCACTTCCTTTTTTGACTTCATTCGTGCCATTTTAGCAAATCACGAGCTCCATGTTATCTGCCCAGGCATAGCAAGCAAACAGAAATATCAGATCTATCCTCACTAGGACACAACAGAAAGGCAGACTTCATCTCCTCTTTAGCATCGACGTTGAATGGCACTATAAACGGGACAAAATAACGAAGTCCCGGAACCATCATTTTCTTCCTTGAATCAATCCTTTTTTATGCTGCTCGTTCATAAAGTCCCTATTCATTACCTTCTTTACTAGAGGGGACTGTTACCCACCTACATTTTCCATGTAGTTGCCACTGCTCAACTGGATACATGCACTACTTCCAGAATTAATCCGCTTGAATTACTTAAAGTCATCCATGTATGGTGTCTTTCATTTCCTAACCGTAAACTGTAAAGACATTAATTTCATATATGACGCATATTATTTAACACATGTGTGGGCTGCCATTGTGTAGGCTATCTCAATGCCCCCTATATTAAAAGATTGCAATGGCTGTCTTTTCATGGACGTGTCTCCATGATATAATATCAGTTCTTTATCGAAATGCACCTTCTGTACCCATAAATATGCATAGGCTTATATTATACAGAGAAATCTTGGTCAAGGACTTTTAAAAAATGAATTAATGTATAAATAGACCTATAATGTTTACGTGTTTTGTTTTCGCAACAGATGCTCAAGTCATGTAGAGAAAACGGACTTTTTGTTTAAGAAAGATTCTAGAACGTGATGATTTTTTTCTTTCTCGGTTTTTATTGAGCAGAGTGTTAACAGTTAGGAAATGATATTGTAAGATAACGTTGTTCAAATAGAGGTTTATATAGAGTGTCTCACTCGCTCCCGGACGATTTCTTTAATGGCGTTACCGCTACATATTTGTAAGATGTGTAAACATTTGGGGAACACAGTATTTGTAAGACACGAATACATTAACGGTGGAACACAGTACTTGTAAGATGTGTAAATACTATTTGGGGAACACAGTACTTGTAAGATGTGTAACAATTATCTAGGGAACACAGTACTTGTAAGATGTGTAACAATTATCTGGGGAACACAGTACTTGTAAGATGTGTAAACATTGATTGGGGATTGATGGCTTGCGCCACGATCGGTGAACCAAAACCATCCAGACACTGCTCCATCTCTCCGCGGTGCCTCCAATAACAGACTAACCTGTCTAGTCTGGCCAAGAGTGCAGGGATCGAAGAGGGAAGACAACCCGGTACTAAAAAATGTCGTGCTGAAGTCGGATGTGTTGGGCCGAAAGGCGCAAATATAACAGTTATTCTGCAAACCACAACACAACGCAGACACGTCCACTACGTCCTTGTAAGGGCGGATGATAAAGAGAAATATTCTAGTCTACTACGATACTCGGGTGTCCGGTTAGCGCAATCGATAGGCGGTTGGCTTACCACGGCAACAGCCGGGGTTCGTTCCCTGGCGAGGACACCTGGGTTTTACTAATTCCCTAAAAATTAGTGGGAGCCGCGATAGCTCAGTGGTTAGTGAACTGGACTACTACGGACAAGGGGTAGGGTTCGATCCCAACCGACGGCTCCGGGTTCACCCAGCCTTAAATGGGTACCGGATTTTTTCTGGGAAAGTAAAGCAGCACGGGCGTAATACCGACCACATTACCCCAAAAATCATGTGCTGAAGGTCTGTAAAATATAGGGTCACTAACACCATATTTCCCTATACGCCACTTGGCGTGACGGGGGGTACTTACTTTTTACTACGATACTCTAGAATACTCTAGTCATCGAGCGAACGCAACCAACCAACCAAATTCCACACGCAATGTTTATGCGTCTTCGAATGGACGGTGATGAAGGACTTATCGCACATTTACTTTCATTAAAAACTCCGTTTATTTATAACTCCGTATATTTTTAACTGTTTATATATATATACCTGTATATATATTTACTCCGTATATTACATTTTTATAGTTAAATGTGTATTTCTGACTTCTCAAACTACATTAATGTGAGTGAATATATATCGTCGTGCTTCTGTCATCACCCTTATAAAACAAAGATAGAATGGTATTGTACAATTAAACTAAGAGAAAGACACGACAAAATATAACGTTTCGGCAAAAGCCTTGTTCAGGTATAACAAACTAACTATACACATTAAACAAAAAAGCCAAAGCCGTAAAACACGAATTAGCTCCTCTAAAAAACGGCGGAAAGAATGACGAAAATGACAGTAGCCAGGAAATGTGTAGAATCTGGTTGGCAGATTAGTAAACAATAAGGCAGATAGGTTATCACCTTTGCTTGTTGTGTTTATCATTCTGTTATTTATATATCATATATAGTTCAAATATATACACATACATAAATACACAAGAAGCAGAAAGTTTCGTAGAAAAAGAGAATTCACGGCGGAAGAAAAGAAAAACAATATTTCTAGAGGCGCTGCAAAATACAAAGTCAACGATAACTGACGAAGTCTACTATTGATTTATATATCTATGACTTGCTGGAAGCAGGTTAGATAACAAAGTCAACGATAACTGACGAAGTCTACTATTGATTTATATATCTATGACTTGCTGGTAGCAGGTTAGATAACAAAGTCAACGATAACTGACGAAGGCTACTATTGATTTATATATCTATGACTTGCTGCAAGCAGGTTAGATAACAAAGTCAACGATAACTGACGAAGTCTACTATTGATTTATATATCTATGACTTGCTGGAAGCAGGTTAGATAACAAAGTCTGTGGTCGTACACAAAAATAATCATAGAACTGGTCATCAGTAACACCTGCTCAGTTATTTTAATGAAATCAGTTTCACTGTAGTCGGAACTAACCCATATCCGCTGCACTCTTGTCTAAGCTCCTGTCAAAGCGCGTTTACAAATTCTGTTAAAAGGTCGACCACCATGAAGTCCTAATCCGCGGGCTGGCGACGATTCCAGCGACTTCCAGCGAATAGAGTGCGCACAGTCACTACATCATTCCAGTTTTCTCGTAAACACACATTTAAAGCAGGTAAGGCAACTGAATGGTTTCAGCGACTATATTAGTCTCTGCGAAGACAGGGCGACATGCAGCCATTTTGGATTGTCGATTCACTTACTGTGTAAGCAAGGTAGAACTCCAGTGCCGGCCACGTCGACAATTTCAAACGTAATCACCGACAAATGATGGCCAAAGTCATGCCCAGCTCCAATTCACTCGAATAAATCGGAAAAATATACATCAAAACATGTGAAAACACCGAAATATTTTTTAGTGGTGGCATACCCTAAAGGCCTACGGACATGGCCACCATCTTCCCGGAAGTCAGTAAAACCATATATCATAGAATTCTAGCCATTGGGAGATAGGTTAATGTTGTTGTTGTTGTACTTATGTGACGTGCTGATACGAGAGGAACCCCATTGGCTCATGAACGTGTCAGGTCATAAAGGCCTTCCTACTGGCGCTAGAACACCACCGTGGATATAAGTATTGGATATAAGAAAAGTACAAGTTCCCTCTTCTGCCTCGCAAAGTGTATGGGGAAAATAGCGTTAGTGACTATATTTGTCCATGTCTATGGCACATTTGTGGATGAAGTGATCGGCATCACGGAAAGCCATTTGTTTACTTAAACATACATTTGTCTAAGATTTGTATATACAATTTTTGGAGCCCGATATCGATTTCTCTGGACAAACAGTTAAAGGGGTAGTGATAGATTCGACGTTACGTGTCCCAAAACACATTGACTTCTTTTTCTGTTCCGTAGACCTCTAGACTCTCATCATCATTGAGTGCCGTCTCCGCATCGAAGGTTGACTACCATGGAGCGCCATTAGGCTCTGTCTCTTGCTTTGATGGTGTAGGCTGTCATAGGCCGACTTGTCCATCATTTTATGACACTCGTCCATGTTACGCTTGATGTGCCTCAACCTCTTTTACCTTGTATTTTCACTTCCAAGATTACTTTTAGTAGACTGTTGTGTCTTTTATCATGTCCCAAAAATCTCACTTGTCTTGTTTGAATAGGGTTTAGTAGTTCTCTTTTCATTTGTATTTGTTTTAAGACTTCCTCGTTTGTGTTTTTTTCTTTCCATCCAATTCTTCGATTTCCTCTTTCATGATGTTGGGTTCAGTATTTGTTCAATAATCGACAGTAGAGCAATCCCAAATATTACAGACGACACGGATCACAAGATGGTTCTGATCACACTAAGACAGCCACAAATAAAGAGAATATACGAAAACAAACAAAAGAAGTGAAAAGAACAGACAATAAAAATAAAACAATTAAAATATATAGCAACAAGGAAAACCCTAGAAGAAAAACTAACAGAGGAATTCAAGAAACTCCCTAACGAAGTATGCACAGTAGAAGATGAGTGGAAACAATTTAAGGAAACAGTAACCAACATCTCTAAAACAGTTTGTGGAACGAAGCTAAGAACAAGAGAAGGGAAAAAGAGCATCCCGTGGTGGAACGAAACAATCAGAGAAGCAATTAAAGAAAAGAAGCAACTGTTTAAAAATTGGTGAGAGAACAAGAACCAAGAAAAATATGAAAAATATGCCTTAGTTCGAAAAAGAGCTAAAATGTTGATCAAAGAAGCTAAGCAAAAGAATTGGACAGAATTCGGACAAAACATGAGCAGGGACTTCAAGACAGCCACATGAGATTTCTACAAAGCAGTAAAAGCCACAAGATCGAGAAAAGAAAACCATGATCCTACTGAGCTGATAAATGACAAAGACGGACAGCCAATATCAAATAAACAATGTATGCAACGGAGGTGGAAAGAATATTTTGAAGACCTGTTAAACATACCAACTACCAATAATACAATAAAAACCACGCTAGAACTCACAAATACTGAACCCAACATCATGAAAGAGGAAATCAAAGAAGTAATCAAATATGCACCAAGAAACAAAGCACCAGGGATAGATGACATATCAATAGAAATAATAGCAGCAGCGGGAGAAACAAGAATGCAATGGCTGCACAGAATATTTAATGCAGCATGGCACCAACAACAAGCCCCAGAAGATTGGCAACAGGCAATTATCATACCAATATGGAAAAGGAAAGGTAGCAAAAGAGACTGCAATCAATATAGAGGTATATCTCTTCTCAGCCATGTAGGAAAGCTATACGCCAAAATCTTGGAAATAAAGGCTGAGACCATTAATAGAACTACAGTTAAGCGATTCTCAAATAGGGTTCCGAAAAAACAGAGGATGTCCCAATGCACTATTCACAATAAAACAGCTTGCAGAAAAAACGACAGAACACAATCAAAACTTATACATAGCCTTCATTGACCAGGAAAAAGCATTCGACAGAGTAAACAGAGAACAACTGTGGGAGATAATAACAACATACGAAGTAAGCCAACATCTAATCAACCTTATTAAAAGTCTCTACGTCAACAGCAGCTGCAGGGTCAGGACAGCAGCAGGCTACACAGACCATTTCGAAGTTAGATCAGGTGTAAGACAGGGGTGCGTACTATCCCCCCTACTGTTTATTACATACATGGACCATATATGCAAGCTAGCCAACCCATCAGAGACAGAGGAGATCAACGAGCTTCTATTTGCAGACGATCAGGCACTAATACATGAAACACTAGAAGACCTACAAGAACACTTAAACAAACTCAACATCTCAGGCACAAAATACAACATGAAAATCAACATCAACAAAACAGAAGTCATGAATGTCCCCAAAAATAAACAGAACATCAACATAACTATAGAAGACAGACAACTAAAACAAGTAGAGGAATTCAAATACCTAGGAAGTCTAATGACAAACGATAATTCCCAAACAGCAGAGATAGAATCAAGATGCAACAAAGCTTGTCAAATCATCGGACAGCTATCACCACTATTGTCTAACAAGGAAATAACTCTAGAGGCAAAACGAGCACTCTACAATACAATCTTCATCCCGACGTTGTGCTACCAATGCCGGACCTGGACCCTAGATGCAAGAACAATAAGAAAAAATAACATCTACAGAGATGAAATGTGTTAGACGAATGACAGGAAACAGTCTGAGAGATAAGATCAGAAATGAAGAACTGAGAAAAAAGCTAGGAATAGACCCCGCCATAGAATATATAAGGAAACAACAGATAAAATGGTTTGGCCACGTGACAAGGCAGAAAGAACAAAACACACCACAACGAGCCTTCAACAAACGTAGTGAGAACACCAGACCCAAGGGTCGACCACGTAAAAGATGGGTCGATGGAATATTAGAAGCACTAGGAAACATAACAGCAGCAGAGGCGAACAGAAGAGCAAAAGACTGCAAATTATATCTCCCCTCGACGCTGAAAGGCAGATGAGGAAGGAAAGAAGGAGAAGAAGATCAAATTCTTCCTATTCTTCTATAAATCCACATTTTAAAGGCTTCAATTTTCTGTTCTCTTTTCTTGTCTAATGTCCATGTTTCTGCACCATATAGGAATGTTGAGAAGATATAACATTTTGCTATTCTCAGTTTTAGCCCTGGTGTTATGTTTTTAATGCTAGTATATTTTGCATGCCTTTTGCCATTTCTATTCGTTTGTTTATTTCAGGTTAACATTATCCATCACTAGTTATGGTATGTCCAAGGTTGTAGTTCTGAACTGTCTCCAGGTCTATTCCTTCAACTTCGATTTCCACTAACACTACACTAATGACGCAATAAAAACAAATTAGTGGTGAAAAAAATGACATCCAACTGGCACTAACTGGCTTGGAGAGCTAATTTCCAATATTAGGAAGAAACAATCATTATTTTTTTTTTAAACTGGAATATATTGTAACAACTGGAAAAATTGAGGGACGAAGAGATAGTGGGAAGCAAAGAGAAAAAATATCACACAGCTTAAGAGAATGGCAAAAGGTCAACAGCAGAAATGATAAATAACTGTCGAGATCGAAAGTTGTGGAGAGACATGATCACCTACACCAGCAGGCCCGGTACTTGATGAAGATGATAGTGATTACGAAACTAGTTACAGGTAGCTAAGAGTACGTACTTTGGTACAACTAAAGTGATTCATCTACAACCACGGTCGAATTGATCCAGGCCATATTTCGAAACTAGTGACAAGGTCATACTTCAGATCTGCAAAATATTACTTTCATAACGATGCATATTTAAATTATTTTATCATGTGCCGCACACACATTGGGGTAGGCGATATTGCCCTTCCAAAATTCTCTTTCCTCACTGCATGATATCATATCTGTTGTTGATTGTTTAGCGTGGCATGATATATATCTTTGTCGTTCGCGATCTCTCTTTCCCTGCATTTTGCCAATTGTAACCAAGTGTTCCAATTTTCCTCTTCTCGTGATGTTTTTTTCTGATGTCTTTTAGGAAGTCCCTTTTTGTGTTGGCCTCTTTGATTATTTCCTCGTTTGTCTTTTTAACTGTCCACGGAACTTATCAATAATTTTCTGAGAAATCCCATATTTGGAGCCTTTAATCATCTTTTTATTTGTTACTGTCCATGATTCGCTTCAATAGGCCCGAATTGATCATTTATATCAGATGTGACTCTTTTGGATGTTTAGACTGGATTAAAATAGAAAACGACTTACTTCAAACTGAATGCAAGCAGGTACATATGCAGGAACAAACTTGTAATACATACGGCACCGCATAGAAATTAATATTTGTTATATTGATATCAAAATCACAGGAGGCTGTAGAAATGTGGTTTTGCAGAATAATGTTGAGAATACCATGGACAGCTAAGAAGAGTAATGACAACTTTCTAAAAGAGGCCAAAGTAAAACGAGAGCTAATTTTCCAAAATTAGGAAGAAACAATCATCATTTTTTTGGTCATGCAATGAGAAAGGAACAGCTGGAATATATTGTGACAACTGAGAAAATTGGTGGACGAAGAGTTAGAGGGAAGCAAAGAGAAAACATACCAGACAGCTTAGGAGAATGGCTTAGCGGTAGATCAATAGCAGAAGTGATAAATAACTGTCGAGGTCGAAAGTTGTGGAGAGACATGATCACCTACGTCAGCAGACACGGTAATTGATTATGATGATATTGATAGCTGTGCTTCTCTCGTGAATGCAAGCAAGTAAGCACACATGAATGTTCTAGTGCCGAACATGGCACATTTTGATATAATGGACAAACATGGACACTTGGAAAATACAAAATACTCTGACGCCACAATTGAATGAAAATCACGACCAGGTAGGTGGCAACATGGGCGGGTCTAGAAAGAGGGTCATTTGAAATATTTGTGAACTTTATGTTGACATATTTATCGAACAGTCGTAATTATCATAGCATCATCTTTATTATAACCTTCGTCATCGTCATAGCATCATCTTTATTATAACCTTCGTCATCGTCATAGCATCATCTTTATTATATCCTTCGTCATCGTCATAGCATCATCTTTATTATCACTTTCGTCATCATCATCATAGCAGCATCTTTATTATCACTTTCGTCATCATCATAGCAGCATCTTTATTATCACTTTCGTCATCATCATAGCAGCATCTTTATTATCACTTTCGTCATCATCTTAGCATCATCTTTATTATCACTATCGTCATCATCATAGCATCATCTTTATTATCACTTTCGTCATCATCATAACAGCATCTTTATTATCACTTTCGTCATCATCATAGCATCATCTTTATTATCACCTTCGTCATCATCATAGCAGCATCTTTATTATCATCTTCGTCATCATCATAGCAGCATCTTTATTATCACTTTCGTCATCATCATAGCATCATCTTTATTATCACCTTCGTCATCATCTTAGCACCATCTTTATTATCACCTTCGTCATCATCATAGCAGCATCTTTATTATCACTTTCGTCATCATCATAGCAGCATCTTTATTATCACTTTCGTCATCATCATAGCAGCATCTTTATTATCAACTTCGTCATCATCATAGCAGCATCTTTATTATCACCTTCGTCATGTCATAGCATAATCTTTATTATCACATTCGTCATGTCATAGCATTATCTTTATTATCACCCTCGTCATGTCATAGCATCATTTTTATTATCACCTTCGTCATGTCATAGCATTATCTTTATTATCACATTCGTCATGTCATAGCATTATCTTTATTATCGTCTTCGTCATGTCATAGCATCATCTTTATTATCGCCTTCATCATGTCATAGCATCATCTTTATTATCACCTTCGTCATGTCATAGAAACATCGTTACTATCACCTTCGTCATGTCATAGCATCATCTTTATTATCACTTTCGTCATGTCATAGCATCATCTATATTATTACCTCCGTCATCATCATAGCATCATCTTTATTATCACCTTCGTCATGACATAGCATCATCTTTATTATCACCTTCGTCATGTCATAGCATCATCTTTATTATCACCTTCGTCATCATCATCATAGCAGCATCATTATTTTCACTTTCGTCATCATCTTAGCATCATCTTTATTATCACCTTCGTCGTCGTCATAGCATCATCTTTAATATCACCTTCGTCATCATCATAGCAGCATCTTAATTATCACTTTCGTCATCATCATATCATCATCTTTATTATCACTTTCGTCATCATCATAGCAGCATCTTTATTATCACTTTCGTCATCATCATAGCATCATCTTTATTATCACCTTCGTCATCATCATAGCAGCATCTTTATTATCACTTTCGGCATCATCATAGCATCATCTTTATTATTACCTTCGTCATCGTCATAGCATCATATTTATTATCACCTTCGTCATCATCATAGCAGCATCTTTATTATCACCTTCGTCATCATCATAGCAGCATCTTTATTATCACCTTCGTCATCATCATAGCAGCATCTTTATTATCACCTTCGTCATCATCATAGCAGCATCTTTATTATCACCTTCGTCATCATCATAGCAGCATCTTTATTATCACCTTCGTCATCATCATAGCAGCATCTTTATTATCAACTTCGTCATCATCATAGCATCATCTTTATTATCACCTTCGTCATGTCATAGCATCATCTTTATTATCACCTTCGTCATGTCATAGCATCATCTTTATTATCACCTTCGTCATGTCATAGCATCATCTTTATTATCACCTTCGTCATGTCATAGCAGCATCTTTATTATCACCTTCGTCATGTCATAGCATCATCTTTATTATCACCTCCGTCATGTCATAGCATCATCTTTTTTATCACCTTCGTCATGTCATAGCATCATCTTCATTATCACCTTAGTCATGTCATAGCATCATCTACATTATTACCTTCGCCATGTCATAGCATCATCTTTATTATCACCGTCGTCATGTCATAGCATCATCTTTATTATCACCTTCGTCATGTCATAGCATCATCTTTATTATCACCTTCGTCATGTCATAGCATTGTCTTTATTATAATCTTCGTCATCATCATAGCAGCATCTTTATTATCACTTTCGTCATCATCTTAGCATCATCTTTATTATCACTTTCGTCATCATGTTAGCACCATCTTTATTATCACCTTCGTCATCATCATAGCAGCATCTTTATTATCACTTTCGTCATCATCATAGCAGCATCTTTATTATCACTTTCGTCATCATCATAGCAGCATCTTTATTATCACCTTCGTCATCATCATAGCAGCATCTTTATTATCACCTTCGTCATGTCATAGCATCATCTTTATTATCACATTCGTCATGTCATAGCATTATCTTTATTATCACCCTCGTCATGTCATAGCATCATTTTTATTATCACCTTCGTCATGTCATAGCATTATCTTTATTATCACATTCGTCATGTCATAGCATTATCTTTATTATCGTCTACGTTATGTCATAGCATCATCTTTATTATCGACTTCGTCATGTCATAGTATCATCCTTATTATCACCTTCGTCATGTCATAGCATTATATTTATTATCAGCTTCGTCATGTCATAGAATCATCTTTATTATCACCTTCGTCATGTCATAGCAGCATCTTTATTATCACCTTCGTAATGTCATAGCATCATCTTTATTATCACGTTCGTCACCATCATAGCAGCATCTTTATTATCACTTTCGTCATCATCATAGCATCATCTTTATTATCACCTTCGTCATCGTCATAGCATCATCTTTATTATCACCTTCGTCATCATCATAGCAGCATCTTTATTATCACCTTCGTCATCATCATAGCAGCATCTTTATTATCACCTTCGTCATCATCATAGCAGCATCTTTATTATCACCTTCGTCATCATCATAGCAGCATCTTTATTATCACCCTCGTCATCATCATAGCAGCATCTTTATTATCACCTTCGTCATCATCATAGCAGCATCTTTATTATCAACTTCGTCATCATCATAGCAGCATCTTTATTATCACCGTCATGTCATATCAGCATCTTTATTATCACCATCGTCATGTCATAGCATCATCTTTATTATCACCTTCGTCATGTCATAGCATCATCTTTATTATCACCTTCGTCATGTCATAGCAGCATCTTTATTATCACCTTCGTCATATCATAGCATCATCTTTATTATCACCTTCGTCATGTCATAGCAGCATCTTTATTATCACCTTCGTCATGTCATAGCATCATCTTTATTATCACCTCCGTCATGTCATAGCATCATCTTTATTATCACCTTCGTCATGTCATAGCATCATCTTCATTATCACCTTAGTCATGTTATAGCATCATCTATATTATTACCTTCGTCATGTCATAGCATCATCTTTATTATCACCGTCGTCATGTCATAGCATCATCTTTATTATCACCGTCGTCATGTCATAGCATCATCTTTATTATCACCTTCGTCATGTCATAGCATTATCTTTATTATCATCTTCGTCATCATCATAGCAGCATCTTTATTATCACTTTCGTCATCATCATAGCATCATCTTTATTATCACATTCGTCATGTCATAGCATTATCTTTATTATCACCCTCGTCATGTCATAGCATCATTTTTATTATCACCTTCGTCATGTCATAGCATTATCTTTATTATCACATTCGTCTTGTCATAGCATTATCTTTATTATCGTCTTCGTCATGTCATAGCATCATCTTTATTATCGACTTCATCATTTCATAGCATCATCTTTATTATCACCTTCGTCATGTCGTAAAAACATAGTTACTATCACCTTCGTCATGTCATAGCATCATCTTTATTATCACTTTCGTCATGCCATAGCATCATCTATATTATTACCTTCGTCATCGTCATAGCATCATCTTTATTATCACCTTCGTCATGTCATAGCATCATCTTTATTATCACCTTCGTCATGTCATAGCATCATCTTTATTATCACCTTCGTCATCATCATCATAGCAGCATCATTATTTTCACTTTCGTCATCATCTTAGCATCATCTTTATTATCACCTTCGTCGTCGTCATAGCATCATCTTTATTATCACCTTCGTCATCATCATAGCAGCATCTTAATTATCACTTTCGTCATCATCATATCATCATCTTTATTATCACTTTCGTCATCATCATAGCAGCATCTTTATTATCACCTTCGTCATCATCATAGCATCATCTTTATTATCACCTTCGTCATCATCATAGCAGCATCTTTATTATCACTTTCGTCATCATCATAGCAACATCTTTATTATCACCTTCGTCATCGTCATAGCAGCATCTTTATTATCACCTTCGTCATGTCATAGCAGCATCTTTATTATCACCTTCGTCATCATCATAGCAGCATCTTTATTATCACCTTCGTCATCATCATAGCAGCATCTTTATTATCACCTTCGTCATCATCATAGCAGCATCTTTATTATCACCTTCGTCATTATCATAGCAGCATCTTTATTATCACCTTCGTCATCATCATAGCAGCATCTTTATTATCAACTTCGTCATCATCATAGCAGCATCTTTATTATCACCGTCATGTCATATCAGCATCTTTATTATCACCATCGTCATGTCATAGGATCATCTTTATTATCACCTTCGTCATGTCATAGCATCATCTTTATTATCACCTTCGTCATGTCATAGCATCATCTTTATTATCACCTTCGTCATGTCATAGCAGCATCTTTATTATCACCTTCGTCATGTCATAGCATCATCTTTATTATCACCTTCGTCATGTCATAGCAGCATCTTTATTATCACCTTCGTCATGTCATAGCATCATCTTTATTATAACCTCCGTCATGACATAGCATCATCTTTATTATCACCTTCATCATGTCATAGCATCATCTTCATTATCACCTTAGTCATGTCATAGCATCATCTATATTATGACATTCGTCATGTCATAGCATCATCTTTATTATCACCGTCGTCATGTCATAGCATCATCTTTATTATCACCTTCGTCATCATCATCATAGCAGCATCATTATTTTCACTTTCGTCATCATCTTAGCATCATCTTTATTATCACCATCGTCGTCGTCATAGCATCATCTTTAATATCACCTTCGTCATCATCATAGCAGCATCTTTATTATCACTTTCGTCATCATCATAGCAGCATCTTTATTATCACTTTCGTCATCATCATAGCATCATCTTTATTATCACCTTCGTCATCATCATAGCAGCATCTTTATTATCACTTTCGTCATCATCATAGCAGCATCTTTATTATTACCTTCGTCATCGTCATAGCATCATATTTATTATCACCTTCGTCATCATCATAGCAGCATCTTTATTATCACCTTCGTCATCATCATAGCAGCATCTTTATTATCACCTTCGTCATCATCATAGCAGCATCTTAATTATCACCTTCGTCATCATCATAGCAGCATCTTTATTATCACCTTCGTCATCATCATAGCATCATCTTTATTATATCCTTCGTCATGTCATAGCATCATCTTTATTATCACCTTCGTCATGTCATAGCAGCATCTTTATTATCACCTTCGTCATGTCATAGCATCATCTTTATTATCACCTTCGTCATGTCATAGCAGCATCTTTATTATCACCTTCGTCATGTCATAGCATCATCTTTATTATCACCTCCGTCATGTCATAGCATCATCTTTATTATCACCTTCGTCATGTCATAAAAACATCGTTACTATCACCTTCGTCATGTCATAGCATCATCTATATTATTACCTTTGCCATGTCATAGCATCATCTTTATTATCACCGTCGTCATATCATAGCATCATCTTTATTATCACCTTCGTCATGTCATAGCATCATCTTTATTATCACCTTCGTCATGTCATAGCATTATCTTTATTATTATCTTCGTCATCATCATAGCAGCATCTTTATTATCACTTTCGTCATCATCTTAGCATCATCTTTATTATCACTTTCGTCATCATCTTAGCACCATCTTTATTATCACCTTCGTCATCATCATAGCAGCATCTTTATTATCACTTTCGTCATCATCATAGCAGCATCTTTATTATCACTTTCGTCATCATCATAGCAGCATCTTTATTATCACCTTCGTCATCATCATAGCAGCATCTTTATTATCACCTTCGTCATGTCATAGCATCATCTTTATTATCACATTCGTCATGTCATAGCATTATCTTTACTATCACCCTCGTCATGTCATAGCATCATTTTTATTATCACCTTCGTCATGTCATAGCATTATCTTTATTATCACATTCGTCATGTCATAGCATTATCTTTATTATCGTCTTCGTCATGTCATAGCATCATCTTTATTATCGTCTTCGTCATGTCATAGTATCATCTTTATTATCACCTTCGTCATGTCATAGCATTATCTTTATTATCAGCTTCGTCATGTCATAGAATCATCTTTATTATCACCTTCGTCATGTCATAGCAGCATCTTTATTATCACCTTCGTCATGTCATAGCATCATCTTTATTATCACCTTCGTCACCATCATAGCAGCATCCTTATTATCACTTTCGTCATCATCATAGCATCATCTTTATTATCACCTTCGTCATCGTCATAGCATCATCTTTATTATCACCTTCGTCATCATCATAGCAGCATCTTTATTATCACCTTCGTCATCATCATAGCAGCATCTTTATTATCACCTTCGTCATCATCAAAGCAGCATCTTTATTATCACCTTCGTCATCATCATAGCAGCATCTTTATTATCACCCTCGTCATCATCATAGCAGCATCTTTATTATCACCTTCGTCATCATCATAGCAGCATCTTTATTATCAACTTCGTCATCATCATAGCAGCATCTTTATTATCACCGTTATGTCATATCAGCATCTTTATTATCACCATCGTCATGTCATAGGATCATCTTTATTATCACCTTCGTCATGTCATAGCATCATCTTTATTATCACCTTCGTCATGTCATAGCATCATCTTTATTATCACCTTCGTCATGTCATAGCAGCATCTTTATTATCTCCTTCGTCATATCATAGCATCATCTTTATTATCACCTTCGTCATGTCATAGCAGCATCTTTATTATCACCTTCGTCATGTCATAGCATCATCTTTATTATCACCGTCGTCATGTCATAGCATCATCTTTATTATCACCTTCGTCATGTCATAGCATCATCTTCATTATCACCTTAGTCATGTCATAGCATCATCTATATTATTACCTTCGTCATGTCATAGCATCATCTTTATTATCACCGTCGTCATGTCATAGCATCATCTTAATTATCACCGTCGTCATGTCTTAGCACCATCTTTATTTTCACCTTCGTCATCATCATAGCAGCATCTTTATTATCACTTTCGTCATCATCATAGCAGCATCTTTATATTTACTTTCGTCATCATCATAGCAGCATCTTTATTATCTCCTTCGTCATGTCATAGCATCATCTTTATTATCACATTCGTCATGTCATAGCATTATCTTTATTATCACCCTCGTCATGTCATAGCATCATTTTTATTATCACCTTCGTCATGTCATAGCATTATCTTTATTATGACATTCGTCATGTCATAGCATTATCTTTATTATCGTCTTCGTCATGTCATAGCATCATCTTTATTATCGACTTCATCATGTCATAGCATCATCTTTATTATCACCTTCGTTATGTCATAAAAACATCGTTACTATCACCTTCGTCATGTCATAGCATCATCTTTATTATCACTTTCGTCATGCCATAGCATCATCTATATTATTACCTTCGTCATCGTCATAGCATCATCTTTATTATCACCTTCGTCATGTCATAGCATCATCTTTATTATCACCTTCGTCGTCATCATCATAGCAGCATCATTATTTTCACTTTCGTCATCATCTTAGCATCATCTTTATTATCACCTTCGTCGTCGTCATAGCATCATCTTTATTATCACCTTCGTCATCATCATAGCAGCATCTTAATTATCACTTTCGTCATCATCATATCATCATCTTTATTATCACTTTCGTCATCATCATAGCAGCATCTTTATTATCACCTTCGTCATCATCATAGCAGCATCTTTATTGTCACCTTCGTCATCATCATAGCAGCATCTTTAGTATCACTTTCGTCATCATCATAGCATCATCTTTATTATCACCTTCGTCATCGTCATAGCATCATCTTTATTATCACCTTCGTCATCATCATAGCAGCATCTTTATTATCACCTTCGTCATCATCATAGCAGCATCTTTATTATCACCTTCGTCATCATCATAGCAGCATCTTTATTATCACCTTCGTCATCATCATAGCAGCATCTTTATTATCACCGTCGTCATTATCATAGCAGCATCTTTATTATCACCTTCGTCATCATCATAGCAGCATCTTTATTATCAACTTCGTCATCATCATAGCAGCATCTTTATTATCACCGTCATGTCATATCAGCATCTTTATTATCACCATCGTCATGTCATAGGATCATCTTTATTATCACCTTCGTCATGTCATAGCATCATCTTTATTATCACCTTCGTCATGTCATAGCATCATCTTTATTATCACCTTCGTCATGTCATAGCAGCATCTTTATTATCACCTTCGTCATCGTCATAGCATCATCTTTATTATCACCTTCGTCATGTCATAGCAGCATCTTTATTATCACCTTCGTCATGTCATAGCATCATCTTTATTATCACCTCCGTCATGTCATAGCATCATCTTTATTATCACCTTCGTCATGTCATAGCATCATCTTCATTATCACCTTAGTCATGTCATAGCATCATCTATATTATTACCTTCGTCATGTCATAGCATCATCTTTATTATCACCGTCGTCATGTCATAGCATCATCTTTATTATCACCTTCGTCGTCATCATCATAGCAGCATCATTATTATCACTTTCGTCATCATCATAGCAGCATCTTTATTATCACTTTCGTCATCATCATAGCAGCATCTTTATTATCACCTTCGTCATCATCATAGCAGCATCTTTATTATCACCTTCGTCATGTCATAGCATCATCTTTATTATCACATTCGTCATGTCATAGCATTATCTTTATTATCACCCTCGTCATGTCATAGCATCATTTTTATTATCACCTTCGTCATGTCATAGCATTATCTTTATTATCACATTCGTCATGTCATAGCATTATCTTTATTATCGTCTTCGTCATGTCATAGCATCATCTTTATTATCGTCTTCGTCATGTCATAGTATCATCTTTATTATCACCTTCGTCATGTCATAGCATTATCTTTATTATCAGCTTCGTCATGTCATAGAATCATCTTTATTATCACCTTCGTCATGTCATAGCAGCATCTTTATTATCACCTTCGTCATGTCATAGCATCATCTTTATTATCACCTTCGTCACCATCATAGCAGCATCCTTATTATCACTTTCGTCATCATCATAGCATCATCTTTATTATCACCTTCGTCATCGTCATAGCATCATCTTTATTATCACCTTCGTCATCATCATAGCAGCATCTTTATTATCACCTTCGTCATCATCATAGCAGCATTTTTATTATCACCTTCGTCATCATCAAAGCAGCATCTTTATTATCACCTTCGTCATCATCATAGCAGCATCTTTATTATCACCCTCGTCATCATCATAGCAGCATCTTTATTATCACCTTCGTCATCATCATAGCAGCATCTTTATTATCAACTTCGTCATCATCATAGCAGCATCTTTATTATCACCGTTATGTCATATCAGCATCTTTATTATCACCATCGTCATGTCATAGGATCATCTTTATTATCACCTTCGTCATGTCATAGCATCATCTTTATTATCACCTTCGTCATGTCATAGCATCATCTTTATTATCACCTTCGTCATGTCATAGCAGCATCTTTATTATCTCCTTCGTCATATCATAGCATCATCTTTATTATCACCTTCGTCATGTCATAGCAGCATCTTTATTATCACCTTCGTCATGTCATAGCATCATCTTTATTATCACCGTCGTCATGTCATAGCATCATCTTTATTATCACCTTCGTCATGTCATAGCATCATCTTCATTATCACCTTAGTCATGTCATAGCATCATCTATATTATTACCTTCGTCATGTCATAGCATCATCTTTATTATCACCGTCGTCATGTCATAGCATCATCTTTATTATCACCGTCTTCCTGTTTTAGCACCATCTTTATTTTCACCTTCGTCATCATCATAGCAGCATCTTTATTATCACTTTCGTCATCATCATAGCAGCATCTTTATATTTACTTTCGTCATCATCATAGCAGCATCTTTATTATCTCCTTCGTCATGTCATAGCATCATCTTTATTATCACATTCGTCATGTCATAGCATTATCTTTATTATCACCCTCGTCATGTCATAGCATCATTTTTATTATCACCTTCGTCATGTCATAGCATTATCTTTATTATGACATTCGTCATGTCATAGCATTATCTTTATTATCGTCTTCGTCATGTCATAGCATCATCTTTATTATCGACTTCATCATGTCATAGCATCATCTTTATTATCACCTTCGTTATGTCATAAAAACATCGTTACTATCACCTTCGTCATGTCATAGCATCATCTTTATTATCACTTTCGTCATGCCATAGCATCATCTATATTATTACCTTCGTCATCGTCATAGCATCATCTTTATTATCACCTTCGTCATGTCATAGCATCATCTTTATTATCACCTTCGTCGTCATCATCATAGCAGCATCATTATTTTCACTTTCGTCATCATCTTAGCATCATCTTTATTATCACCTTCGTCGTCGTCATAGCATCATCTTTATTATCACCTTCGTCATCATCATAGCAGCATCTTAATTATCACTTTCGTCATCATCATATCATCATCTTTATTATCACTTTCGTCATCATCATAGCAGCATCTTTATTATCACTTTCGTCATCATCATAGCAGCATCTTTATTGTCACCTTCGTCATCATCATAGCAGCATCTTTAGTATCACTTTCGTCATCATCATAGCATCATCTTTATTATCACCTTCGTCATCGTCATAGCATCATCTTTATTATCACCTTCGTCATCATCATAGCAGCATCTTTATTATCACCTTCGTCATCATCATAGCAGCATCTTTATTATCACCTTCGTCATCATCATAGCAGCATCTTTATTATCACCTTCGTCATCATCATAGCAGCATCTTTATTATCACCGTCGTCATTATCATAGCAGCATCTTTATTATCACCTTCGTCATCATCATAGCAGCATCTGTATTATCAACTTCGTCATCATCATAGCAGCATCTTTATTATCACCGTCATGTCATATCAGCATCTTTATTATCACCATCGTCATGTCATAGGATCATCTTTATTATCACCTTCGTCATGTCATAGCATCATCTTTATTATCACCTTCGTCATGTCATAGCATCATCTTTATTATCACCTTCGTCATGTCATAGCAGCATCTTTATTATCACCTTCGTCATCGTCATAGCATCATCTTTATTATCACCTTCGTCATGTCATAGCAGCATCTTTATTATCACCTTCGTCATGTCATAGCATCATCTTTATTATCACCTCCGTCATGTCATAGCATCATCTTTATTATCACCTTCGTCATGTCATAGCATCATCTTCATTATCACCTTAGTCATGTCATAGCATCATCTATATTATTACCTTCGTCATGTCATAGCATCATCTTTATTATCACCGTCGTCATGTCATAGCATCATCTTTATTATCACCTTCGTCATGTCATAGCATTATCTTTATTATCAGCTTCGTCATGTCATAGAATCATCTTTATTATCACCTTCGTCATGTCATAACATTATCTTTATTATCAGCTTCGTCATGTCATAGCATCATCTTTATTATCACCTTCGTCATGTCATAGCATCATCTTTATTATTATTCGATTTATTATATTAATCGTGAGGATTTATATATAGTATGCTAGTCTCAATGGTTGGCCTCTTACGCTGACATGTTTTCAGAGTGTTTAAATGTGATGCTTTGTTTTCAGAATGATTAAATGTGATGCTATGTTTTCAGAGTGTTTAAATATGATATTATGTTTTAAGAGTGTTTAAATGGGATGATGTTTTTTCAGAGTGTTTAAATGTGATGATGTATTTTTAGAGTGCTTAAATATGATGCTATGTTTTCAAAGTGTTTAAATGTGATGCTATTTTTTTCAGAGAGTATAAATGTGATGATGTGTTTCCAGAGTGTTAAATGTGATGCTATGTTTTCAAAATGTTTAAATGTGATGCTATGTTTTCAGATTGTTTAAATGTGATGATGTGTTTACAGAGTATTTAAATGTGATGATCTGTTTTCAGAGTGTTTAAATGTGATGATGTGTTTTCAGTGTGTTTAAATGTGATGATGTGTTTTCAGAGTGTTTAAATTTGTCATAGCATCATCTTTATTATTACCTTCGTCATGTCATAGCATCATCTTTATTTTCACCTTCGTCATGTCATAGCATTATCTTTATTATCACCTTCGTCATGTCATAGTATCAATCTTTATTATCACCTTCGTCATGTCATAGCATTTTCTTTATTATCAGCTTCGTCATGTCAAAGCATCATCTTTATTATCGTCTTCGTCATGTCATAGTATCATCTTTATTATCGTCTTCGTCATGTCATAGTATCATCTTTATTATCGTCTTCGTCAGGTCATAGTATCATCTTTATTATCACCTTCGTCATGTCATAGCATTTTCTTTATTATCAGCTTCGTCATGTCATAGAATCATCTTTATTATCACCTTCGTCATGTCATAGCAGCATCTTTATTATCACCTTCGTCGTGTCATAGCATCATCTTTATTATCAACTCCGTCATGTCATAGCATCATCTTTATTATCACCTTCGTCATGTCATAGAATCATCTATATTATTACCTTCGTCATCATCATAGCAGCATCTTTATTATCACTTTCGTCATCATCATAGCAGCATCTTTATTATCACTTTCGTCATCATCATAGCATCATCTTTATTATCACCTTCGTCATCATCATAGCAGCATCTTTATTATCACTTTCGTCATCATCATAGCATCATCTTTATTATTACCTTCGTCATCGTCATAGCATCATATTTATTATCACCTTCGTCATCATCATAGCAGCATCTTTATTATCACCTTCGTCATCATCATAGCAGCATCTTAATTATCACCTTCGTCATCATCATAGCAGCATCTTTATTATCACCGTCGTCATCATCATAGCAGCATCTTTATTATCACCTTCGTCATCATCATAGCATCACCTTTATTATCACCTTCGTCATGTCATAGCATCATCTTTATTATCACCTTCGTCATGTCATAGCAGCATCTTTATTATCACCTTCGTCATGTCATAGCATCATCTTTATTATCACCTTCGTCATGTCATAGCAGCATCTTTATTATCACCTTCGTCATGTCATAGCATCATCTTTATTATCACCTCCGTCATGTCATAGCATCATCTTTATTATCACCTTCGTCATGTCATAAAAACATCGTTACTATCACCTTCGTCATGTCATAGCATCATCTATATTATTACCTTCGCCATGTCATAGCATCATCTTTATTATCACCGTCGTCATGTCATAGCATCATCTTTATTATCACCTTCGTCATGTCATAGCATCATCTTTATTATCACCTTCGTCATGTCATAGCATTATCTTTATTATCATCTTCGTCATCATCATAGCAGCATCTTTATTATCACTTTCGTCATCATCTTAGCATCATCTTTATTATCACTTTCGTCATCATCTTAGCACCATCTTTATTATCACCTTCGTCATCATCATAGCAGCATCTTTATTATCACTTTCGTCATCATCATAGCAGCATCTTTATTATCACTTTCGTCATCATCATAGCAGCATCTTTATTATCACCTTCGTCATCATCATAGCAGCATCTTTATTATCACCTTCGTCATGTCATATCATCATCTTTATTATCACATTCGTCATGTCATAGCATTATCTTTATTATCACCCTCGTCATGTCATAGCATCATTTTTATTATCACCTTCGTCATGTCATAGCATTATCTTTATTATCAGCTTCGTCATGTCATAGAATCATCTTTATTATCACCTTCGTCATGTCATAGCAGCATCTTTATTATCACCTTCGTCATGTCATAGCATCATCTTTATTATCACCTTCGTCACCATCATAGCAGCATCCTTATTATCACTTTCGTCATCATCATAGCATCATCTTTATTATCACCTTCGTCATCGTCATAGCATCATCTTTATTATCACCTTCGTCATCATCATAGCAGCATCTTTATTATCACCTTCGTCATCATCATAGCAGCATCTTTATTATCACCTTCGTCATCATCAAAGCAGCATCTTTATTATCACCTTCGTCATCATCATAGCAGCATCTTTATTATCACCCTCGTCATCATCATAGCAGCATCTTTATTATCACCTTCGTCATCATCATAGCAGCATCTTTATTATCAACTTCGTCATCATCATAGCAGCATCTTTATTATCACCGTTATGTCATATCAGCATCTTTATTATCACCATCGTCATGTCATAGGATCATCTTTATTATCACCTTCGTCATGTCATAGCATCATCTTTATTATCACCTTCGTCATGTCATAGTATCATCTTTATTATCACCTTCGTCATGTCATAGCAGCATCTTTATTATCACCTTCGTCATATCATAGCATCATCTTTATTATCACCTTCGTCATGTCATAGCAGCATCTTTATTATCACCTTCGTCATGTCATAGCATCATCTTTATTATCACCGTCGTCATGTCATAGCATCATCTTTATTATCACCTTCGTCATGTCATAGCATCATCTTCATTATCACCTTAGTCATGTCATAGCATCATCTATATTATTACCTTCGTCATGTCATAGCATCATCTTTATTATCACCGTCGTCATGTCATAGCATCATCTTTATTATCACCATCGTCATGTCTTAGCACCATCTTTATTATCACCTTCGTCAGCATCATAGCAGCATCTTTATTATCACTTTCGTCATCATCATAGCAGCATCTTTATATTTACTTTCGTCATCGTCATAGCAGCATCTTTATTATCACCTTCGTCATCATCATAGCAGCATCTTTATTATCACCTTCGTCATGTCATAGCATCATCTTTATTATCACATTGGTCATGTCATAGCATTATCTTTATTATCACCCTCGTCATGTCATAGCATCATTTTTATTATCACCTTCGTCATGTCATAGTCATGTCATAGCATTATCTTTATTATGACATTCGTCATGTCATAGCATTATCTTTATTATCGTCTTCATCATGTCATAGCATCATCTTTATTATCACCTTCGTTATGTCATAGAAACATCGTTACTATCACCTTCGTCATGTCATAGCATCATCTTTATTATCACCTTCGTCATCATCATAGCAGCATCTTTATTATCACCTTCGTCATCATCATAGCAGCATCTTTATTATCACCTTCGTCATCATCATAGCAGCATCTTTATTATCACCGTCGTCATTATCATAGCAGCATCTTTATTATCACCTTCGTCATCATCATAGCAGCATCTTTATTATCAACTTCGTCATCATCATAGCAGCATCTTTATTATCACCGTCATGTCATATCAGCATCTTTATTATCACCATCGTCATGTCATAGGATCATCTTTATTATCACCTTCGTCATGTCATAGCATCATCTTTATTATCACCTTCGTCATGTCATAGCATCATCTTTATTATCACCTTCGTCATGTCATAGCAGCATCTTATTATCATCTTCGTCATCGTCATAGCATCATCTTTATTATCACCTTCGTCATGTCATAGCAGCATCTTTATTATCACCTTCGTCATGTCATAGCATCATCTTTATTATCACCTCCGTCATGTCATAGCATCATCTTTATTATCACCTTCGTCATGTCATAGCATCATCTTCATTATCACCTTAGTCATGTCATAGCATCATCTATATTATTACCTTCGTCATGTCATAGCATCATCTTTATTATCACCGTCGTCATGTCATAGCATCATCTTTATTATCACCTTCGTCATGTCATAGCATTATCTTTATTATCAGCTTCGTCATGTCATAGAATCATCTTTATTATCACCTTCGTCATGTCATAGCATTATCTTTATTATCAGCTTCGTCATGTCATAGCATCATCTTTATTATCACCTTCGTCATGTCATAGCATCATCTTTATTATTATTCGATTTATTATATTAATCGTGAGGATTTATATATAGTATGCTAGTCTCAATGGTTGGCCTCTTACGCTGACATGTTTTCAGAGTGTTTAAATGTGATGCTTTGTTTTCAGAGTGATTAAATGTGATGCTATGTTTTCAGAGTGTTTAAATATGATATTATGTTTTAAGAGTGTTTAAATGGGATGATGTTTTTTCAGAGTGTTTAAATGTGATGATGTATTTTCAGAGTGTTTAAATATGATGCTATGTTTTCAGAGTGTTTAAATGTGATGCTATGTTTTCAGAGTGTTAAATGTGATGCTATGTTTTCAGAGTGTTTAAATGTGATGCTATGTTTTCAGAGTGTTTAAATGTAATGATGTGTTTCCAAAGTGTTTAAATGTGATGATGTGTTTTCAATGTTTAAATGTGATGCTATGTTTTCATAGTGTTTAAATGTGATGCTATTTTTTTCAGAGAGTATAAATGTGATGATGTGTTTCCAGAGTGTTAAATGTGATGCTATGTTTTCAGAATGTTTAAATGTGATGCTATGTTTTCAGATTGTTTAAATGTGATGATGTGTTTACAGAGTATTTAAATGTGATGATGTGTTTTCAGAGTGTTTAAATGTGATGATGTGTTTTCAGTGTGTTTAAATGTGATGATGTGTTTTCAGAGTGTTTAAATTTGTCATAGCATCATCTTTATTATTACCTTCGTCATGTCATAGCATCATCTTTATTTTCACCTTCGTCATGTCATAGCATTATCTTTATTATCACCTTCGTCATGTCATAGTATCAATCTTTATTATCACCTTCGTCATGTCATAGCATTATCTTTATTATCAGCTTCGTCATGTCAAAGCATCATCTTTATTATCGTCTTCGTCATGTCATAGTATCATCTTTATTATCGTCTTCGTCATGTCATAGTATCATCTTTATTATCGTCTTCGTCAGGTCATAGTATCATCTTTATTATCACCTTCGTCATGTCATAGCATTATCTTTATTATCAGCTTCGTCATGTCATAGAATCATCTTTATTATCACCTTCTTCATGTCATAGCATCATCTTTATTATCACCTTCGTCGTGTCATAGCATCATCTTTATTATCAACTCCGTCATGTCATAGCATCATCTTTATTATCACCTTCGTCATGTCATAGAATCATCTATATTATTACCTTCGACATGTCATAGCATCATCTTTATTATCACCTTCGTCATGTCATAGCAGCATCTTTATTATCACTTTCGTCATCATCAAAGCAGCATCTTTATTATCACCTTCGTCATGTCATAGCATCATCTTTATTATCGCCTTTGTCATGTCATAGCATCATCTTTATTATCACCTTCGTCATGTCATAGCATCATCTTTATTATCACCTTCGTCATGTCATAGCAGCATCTTTATTATCACCTTCGTCATGTCATAGTATCATCTTTATTATTACCTTCGTCATGTCATAGCATCATCTTTATTTTCACCTTCGTCATGTCATAGCATTATCTTTATTATCACCTTCGTCATGTCATAGCATTATCTTTATTATCACCTTCGTCATGTCATAGCATCATCTTTATTATTACCTTCGTCATGTCATAGCATCATCTTTATTTTCACCTTCGTCATGTCATAGCATTATCTTTATTATCACATTTGTCATGTCATAGCATTATCTTTATTATCAGCTTCGTCATGTCATAGTATCATCTTTATTATCACCTTCGTCATGTCATAGCATCATCTTTATTATCACCTTCGTCATGTCATAGCATTATCTTTATTATCACCTTCGTCATGTCATAGTATCATCTTTATTATCACCTTCGTCATGTCATAGCATTATCTTTATTATCAGCTTCGTCGTGTCATAGAATCATCTTTATTATCACCTTCGTCATGTCATAGCATTATCTTTATTATCAGCTTCGTCATGTCATAGTATCATCTTTATTATCACCTTCGTCATGTCAAAGCATCATCTTTATTATCGTCTTCGTCATGTCATAGTATCATCTTTATTATCGTCTTCGCCATGTCATAGTATCATCTTTATTATCGTCTTCGTCATGTCATAGTATCATCTTTATTATCACCTTCGTCATGTCATAGCATTATCTTTATTATCAGCTTCGTCATGTCATAGAATCATCTTTATTATCACCTTCGTCATGTCATAGCATTATCTTTATTATAAGCTTCGTCATGTCATAGCATCATCTTTATTATCACCTTCGTCATGTCATAGCATCATCTTTATTATTATTCGATTTATTATATTAATCGTGAGGATTTATATATAGTATGCTAGTCTCAATGGTTGGCCTCTTACGCTGACATGTTTTCAGAGTGTTTAAATGTGATGCTATGTTTTCAGAGTGATTAAATGTGATGCTATGTTTTCAGAGTTTTTAAATATGATATTATGTTTTCAGAGTGTTTAAATGGGATGATGTTTTTTCAGAGTGTTTAAATGTGATGATGTATTTTCAGAGTGTTTAAATATGATGCTATGTTTTCAGAGTGTTTAAATGTGATGATGTGTTTCCAGAGTGTTAAATGTGATGCTATGTTTTCAGAGTGTTTAAATGTAATGATGTGTTTTCAGAGTGTTTAAATGTGATGATGTGTTTTCAGAGAGCTTAAATGTGATGCTATGTTTCAGAGTGTTTCAATGTGATGTTATGTTTCAGGGTGTTGAAATGTGATGCTATGTTTCAGAGTGTTTCAATGTGATACTATATTTCAGAGTGTTCTTAATGTGATGCTATGTTCTCAGAGTGTTGCAGTGTGATGCTATGTTTCAGAGTGTTTTAATGTGATGCTATGTTCTCAGAGTGTTTCAATGTGATGCTATGTTCTCAGAGTGTTTCAATGTGATTCTATGTTTCAGAGTGTTTCAATGTGATGCTATGTTCTCATAGTGTTGCAGTGTGATGCTCTATTTTCAATGTGAATCAAGTGTTCCATCTTTTCATCATTTTGTGCACTTTAAGTATTGTCTGCTACTACAACTATAATTATTGTGTAGTTTTCTATCCATAGTGTTCTTTTGTTATTATATTTAGCTTTTTGTTACTTGATTGTTCTTTTCATTTATAATTGTATTCCCTTGTATGTCTTTAGCTATAGTTATAGTTTAGAAGCCCCTGGTATCACTGCTAACAAATTAAAATCCATAATTTTCTCAACCGCCCGTGCCAGTCGAATCATCTGAATTAACATCCAAAGGAATTGAAGGATCCAAACAAAGAAAGGCAGCTGTGGTCCCCATCATAACAGATCGATATTTGATAAAAATCTTGACATTTGATCTGCATGAAGTCAAATTAGTAGGTGTCGTCGACATCCGAATCTGAATTGACCAGGTTTTTTTTACGCATTTTCCGATGACAATTTTAATTTTTCGTTCGTTGAAAGTATTTTGATTTTGAGTTGTTTCTATTCAAATTTGGTCACAAGTTTTTACTTAACACGGGTCAAAACAAAAATTACAACTTGAGATTATGCAGATATGAAGCCCAGGAATGACTCACAATGACCCCTGCCCACCTTCTCCCTTACCTTATAGCGTCGAGAAACTAAAGGGCACATGTCCACCGGCTAACTTTGAATGATCATATTGAAGTTTTGCAACTATGCATAAAAACTCGTTTTGTATATTATCTATCTTCATTTTTATTCGAAAAAGATAATTTCTATGCAAATAATCTTCTTCAGTCTACGGATATTACAATATCTTCGTTAACTACTCAGTTTACAACCACGATACTAGCGTACCATCTCTATATTTATAAAAAAAAATATCATCGAGGCTATAATCGTGGATATTAGAAACTAATAATTAAACTGTCCAGAAATAAATTAAAAAAAAAAAAAAACGAGTGTCGTGTCATGGAGAATTACTAAGTCTACCTGTCGATTGTATGTCAAATGTTGAGCATGTGAATGAGGTTCAGATTATAAACGAGTGCTATTTGGGTGAAAGCTATGTTCTGTGCATTAAATTGATTACCCGCGTTCTTGGGTGAATTGAGAAGACGTCAATGATCCATTCAGTTTGAAAGCGGTTTTAAGTGTTCTTGTCAGAAGAGAAGATGCTTCAATGACAGAGATAGGAAACATATATATATATATATATATATATAGTGAGAGAGAGAGACGCTATAAAAATTAGTATAAGTGAGGAGCAGACTTGAAGTTCTATTGAAGTGGTGAAGATAAATTGATAACTGAAAGGGAGTAGAGGCTCAGAAACTATTTTATATAAAATGTAAAATGTAAATGAATAATCTGTTGTAATTAAAACAGAAATAACGCCATCATGTCTTAGCCTGAGCGTTCAGGAATCAGGTGCTAGTATCCATAATTATCTTCTATTTGGGTACATGGACCACACTACGGTGAATCTTAGTTTCCAATTAATTCCTGGTTTTTTTTTAAGGTCGTGTAAACGTAAAAAAGCAAAATTTGGGATCTTCATAAATGAGAGTATACGCACAGGCATGCAGGAAGCACGGCTGTTTATGACTGAAACTTTGGTTAATTTTTATTTTTTATTTTGGTCTCTTTCTTGGAAGGGAAAAAAACACTTTCTTCACCAGTTATACATTCAAAGTGATTACAAGAAGAACCAATCATGTACCACCAAACAACAACTGAACAACCACTAAACAACAACTGAATAACCACTAAACAACAACTGAACAACCACTGAACAACAACTGAACAATCACTAAACAACAACTGAACAACCACTGAACAACAACTGAACAACCACTGAACAACAACTGAACAACCACTGAACAACAACTGAACAACCACTGAACGACAACTGAACAACCACTGAACAACAGCTGAACAACAACTGAACAACCACTGAACAACAACTGAACAACAACTGAACAACCACTGAACAACAACTGAACAACCACTGAACAACAACTGAACAACAACTGAACAACCACTAAACAACAACTGAACAACCACTGAACAACAACTGAACAACAACTGAACAACCACATCAATAGAATACACAGAAACAAAACTCCAGCATGTCCACTCAGGGCGTCAGCTCTCAGGCTTCTGGATCCATAACAACAAAACATAGAAACAAGTTGATACAAATTTAAATTGAAAAAAAAATACTTTTGTGGGTAAGTAGATTTGCAAGTCTTTGATTTTGTTTTTGTTCTCATTATCGTGCTAAGATATTACCATCAACATTGACTTTAGCTAACATATTTTGCGTTTTGTTTGTGTGAAGTCACAAAGTGAAACAACTTACATCAAATATCGATGTTAACAATGAGGAGAATGTACTAGTCTCCGGACACCGGCATGCATAAACGGTGCAGCATTTCCAGGATTAGAACTAAGATAGCATTTGTATATGAAAACATATAGATGTAGATGGTATACACATCATTGCAATAAAGTTGGACAAGAAAACAAAGAGGCGTGGACGGTATACACATCATTGGGATAAAGTTGGGCAAAAAAACAAAGAGGTGTGACAGGTATACACATCATTGCAATAAAGTTGGACAAAAAAACAAAGAGGTGTGACAGGTATACACATCATTGCAATAAAGTTGGACAATAAAACAAAGAGGCGCAGAAGGTATACACATCATTGTAATAAAGTAGGACAAGAAAACAAAGAGGTGTGGAAAGTATACACATCATTGTAATAAAGTTGGACAATAAAACAAAAAGGTGTGGAAAGTATACACATCATTGCAATAAAGTTGGACAATAAAACAAAGAGGCGTAGAAGGTATACACATAATTGCAATAAAGTTGGACAATAAAACAAAGAGGCGTAGAAGGTATACACATCATTGCAATAAAGTAGGACAATAAAACAAAGAGGTGTGGAAAGTATACACATCATTGCAATAAAGTTGGACAAAAAAAACAAAGAGGTGTGACAGGTATACACATCATTGCAATAAAGTTGGACAAAAAAACAAAGAGGTGTGACAGGTATACACATCATTGCAATAAAGTTGGACAATAAAACAAAGAGGCGCAGAAGGTATACACATCATTGTAATAAAGTAGGACAAGAAAACAAAGAGGTGTGGAAAGTATACACATCATTGTAATAAAGTTGGACAAGAAAACAAAAAGGTGTGGAAAGTATACACATCATTGTAATAAAGTTGGACAATAAAACAAAGAGGCGTAGAAGGTATACACATCATTGCAATAAAGTTGGACAATAAAACAAAGAGGCGTAGAAGGTATACACATCATTGCAATAAAGTTGGACAATAAAACAAAGAGGCGTAGAAGGTATACACATCATTGTAACAAAGTTGGACAAGAACAAAATTTGCAGCAACAAGCTCTTCATCATCATCAGGTCAGCTATGATTTTAACGACATCAAAGACATCTGGGTTTAACATGCAGACAGGACTTCTAACAGGCATACTAATTTTGCAGATGCAATTCTAGAAGAGCATTACAAAAGGTCTAGAATCAGCCAGGGGCGATAACTACAAAGAGCAGAGAACAGCTTCTATGTCAATTCTTCGGTCATTTGGAATGGGTGAAACCTAACTCTTTCAGTACCGAAGGTTTGTATCAATTTAGCGGTACAGATTTCAGAGACAACTTATTTTATGTTTTTAAATATTAATCTTTCATGTTTTTAAATATTAATCTTTCATGCTTTTAAATATTAATCTACATGTTTATATTTATCTAACACTTAATATATTATATATAAATGTTTAGATAATTAAACAAGGCTAATATGTAATTTGTACTGGGAGCAAACAGCAATAAAAAGATATAACAAGGAGAACTCTACACACATGGACATAAAAAGAGGAGTAAGACAAGGATGCATCCTATCACCAAGCTTGTTCAATCTATACACTGAGCAAATCTTTAAAAACATCTCAGAGATACCAGGCCTAGACATTAATGGAAAGATAATCAATAACCTAAGATATGCTGATGATACTGTTCTACTAACAGAAAATCCTAAAGACTTACAACAATTGCTTAATGTGATAAACATAACAAGCAAAAAACATGGACTAGAAATGAATATCAAAAAGAATAAAACTTTTATCATAAACAAAGAAAATTCTCAAGACCTACAATTAAATATCACAGTTGAGGGAATACATCTGGAGACAGTCCAGAGCTACAACTACCTTGGACATACTATAACCAATGATGGAAAATGCAAAACTGAAATAAACAAAAGAATAGGTATGGCAAAAAGTAATTTTAATTCCATGAAAAATTTACTAACATTAAAACAAATATCAGCAGGGCTAAAACTAAGAATGGCAAAATGTTACGTCTTCTCAATATTCCTGTATGGTGCAGAAACATGGACATTAGACAAGAAAACAGAACAGAAAATTGAAGCCTTTGAAATGTGGATTTATAGAAGAATAGGTAGAATTGGATGGAAACAAAAGATAACAAACGATGAAGTTTTAAAACAACTGAAAATAAAAAGAGAACTGCTGAACACAATTAAGACAAGACAAATGAAATTTTTGGGGCATGTTAAAAAACACAACAGCCTACTAAAAGTAATATTGGAAGGAAAAATACAAGGTAAAAGAGGCAGAGGCAGACCAAGACTAACATGGACGAGTAACATCAAAAGATGGACAAGTCAATGTATGTCAGCCTGCACCATCAAAGCAAGAAACAAAGTAGAATGGCGATCCATGGTAGCCAACCTTCGTTGCGGAGAAGGCACGCGATGATGATGATGAATTAAACAAGGAATAATATTTCACCAATACCAAGATGATACAAGACATGTAAAAGGAATATGGTTTCATGACAGTTTACAGTAATCAAATTGAGAGTGAAGCACTCTGAGGCTAAATGGACATGACCGAAACCGACATGGCACATGGTGCGTCGACTCGTACGGTAAGAGTTTAAAGCAGAAAAAAATTCAACAGGAGTTCAAGGAGTTCAATATGATTATCGAAAAATCGAAAAACTCGCAATTTGAAATAACCGGACAGAAGACTTTAGATTATTGTTGAACATCAGTGTTTCCAATGTTATTTGTTCCGTGGCTGTGAGGGGATAAGATCTGAACACGAGGATGCATATTTTGCTCGCTTGGTTTAGCTGGTCAATGACATGATTAAATATATTACCTTTGTTGCTTTATTCATCATCATCACTGAGTGCCGTCTCCGCATCGAAGATTGGCTAACATGGAGCGCCATTCCAATATGTCTCTTGCTTTGATGGTGCAGATTGTCATAGGCTGACTTGTCCATCTTTTATTTTACTCGTCCATGTCAGTCTTGGTCTGCCTCTGCCTCTTTTACCTTGTATTTTCCCCTCCAATATTACTTTTATTAGGCTGTTGTGTCTTTTAACATGACCCAAAAATTCCATTTGTCTTGCTCTAATTGTGTTTAGTAGTTCTCTTTTCATTTTTAGTTGTTTTAAAAATTCATCGTTTTCTTTTTTTTCCATCCAATTCTATATTCTTCTATAAATCGACATTTCAAAGGCTTCAATTTTCTGTTCTGTTTTCTGGTCTAATGTCCATGTTTCTGCATCATACAGGAATATTGAGAAGATGTAACATTTTGCTATTCTTAGTTTTAGCCGTGGTGTTATTTGTTTTGATGTTAGTATATTTTTCATGGCATTGAAATTACTTTTTGCCATACCTATTCTTTTATCTATTTCAGTTGTTTTATTAAGTCCTTTTACACAATGTAAGTTATCTTCCCGGTGACATGTTCTACGTTAAGAAGTTGACGAAGGCTTCTATAGGCAGGAACGAAACGTTTATTCAGATTTTCTTGAAGATAAAGAAGGAAAACTTTGGCGAAAACGAGGAACTGGATAAATTTGTTGCCGCTTATCTGTAAGAGATGAAGGAAGGCCAAAATAAAAGTATAACGACCAATTTGAGTGAGTCTAATTTGATTGCTTTGATTATGACTTTTTTTCTGACCGGAACTGAGACTACAAACACAACTGTTGTGTGGTGTGTCCTCTACATGCTACACAACTGTTGTGTAGTGTGTCCTCTACATGCTACACAACTGTTGTGTGGTGTGTCCTCTACATGCTACACAACTGTTGTGTAGTGTGTCCTCTACATGCTACACAACTGTTGTGTGGTGTGTCCTCTACATGCTACACAACTGTTGTGTGGTGTGTCCTCTACATGCTACACAACTGTTGTGTGGTGTGTCCTCTACATGCTACACAACTGTTGTGTGGTGTGTCCTCTACATGTTACACAACTGTTGTGTGGTGTGTCCTCTACATGTTACACTTTCCTGAAGTACAGAAAGAGCTTTACCAGGAAACTGACCCGGTTGTGGGGACTGAGAGCACCCCGAACATAAATGACTAACCCAAGATGACGTATTTAAACGCAGTCAAAATTGAAACTTGGAGCCGCGATAGCTCAGTGGTTAGTGAACTGGCCTACAAAGGTCAAGGGGTAGGGTTCGATCCCAACCGACGGGTTCCGGGTTCACCCAGCCTTAAATGGATACCGGATTTTTTTCTGGGAAAGTAAAGCGGTACGGGCGTAATACCGATCATATTACCCCAAAAATCATGTGCCGAAGGTCTGTAAAATTTATGGTCACTAACACCATATTCCCTATACGTCACTTGGCGTGACGGGGGCCCTTTACTTTCTTACTTATAATGGAAACTTAGAGAATGGCAAGTCTCGTCCAAATTCGTCTGCTACGAGAAGTCATGGCAACGTTTGAATATGGTGGGTTCACAGTTCTCAAAGGATGCATTCTTTGGCCTGTCCTTGATTCCGTTCATCCTGAAAAGAAAATTGTGGGGACCCGTACAGATATCTCCTAGAGAGATTTGTCAATAACAATGGTGCTCGGATCAAACGAGAAGAGCTGATCCCATTTTCCGTTAGAAGACAATCGTGTCTAGGAGAAGCACTTCCTAAAATGAAATTGTTTCTCTTTCACTCCAACGTGTCCCAGCGATTCAGGTTTGAGCATGCGGACAGATCTAGCGATGACCTAAACTCTGAAGGAATCTGGTAGAGTTGTGCTACAGCCGTACAATCTACGATTTATTGATCGCAAAGCGACAGTTTCAATTAGTATCGATTAGATAATGTCTTATCGTTCTATCTGTATCTTTTGTTAATTAAGAGACAGATAACATTGCGGGACTTGAGGCAAACCAAAAGTGTTCAACTATCCGTTTCTTAGAGATAGTATTGTTTAGATATATTAAGACAGTATTGTTTTGAAACTTAAACTACAAGTGTTTTGTTCAGTCAAATAATATAAAAGTCAACAGCCTGAAAGAAGAAATTAGAAATGGGGTGAAGACAGGATGGAAAGACAACATAAAGAGCAGTCTGATTTTGTAAGCGCGTGCAGATTTGCGTCAGAAGGAGAGAGATCGAAGAAAGTGGTTGTCATGAAACAAATTGCTTGAAGACCTTACCAGAATGTCAAGCATTAGGTATGACAAAGTGTAGCGTTGTCCTAGCGTTGAGCTAGCGGAGTAAGGGAGACAAAACACAACTGTGATGATTGTGGAGGCATATAAGGGATATAATCGCAAAATCAAAGCCATCATGTTGTGTTACTTCCCTTTAATCATGTTATACACTATAGAGAACATAGCAAGTTTTGCAATAGGTACATTGGCAAGTACACATTATTTGCGACTGCCTTACTTTTTTTGTTTTTTTTTCGTATTTTATGTTATTTTTACCTTTTTAATTTCCTTATGTCTTTCTTGTCTTTTCTTCACTTCCTCTTTTACTCATTCGGGTGTCGAGGCAGATCGGGTGTTCTGGTTTTCGCCCTTTTGGTGGCTTCAATCATTCTCAATTGATGCTGCTGTAACGTTTCTGTGATGTTGTCTATCCATCTTACTCTAGGTCTGCCTCTTGCTCTTCTCCATTTTCCTATTTAAATATACGCTTTGTGTAGTTAAGAAGCACATGTCATTCCTTCTAGATGGACAAACCAGTTTATTTGTTGTTTCTGTGTGTAGCATAGGATTGGCTCAATGCCTACTCTTTCTCTTATAATATCATTTCTAATCCTATCTTTTCTGGTCAGTCCATCTCTTTTCTCAGACATCGCATCTCTGTGATGACAAGTTTTCTTTTACACATGGACGTAAGTGCCCATGTTTGGCATTGGTAGCACAATGTTGGAATAAATATATTCTGTATAAGAAGTTTCTTGATGGTAATAGGTATTGCCTTGTGTTGAAGTGTAGGGAATAGCTGTCCCAATATTCGGTTTGCCTTATCGCTTTGTGTTGAAGTGTAGGGGATAGCTGTCCCAATATTCGGTTTGCCTTATCGCTTTGTGTTGAAGTGTAGGGGATAGCTGTCCCAATATTCGGTTTGTCTTATCGCTTTGTGTTGAAGTGTAGGGGATAGCTGTCCCAATATTCGGTTTGCCTTATCGCTTTGTGTTGAAGTATAGGGGATAGCTGTCCCAATATTCGGTTTGCCTTATCGCTTTGTGTTGAAGTGTAGGGGATAGCTGTCCCAATATTCGGTTTGCCTTATCGCTTTGTGTTGAAGTATAGGGGATAGCTGTCCCAATATTCGGTTTGCCTTATCGCTTTGTGTTGAAGTGTAGGGGATAGCTGTCCCAATATTCGGTTTGCCTTATCGCTTTGTGTTGAAGTATAGGGGATAGCTGTCCCAATATTCGGTTTGCCTTATCGCTTTGTGTTGAAGTGTAGGGGATAGCTGTCCCAATATTCGGTTTACCTTATCGCTTTGTGTTGAAGTGTAGGGGATAGCTGTCCCAATATTCGGTTTGCCTTATCGCTTTGTGTTGAAGTATAGGGGATAGCTGTCCCAATATTCGGTTTGCCTTATCGCTTTGTGTTGAAGTGTAGGGGATAGCTGTCCCAATATTCGGTTTACCTTATCGCTTTGTGTTGAAGTGTAGGGGATAGCTGTCCCAATATTCGGTTTGCCTTATCGCTTTGTGTTGAAGTATAGGGGATAGCTGTCCCAATATTCGGTTTACCTTATCGCTTTGTGTTGAAGTATAGGGGATAGCTGTCCCAATATTCGGTTTGCCTTATCGCTTTGTGTTGAAGTATAGGGGATAGCTGTCCCAATATTCGGTTTACCTTATCGCTTTGTGTTGAAGTATAGGGGATAGCTGTCCCAATATTCGGTTTGCCTTATCGCTTTGTGTTGAAGTGTAGGGGATAGCTGTCCCAATATTCGGTTTACCTTATCGCTTTGTGTTGAAGTATAGGGGATAGCTGTCCCAATATTCGGTTTGCCTTATCGCTTTGTGTTGAAGTATAGGGGATAGCTGTCCCAATATTCGGTTTGCCTTATCGCTTTGTGTTGAAGTGTAGGGTATAGCTGTCCCAATATTCGGTTTACCTTATTGCCTTGTGCATCTATATCTTTGTCGATTTCTTTATAAATTACTATTTTGTTTAGTTTAAGTTGTCGCTAGCAAAATGAACAGGTTGTTGTTGTCTATTTTCTTTTGTCTGTCTGGGTTGTGGGGAGTGTACCTGACAGTGTTCTTTGGTTCGCCTAAAAAATATTGCTTTGTATGACGTCATATATTTCTCTCATCCACGACAGGGAAGTCTTTCTCTAGCTCTTCTGTTGCATTTGCTTTTTAAACCTTGTTGTGGAGTGTTATCTGCTGGTAACTGCTCTACGCGTCTAAATCATTTAAGTTTCTTTATCAGGGTACGTTAAAATGTATCTTTTCTTGTTTGTCTCATGTTTATTTTCTTTATTGTCAGATTAAATATTTTCCGAGGACATCTTCATTTCAGGAGTTACAAACATTCTTGTCTAATTAATTGTTAGCACCCATGCTTGGCACTGGTGGTGCAGCATCACCAGAAACGATGAGTAAAACACATCATCATTGACTATGTTCATGAAGATATTCATGATATTCATTTCAGCATAATAAATACAACTTTCATAACACCAACATTGTATAAACTCAACTTCATCACCGAAATACCTCCACAGGCGTACCCCGACAGCTTGCTATGTTCATGAAGACATTCATGATATTCATTTCAGCATAATAAATACAACTTTCATAACATCAACATTGTATAAACTCAACTTCATCACCAAAATACCTCCACAGGCGTACCCCAACAGCTTGCTATGTTCATGAAGACATTCATGATATTCATTTCAGCATAATAAATACAACTTTCATAACATCAACATTGTATAAACTCAACTTCATCACCGAAATACCTCCACAGGCGTACCCCGACAGCTTGCTATGTTCATATCCTCATACAAAGAAACACTTAGTTCATGAACTTACCATTTAGTAGCTGTAGTACTAGCATGATGATGAGTACTAGCATCCTTCTGTCAAAGCTGTCTGTGTATTATGTAGCGTTTCTAGGAAATGTTATTTTTGTTTTCATTCCACGTGCAATTACTTTTACTATGAACCTGCCTACTTCTTGTTTGAGTTGGAGCTTTAGAGTGTGTTTCCACAGATTGCGGTCTGCAGTTATTTCTTTCCAGACTGCAGGGTTAATGTTCAGAGTCTTCGTGTCACGTTTATATATGTCTATAAATTGGAATTCTGGGCGCACCTTAATTCTTTTGGACTACAAAGGACAAGAGGTAGGGTTCGATCCCAATCGACGGCGTCCGTGTCACTCAGCCTTTAATGGGTACCGGATTTTTTTCTGGGAAAGTAAAGCGGCACGGGCGTAATACCGACCCCATTACCACAAAAATCATGTGCCGAAGATTTGTAAAATTTATGGTCACCGACACCATATTCCCTATACGTCACTTGGCGTGAGGTTGGTACTTTACTTTTCACTTTATTTTACTAGTTCTTTTGCCATCTGCTGGTTGCCCATAAAGTATATCTTTTATACGTAGTAAGTGGCCAATTTCACGCATAACCTAAGTTGTTTGAGCAGGGATGTTCGGGAGGTCTGTGCTAGTGAGGAACTCCATTTTTGTCACTTTGTCCTTCAAAGTGATATCAAGATGACACCAACAATAAACACAGGTGCATGTTCGTGATAAACAAGGAAAACAAGCAGGTGAATTCAAATACTTAAAAAAACCAGGTGATTTGTGATAACAAACAATTAGCAGAAAAACATTGTCACATAATGTCTACCCTAACAACTAATAATGTTAGGAGGTCTACCATAACAACTAATACTGTTAGGAGGTCTACCATAACAACTAATAATGTTAAGAGGTCTACCATAACAACTAATAATGTTAAGAGGTCTACCACAACAACTAATAATGTTAGGAGGTCTACCACAACAACTAATAATGTTAGGAGGTCTACCACAACAACTAATAATGTTAAGAGGTCTACCACAACAACTAATAATGTTAAGAGATCTACCATAACAACTAATAATGTTAAGAGATTTACCATAACAACTAATAATGTTAGGAGGTCTACCACAACAACTAATACTGTTAGGAGGTCTACCACAACAACTAATAATGTTAGGAGGTCTACCACAACAACTAATAATGTTAAGAGATCTACCATAACAACTAATAATGTTAAGAGATCTACCATAACAACTAATAATGTTAGGAGGTCTACCACAACAACTAATAATGTTAGGAGGTCTACCATTACAACTAATAATGTTAAGAGGTCTACCACAACAACTAATAATGTTAAGAGGTCTACCATAACAACTAATAATGTTAGGAGGTCTACCACAACAACTAATAATGTTAAGAGGTCTACCATAACAACTAATAATGTTAGGAGGTCTACCACAACAACTAATATTGTTAGGAGGTCTACCACAACAACTAATAATGTTAGGAGGTCTACCACAACAACTAATAATGTTAAGAGATCTACCATAACAACTAATAATGTTAAGAGATCTACCATAACAACTAATAATGTTAGGAGGTCTACAACAACAACTAATAATGTTAGGAGGTCTACCACAACAACTAATAATGTTAGGAGGTCTACCACAACAACCAGTAATGTTAGGAGGTCTACCATAACAACTAATAATGTTAGGAGGTCTACCATAACAACTAATAATGTTAAGAGATCTACCATAACAACTAATAATGTTAGGAGGTCTACCACAACAACTAATAATGTTAAGAGGTCTACCATTACAACTAATAATGTTAGGAGGTCTACCAAAACAACTAATAATGTTAGGAGGTCTACCAAAATAACTAATATTGTTAGGAGGTCTACCATAACAACTAATAATATTAGGAGGTCTACCACAACAACTAATATTGTTAGGAGGTCTACCATAATAACTAATATTGTTAGAAGGTCTACCATAACAATTAATAATGTTAGGAGGTCTACCATAATAACTAATATTGTTATGAGGTCTACCATAACAACTAATATTGTTAGGAGGTCTACCATAACAACTAATAATATTAGGAGGTCTACCACAACAACTAATAATGTTAGGAGGTCTACCATAACAACTAATAATGTTAAGAGGTCTACCATAACAACTAATAATGTTAGGAACATGTTGATAGTTACAAAATTAGAAGTGGCGAAATAAGAAAATATCGGGTCAACCGCAGTCGTCACCACTATTGTCCAACAAGCAAATAACTATAGAGGCAAAACGGGCACTCTACAATACAATCTTCATCCCAACGTTGTGCTACCAATGCCAAATCTGGACCCTAGATGCAAGAACAATAAGAAAAATAACCTCTACTGAGATTAAATGTGTCAGGCGAATGACAGGAAACAGTCTGAGAGATAAGATCAGAAATGAAGAACTGAGGAAAAAGCTTGGAAGAGCCCTGCCATAGAATATATAAAGAAACAACAGTTATTTAATATTTATAATTTATTTATATAATATTATTATAAATTTATATTTATAACAGTTATATAACAATATGGTTTGGCCACGTGACAAGGCAGAAAGATCAAAACACAACAAAACGAGCTTTGAATAAACGTTGTGGGAATACCAGACCCAAGGATCGACCACGAAATGATGGATGGATGGAATATTAGAAGCGCTAGAAAACATAACAATAGAGCAGAGGCGAACAGAAGGGCAAGAGATAGCAAATTGTATCTCTCCTCGACGCTGAAAGGCAAATGAGGAAGGAAAGAGGAAGAAGAAGACTATTGCTTGTTGATGTCAGAGTACAAAATGACGCTAATTGGACACATATACTGAAAGGCAGATACTAAGATTTTCAGCTAATGGCGACATCAGCTGCAAAATGCGTGACACATGTAGATGAAAAATTAGTCACGCATGCAAATAATCATACCATTTAAACAGCTTTAATAATATTTATATATATACATAATTAAGAGTAATGAAAATGTTATGAGAAATGTCAAAGCAAAAAGAGAGCTAATTTCCAATATTGGGAAGAGACAATCATCATTTTTTGGCCATGTAATGAGAAGAGAACAACTGGAACATATTGTAACAACTGGAAAAATTGAGGGACGAAGAGATAGAGGGAAGCAGAAAGAAAAAATAACAGACAGCTTAAGAGAATGACTGGCAGAAGGTCAACAACAGAAATGATAAATAGCTGCCGAGATCGAAAATTGTGGAGAGGCATGATCACCTACGCCAGTAGGCAGGGTACTTGACGATGATGATATATAATTATTTCTCTTATGAAATGAACTAAACAATGTTAACGCACTAGAAATGTTGCAGAATGTATATCTAATGCTAATTCCACTGAAAAAAACCAAACAAACAAAACAAATAATACGTGACTGACCTAACCGTAACACTAATCAAGCCATCTCTGTACCTAACATATATTATGCGGTAATTAATGTAATGAGTTACAGAAATCGTCAAAAAAGTATGCTAAATGTAAAGGCTGACATTTGATATTGTGCGCAGTATATTTCTAGATATGTTGAAATGTGTCATAGAAGACAGTTATTGACGTTTCTATGGAAGACGTATTGATAACGAACTATACATTACTTATGGACTGCATAGCCACTGAATAATGATCACTGGAATCCATCTTTCTACACTTCGCTTACACTCGTAGGTGTTCACTCCTTCCCCTATATGTCGCAGATTATGTATGTTGAAAGCTTAGTTGAGTTTTCTTTTGGTTTTAGTCGACAGGTCATCCTCACTGCACATCGGACAAGTGTTCAGATCTATTTCGAATAATATCCATCAATGTGTAGGAGGGACTAACGTCACCGTTGTTGTGTTGGTTGTTAAATATTGCTTGAATTCCTGCGTAGCGCTCTCGTTTGATATCTCCCACATTGATATGATATTCGTGAAGTCTTTTCATGACTGTGGATTCACGATTATTTTTTGAGCCGCTATTTCATAAAAAAACATAAGAAAGAAGCAATCAATATTTTTCGGGCACATCATGAGAAGAGGAAAGTTGGAATACTTGGTTACAACTGGCAAAATAAAAGGAAAGAGAAATCGCGGACGACAAAGAGAGAAAATACTGGATAGCTTGGTGTCATGTCATGGAAAACAGTCAACAACAGAACTGACACGATGCACTGTGGATAGAAGGTTGTAGAAGGACATGATCGTCTACACCAACCGGTATGGCACATGATGATGATGATTCCATTCAGCGTTTCTGAGGGCATTTAAAATGTCATAGCGGTTCATTGCCCTTTTGCACAACATGAGCCAAACTGACAAGCCTGTCAGCACGTTCATTACTTCTTACACCCGTGCGCCCTGCACGAGAATGATGCAGACAATTTTTAGAACAGCTGATATCTCCTATAGCTCAATGGTTATAAACATATCTAATTTTTTTCTTCAGTCAAGACATCGTATTTATACCCAGTCAGCTTGACTGACTCTTAGTCTCAAAAGAACATATTCATTAGTCACCGTCTTGTTGTATAGCAAACTATTATATATAACATTCAGTACCTCATTCATGTCAGGCTTCAGCATTCCCAATAATGATGCTATAGAAGATACAAGACAATCGGTTCTATCATTGCATTGCTTCCAGAATGACCAAGCCACTGTCTTATTCGACTACGCATTAACGATTGATTACCATGAAGTGGCAATGAACTGTCTTTTATCTTGATGGTAATGGTGTAATGGTGTAATGGTGTAATATGTTCTTCTGCTAATCTCTTGAAGTTATCACTTTATGTGAGACTTTATCTGCTCCAATTTTGTTTACCTTATTGTTTTTTTTCTTTATTTTCATGAAGCCATCCGTTAAGTTAATGCACTTCTTTATTTCCATGAAGCCATCCGTTAAGTTAATGCACTTCTTTATTTCCATGAAGCCATCCGTTAAGTTAATGCACCTCTTTATTTTTTCACATAATAATTTAATTTGTCTTGTTCTTATTCTTTCCTTTCTCATTTGCCTTTCAGTGAGAGGGGAGATATGGTTTGCGATTGTTGCTCTTCTGGTGATTTTTGCTAGTGTTATGTTTCCTAGTGTTTCTAATATTCCATTGATCCATCTTTTTCTTTATCGACCCTTCAGTCTTGTGTTCTCGACACGTTTATTAAGGCTCGTTGTGTTGTGTTATCGTCATTCTGCCTTATCACGCGGCTAAACCACTTTTATCTGGGTTTTTTATCTATTTGTATTCTATGACTAGAGAATTATTCCCAGCTCTCATTTCTTCATTTCTGATCTTATATCTCAGGCTGTTTCAGAATTATGTTCAACTTAAGTTAAATAGTAATTTTTTTCTTTATTTCCATCTTCTTTAAAAATTCCATTATATTTTTCCATCTTTGTTCATACAAACCTTCACATTATCCCAGAAAAGCATATTTGTCCATGACCACAGAACATCTTTGGGTAATATTGTCAGTATCACGCCGAGCCGTCTTTACTTCCAAGCAAGTTATATGATACCAGTTCTTAGAGGCTGGGTGAACGCCGGAGCCTTGTGACTCCAAAAAAAAATCCGTCACTTCTGAGAATCGAACTTAGACCTTTCTGATCATGAAATGAGCACACAAACCACCCAACCATCTAGACACAATGGGTAACCACAAACAATGTTGTAATTAAGGAGAACAAAGAGGAGAATCTGTTGAAAAGAAATGGTATAAGCTGAACTACACACACACAACACTGTGGCAGTTGTTAGCACAATCAGTGTGTAATAAGCAACTGCACAAGATTCAACATTCGCTGATTACATATACTACATGTAACGACGAGCAAAGTAAGCGTATAAGGTAAACAATAACTCACATATAACGAGTAAATAATTGTAAGATAAACAAAAATAAACTTTATTTACGACACATAGTACCACCTCTGGTGTATGTTGGGGGATAAGGATAGAATCACAGGGATAAAGGCCGCTTGATCAAGCAGTCGCCACGACGTGTGAGACTCAGGATTTTTATTTCACCCCCGGTATAAAAAATCCTTTTTTGTCTACCGCGAGCTTCGAACACTATAAGCCGGCTCTTCGGTCAGTGAAGCAGTGGTTTTAGCCGCACGGCCACGCGCATATCATAATGTGTATCTATCGTGAGATAAAGGATACAATATGTCGAGATTAATATTTGTGGAAAGTGCTAAAACTTCCAGCTAATGATGACATCAGCTAAGTAACACACACTTGTAAGCGAATAATTAATCAAAAAATTATATTTCTTCTTTCACCTCTTTTTCCTCTTCTCCTTCTTAATGACGACAGAGTCAAAGCAATCACTTGTTTTTTACGCATTCTGGCATCGCCTATTGTTTTGTTACTTTGAGTTTAGTCCACTGATCATACTCATTGCACGTCAGACACGTCCTTAAGTGCTCACATCTCCTCCCCAGTGTGTTCCCCATTGTGTGTCCCCAAGAGTGCCCCCCAGTGTGTCCCCCAGTATGTACCTCAATCTGTGGAGACTCTGACTCCAATTCTGAGTTGATTTGTTATTCTTCTGTGTCCACCCGCATAGCCATCTTTCCTAGCCTCTCTTGTCTTGACCTAATGTTCACGCAGTCTGGACATGGCTGTATAATCATTAAAGAAAAATTAAAAAAAAAAAATAGAAAAAATGTGATGGTTAAAACTTTACCTAATCTATAGACGACACAAATTTGAGCGACAATTCAGCTCAATGGGCCTTCAATAGTAACAAACAAAAACACACACACACACACACACAAACACACACACACACAAACACACACACACACACACACACCGATATGTAAGTAAAAAAAACTAGTCCTACATAAAAAATAAAGCTTTAATTACTTAATTTTCTTCTATTTTTTCATTTCTCCTTCACATTCAGCATTACTGCAGCTTCGTAAATTTATACATTTATTTACATTTCTTTGCCTTGATACACTTGTATATAATCATGATCATTGGTTGCATGGGGTAACTCGTTCTACCTCCCTCACAGCATTCATAATGTCAGCCCGATCAATTGCACGTGCGTCAACCACTAGTGATTGGCCTACACAGTGTATGCCCTATCAAACGCAACTGTCTTCGTCTGATCTCCTTGTCCACTGGTATTTGACTGCTAGCTTCCCATAATTCTACGTTAGTGTACATTTTCCTGACAATTAGATCTCTTTATTCAACACAAGCATCTATTAGTGAAGGAAGGTCTGTACTTTCTTCACTGCCATTGTTTATTTCACTTGTCCATGTTTGTGAAGCTTTCGCAGTTCATTTATTTACAGTGCAGGATAGATGTACAAGTAATAGAAACACTGTACCAGTAATGGGAAAACTGCACCAGTAATGGGAAAACTGTACCAGTAATGGGACAACTGTACCAGTAATGGGAAAACTGTACCAGTAATGGAAAACTGTACCAGAAATGGGAAAACTGTACCAGTAATGGGAAAACTGTACCAGTAATGGGAAACACTTTATACAGAGCTTCGCAGAAAGAGGCAATCTGAGCATCAGAAGTGAACCATCGTCTAGCAATTGTTTCGGCCCCTTAAATGCCTTAATTATGCAAATGTTATCATCATCATCACCGCGTACTATGCCTCCAGGCATAGGTGATCATGTCTCTCCACAACTTTTGATCTGGACAGTTATTTATCATTTCTGTTGTTGACCTTCTGCCAAGCCGTTCTCTTAAGCTGTCTGGTATCTTTTCTCTTTGCTTCTATCTATCTCTTTTTCCCTCAATTTTCCCAATTGTCACAATATATTATAGTTGTTACCTTTTCATTACATGGTCAAAAATTGATGATTGTTTCTTCCTTATATTGTAAATTAGCCCTCTTTTTTGCTTTGGCCTCTTTCAGAACGTTTTCATTACTTTTCGTAGCTGTCCATGGTATTCTCAACATTCTTCCGTAAAACCACATTTCTACAGCCTCCAGTGATTGTCTTGTCTGTTGTCCTATTGTCATGATTCACATCCATATTTTAAGACTGGCTCTACATAACATTTAAGATCTCTTGTACTTGTTTCTATTGTCAAAAATGGCTTGTACAGAATCTTCCTATTTTTTTGAAAGCTGCTTTGCCTGAGCCATTCTGCATCTCACCTTTGTTGTATATCTATCATTTGTGGTTAACATTGTTCTCAGATATTTAAATTCATTTACCTGTTTTAATATTTTCCCACGTGTTTTTACTGTGCATTGCAGTGATGTCTTTTTTCTTTGTTGTTTCCATTACTTCTGTATTTTTGCTATTAATGCTTAGTCCTTTTTTTGCTTTCTTTCACTATAATGTCCAATATTTCTTGTAACTCATTTTCACTCTTAGCGATGAAGACTGTATTATCAATATACCTTAAATTATTTATATTATGACCTCCGATTGTTATTCCAGGCATGTCCTTTATTCGATCTTAAAATAATCTCACTACACATATTAAACAAATCTGATGACAGCACACAAACTTGTGTAACACCCTGCTTTATTTGTTGAAACACACCTTACTGATTTCCAGTTCTTATGACCACTGTTTGTTGCCAGTACATGTTCTTTATTATTCTTAGATCTTTGCTGTCTGTTTTTATGCATTCTAAAATTTTGAATTTTTGTAGGTGATTTACTTTGTCAAATGCTTATGGTATAATCTATGAAACATAGGTATAGATCTACTTTCATCTATATGGCTCTTTCTACTAAAGAGCCTATGACGTATATGACATTGTTCGTAACTTTTCCTCCAACAAAACCACACCATTCATCACTAACTTCTGGATTGACTTTGTTTCATACTCTTCGCATGATGATTCTTAGTAATTTCTTAGTCATGTGACTCATTAGGCTTATTGTGTGATGATCATCGCATTCAATCGCACCCGATTTCTTTGATCGGGCTATGAATATTGATTTGAGCCTGTCGTCTGGTATATATCTGCTGTTGTAGATATCATTCAATATTTTTGTTATTATATCTTTTTCAAAGTCATCCATGGCTTCAATCTCTTCTTTAGTTATATTATCTGGTCCAGGAGCTTTTCCTGCTTTCATTTTACGCAGGGCGTCTTCCACTTCTTTGATGTCTGGTCCTTACCCATTATCCTTAATATTTACTTCTGTTCTTTCTTCATTATAAAGATCTTTAATGTATTCTGTCCATCGTTCCCTCACGATTTCTTGTTCAATCAACAGTTCTCCTTCCTTTGATCTTAAACATCCAGTATTTTATTGCGTTTTTCTTCCTGTTAATTCCTCAATTTGTTTGTATATAGCTTTGGCATCTCTTTTTTTGTTGCATCGTAATCTCTTTGCATCTCTCTTTTAGCCATGCTTCATTTGCTTCATTGTATTTTATTACAATTTCTTAATTTAATCTCTTATACTCATCTTTGTTATCCTTAGTTTTTTCATCTCGTATCCATTAGTTGCAAAATATCATCTGTCATTCATTTCCTTCTTGAATTTATCCTCACTGGTGGTATGAACTGTTTTGATGTTTGTTTCATTGATTTTTTTGGCATTTCCCACTGTTCATCAATGCTTTGCATCTTCTCTATTGCATTTTACCGATTCTGGATTGTGGTGATTTGTCTTGTGACCTCCTGTCTGATTTGAGTAAATCTAAATTTAACTTGATATTAAATGAGGCTCATTTTGCTGTTTTTAATTTTACTCTAAGCTTTCCTACAACTGGTACATGCTCACTCTTGCAATCTGTCCCTTGTCTAGTTTTCACACACACCAGACTGTTTCTAAATCTATTGCTTATCATTATATAATCATTTTGATTACGTGCGTTGTCTCTTGGGCTTTTCTATGATCACATATGTCTTGGATCTTGCTTAAACCAGGTGTTTCCTATCATCGTGCTGTTTATTCTTGTCCAGTCAATAAGTTTGTCACCTCTTTCATTTCTCTCTCCTAGGCCAAGCCATGAGAACCGACCACTTCTTCAACTCTTTCCTTTCCTACTTTTGCATTGAGATCCCTAAACTATGGTGTTTTCATGTGGTTTGAATTGACGAAGTGCTATATTACGATAGTAGTAACATTTGTCAACAGTTTCCTCTAGACTGTCTGCTGTTGATGCATAAACTTGTATGAGATTAATATCTATTGGCTTACGATTCTATTTCACCATAAGGACTCTCTCAGATGTTTCCCACTAGCCTTTCACTGTTCTTGCAATTTCTGCATCCAAGATAATACATATTCCCCTTTGGTGTTCAGTACCTCGAGAATAGATTATTTTATGTTCATCAGAATATATCTCCCTGATCTAGTGTATCTCAATTCACACAGTCCCAATAAATGTAATTCCATGCTTTTTATTTCCTGTTTGATGTTTTACAATTTTCCCTTGTGAGTGTTTTTTGGTTCCAAGTTCCTATTTTCAGTGTCTGTTTTATCTTTAACTTGCATACAGTAGCTTGATGACGATCGAGTATCACCTGTAGCACATGATGTCCCCTACCAAACGAGGTTATGCCACTTGAATCCACATTAACGCTGTTGTCGTGAATTCTATAGTTGTGGTGACACATGATTATACAAAGAAGTTACGACGGTGGTTTTCTGTTGCCTTCCGTCGGTTTGTTTACGGTTGACTCCGCCACCCTTTGACTAAAAAGTCTAACCCACAAGGCAGTGCGGTTATTTTACTTCAGGGTACCCTCCTAAAGCCTTTTACTATCCCGAGCATACCTGGAAGTCAGCAGGGTAGCCGAAGATTGTACTTTCTACTGCATACCGTGGCAGGTAAAATTAGCTGACCTAATATTTGCAAATGTTATATACAAATATATTAAGTTACACTTTGTGGAGTGCTGTCGTCATGTTTTGTAATTCAAGGCCATCATGCTTTAGTCGTTACCACTTATATAAACGGCTGTCTTTCAAATTAAGTTCAGACAAACTATAGAAACTGATCAAATGCGTACATAACGTTGTATGCCAAAGACAGGATGACAGTTCTCAAAGGAATCAATTGATGACTTGTTGCAGCTGAAGACAATTAATAACCAGGTAATACAAATAGTTAATAAAGATCACTGAGTCTGTAGAAATGTGGTTTTACAGAAGAATGTTGTGAATACCATGGACAGCTAAGAAGAGTAAAATGAAAATGTTCTGAAAGAGACCAAAGCAAAAAGAGAGCTAATTTCTAATATTAGGAAGAAACAATCATTATTTTTTGGCCATGTAATGAGAAGAGAACTGGAATATATTGTAACAACTGGAAAAATTGAGGGACGAAGAGATAGAGGGAAGCAAAGAGAAAAATTACCAGACAGCTTAAGAGAATGGCTTGGCAGAAGGTCAACAACAGAAATGATAAATAACTGTCGAGATCGAAAGTTGCAGGCCCGGTACGTGATGATGATGATGATGATGATGATGATGATGATGATAATGATAATGATGATGATGAATACAAATAGTAAAAACAACAACAACAAACTAATATTTGGCATAATGGAATTAAATATTGGAAAGTAAATTAAACTTTGTTCTAAAAGTATTTTGTAAATTTGTGATCAACAATCATCAATCAAAATCTATTTCCATGCAATTGTTGTTTCTTTCAGTAATTCTGCTTCCTCTGCAACTGAGCGCATCCGCCTTTCAGTAATTCTGCTTCCTCTGCAACTGAGCACATCCGACTTTCAGTAATTCTGCTTCCTCTGCAACTGAGCACATCCGACTTTCAGTAAATCTGCTTCCTCTGCAACTGAGCACATCCGATTTTCAGTAATTCTGCTTCCTCTGCAACTGAGCACATCCGACTTCCAGTAAATCTGCTTCCTCTGCAACTGAGCACATCCGACTTTCAGTAAATTTGCTTCCTCTGCAACTGAGCACATCCGACTTTCAGTAATTCTGCTTCCTCTGCAACTGAGCACATCCGACTTTCAGTAAATTTGCTTCCTCTGCAACTGAGCACATCCGACTTTCAGTAATTAACCTAATCATGTTTAAACACCCCTCGCCCTAAAAATAAATAAATAAAAATAAAAACTGTAAAATTGTTATGTTCTTCATTAAAAAAATAAATAAATAAATTATTCCGCCAAATAGTTCAAAGGTTGAATAATTAGAACGTGAGTTTCAGCAATACATACCATGAATAATCAGTATTACTTTATTGGTGTGTATCATGGACAATAACTTTTAGAAACAACAAATATGACCATTTCTTGAGAGAAAAATGGTCTGGATTCATGTCATAAATGAAATAAAAACAATATAAGGGCTTTTGGGAAATACTATTAGAAGGCAGAATGTGGGAAACTTTTTTTTTTAAAAACAAAAATCAAGAGCATTATTTACCGAGAAAAGTCAATAAGAAAAGATCTGGAAAAATTGTGTCTGTGAATTAAAAAAGCAAAGGCTACGTAGAAAATAGCATCTCTCAAGCGACAGTAATTTGGTGATGAACTTTAATACTGTCCTGGGGGCACGACATGTAATACCACTTTAATGATGAATAAAACGATACTATCTCTGATGTACGCACTCAGGTCACATAATTACTGAGGCAAAGTGAGCAACGATCAAAGGGGGGAATGCAAACCTGGCACACAAGAAAATGTCGGATGTATTTTGCAGAAAAACGCAAATATCACTCCTTGTTGTAATCACAAAGCAGCACATCTGTGTCCGATTAGCGTTATTTTGTACTCAGACATCAACAAACAATTGCCTTACTGGGGGTAGAAGACGGAGATCCGGAATCTTGGAGCCTGATGAGTTAACAATTGCAAAGTGGGACACATTGGAGTCAGGAAAGTTGAAACTTGACTCAACCTTTCGTCATTACCTTAATTAGTGAATAGAGGTAGGTCCTCACTTTCACGTCTCTTCTTCTTTATTAAGCGGCAGAAACTGACGAGGAAGCTACTTCTTTAGTGTTCCATTCTTTTGATCATGAGAACTTGACTGTCTGTTTTATTTCATGATGGAGGGGTAGGAACAACATCATGGCACACGATGATTGCATGATCAGTACTCATATGTGAAGGGGTAGGAACAACATCATGGCACACGATGATTGCATGGTCAGTACTTATATGTGAAGGGGTAGGAACAACATCATGGCACACGATGATTGCATGGTCAGTACTTATATGTGGAGGGGTAGGAACAACATCATGGCACACGATGATTACATGGTCAGCACTTATATGTGGAGGGGTAGGAACAACATCATGGTACACGATGATTACATGGTCAGCACTTATATGTGGAGGGGTAGGAAAAACATCATGGCACATGTTGATTACATGGTCAGCACTTATATGTGGAGGGGTAGGAACAACATCATGGCACACGATGATTACATGTTCAGCATTCATATGTGGAGGGGTAGGAACAACATCATGGCACACGATGATTGCATGGTCAGCACTCATATGTGGAGGGGTATGAACAACATCATGGCACACGATGATTACATGGTCAGTACTCATATGTAAAGGGGTAGGAACAACATCGTGGCACACGATGATTGCATGGTCAGTACTCATATGTGGAGGGGTAGGAACTACATCATGGCACACGATGATTACATGGTCAGTACTCATATGTGGAGGGGTAGGAACAACATCATGGCACACGATGATTACATGGTCAGTACTTATATGTGGAGGGTTAGGAACAGTATCATGGCACACGAGGATTACATGGTCAGTACTCATATGTGGAGGGGTAGAAACAACATCATGGCACACGATGATCGCATGGTCAGTACTCATATTTGGAGGGGTAGAAACAACATCATGGCACACGATGATCGCATGGTCAGTACTTATATGTGGAGAGGTAGGAACAACATCATGGCACACGATTATTGCAAGGTCAGTACTCATCTGTGGAGGGGTAGGAACAACATCATGGCACACAATAATTGATAGGTCAGTACTCACATGTGGAGGGATACGAACAGCATCATGGCACACAATAATTGCAAGGTCAGTACTCATCTGTGGAGGGGTACGAACAGCATCATGGCACACGATAATTGATAGGTCAGTACTCATCTGTGGAGGGGTAGGAACAACATCATGGCACACGATGATCGCATGGTCAGTACTCACATGTGGAGGAGTAGGAACAACATTAGGCACACGATTATTGCAAGGTCATTACTCATATGTGGAGGGTTAGGAACAGTATCATGGCACACGATTATTGAAAGGTCAGTACTCATATGTGGAGGGTTAGGAACAGTATCATGGCACACGATTATTGCAAGGTCAGTCCTCATATATGGAGGTGTAGGAACAACATCATGGCACACGATTATTGCAAGGTCAGAACTCATATGTGGAGGGGTAGGAACAGCATCATGGCACACGATTATTGCAAGGTCAGTACTCTATGTGGAGGGGTAGGAACAGCATCATGGCACACGATTATTACAAGGTCAGTACTCATATGTGGAGGGGTAGGAACAGCATCATGGCACACGATTATTACAAGGTCAGTACTCTATGTGGAGGGGTAGGAACAGCATCAAGGCACACGATTATTACAAGGTCAGCACTTATATGTGGAGGGTTAGGAACAACATCATGGCACACGATTATTGCAAGGTCAGTACTCATATGTGGAGGGGTAGGAACAACATCATGGCACACGAGGATTACATGGTCAGTACTCATATGTGGCGGGGTAGGAACAACATCATGGCACACGATGATCGCATGGTCAGTACTCATATGTGGAGGGGTAGAAACAACATCATGGCACACGATGATCGCATGGTCAGTACTTATATGTGGAGGGTTAGGAACAACATCATGGCACACGATTATTGCAAGGTCAGTACTCATCTGTGGAGGGGTAGGAACAACATCATGGCACACAATAATTGATAGGTCAGTACTCATATATGGAGGTGTAGGAACAACATCATGGCACACGATTATTGCAAGGTCAGAACTCATATGTGGAGGGGTAGGAACAGCATCAAGGCACACGATTATTACAAGGTCAGTACTCATATGTGGAGGGGTAGGAATAGCATCATGGCACGATTATTGCAAGGTCAGTACTCTATGTGGAGGGGTAGGAACAGCATCATAGCACGATTATTGCAAGGTCAGTACTCATATGTGGAGGGGTAGGAACAGCATCATGGCACGATTATTGCAAGGTCAGTACTCTATGTGGAGGGGTAGGAACAGCATCATGGCACGATTATTGCAAGGTCAGTACTCATATGTGGAGGGGTAGGAACAGCATCATGGCACGATTATTGCAAGGTCAGTACTCATATGTGGAGGGGTAGGAACAGCATCATGGCACGATTATTGCAAGGTCAGTACTCATATGTGGAGGGGTAGGAACAGCATCATAGCACACGATTATATCGACTTTCGAGGTTACAGTGACCGGTTCTTGGAGGAAAGATAGTGGTCTTCTGGAATCTCTGCAATTTGGTGCATGGGGTCATGATAGTTGCTAACGTTCAGCTTTCTTTTTTACTCCGAGTGGTAATTGTTGCATGTGACGATGTTGGCCTTTTTTGTAGGTCACATGTTAGCAAAACTGTTTCATTTTGTTGCCTGCATATAATAAAACATTGTTGTCATATATACCTGTTATTAGGTCGGTCACTCACAGTTGGTAGGTGCGCGTGGCCGTGCGGCTAAAACCACTGTTCCGCTAGCTGAAAAGCTGACGTACGGTGTTCGAAGCTCGCGGTAGACAGAAAGGATTTTTTTCTATCGGGGGTGAAATATAAAAATCCTGAGTCGCACACGTCGTGTCGACTGCTTTGACCAAGCGGCCTTTATCCCTCTGGTTCTATCGTTACCCCCCCCCCCCAAACACACACCACAAGCAATGGTACTATGTGACGTAAAGATAGTTTTTAGTTTTTTTACTCACAGTTGGTTTTTCCCAACGTCGTAATTTGTCAGCATTTCCTCTTGAGAGGGAAGGGGGTGGGGGGGGGGGGGGAATGATAGATTGGATGCTTTCAAACAAAACTTGTCTGCAAGTGTTTAGAGAGATGTTTGATGCTCTTTCTCTTTAGTCTGGTGGAGACTTGAATACTGGAGTTTGCTCGATGGTTTATCTTTCGGAGGCGTTTCTCACTGTGTGTCAGACATTTTCCAGGAGATTGATGATAAGTTAGAACATCTAGAAATATATACTACATTGCTGATGAATTTAAATGAGGTTTTATTCTGTTTACAACACACACAAATTATCTGCATTCCTCTCAAACGTAAATATTCCTTTTGCTGCAAGACAGTATACCTAGTTTCCATTACATAGTTTGTTCTTCTCTATATCATGAAACATATGTTATATTTTAACAACAATTCACGAATCCATAATATATGTTTTCAACAGAGTCGATTTTGATAAAGGGAAATTACTACCAGAAGATGATAACCTCTATAATCGGCACATCCTGGCTACTTCTCACAATCCTGGCAGGTATATCCATATACTGGCTATGGACAAAGACCAGAAGGCTCTACTCCAAATTCAATATCCCCCCATTTCCAGTCACTCCCTGGCCAATTGTAGGTCACTTTTTTATGCTTTTTGGAAACCTGAGAGATAAATTGAAAGAATGGAGACAGACTGGCGGAGCCATATATAGTTTAGACCTCGCTGGACAGCTTCATATCCTGTTCAATGATTATAAAGACATCAAAGAAGTATGGATTAAACAGGCTGACCACATTGTGAACTTACAACACAGCTTTGCAGATGAGATCCTTGATGAACGCGACACTGGTATAATTTCAGCCAGGGATGAGAACTGGAAGGAACAAAGAACAACCTCGCTGTCTATTCTTCGAAACTTTGGAATGGGAAAGAACATCATGGCAGAAAGAATACAGGAAGAAACAGATGCCATCACCGAGAGGCTGCTCTCCCTCAGAGGACGACCAGAAGATGTCAGACTTCTTTTAAATATCAGTGTCGCCAACGTCATCTGTTCCGTTACTGTTGGGAAACGATTTGATTACGATGACCCGAATTTTAAACTTTTAGTTTCCAGCATGGGAACTTTCGTAAAATACACCGCAAACATGCAGTTCCTAGCCACTTTTAAACAGCTTTACTATCTCCCTGGAGATTTGTTCCACGCCAAGAAGTGGACAGGAAGTGCTCAAGATGTCGATATCCGGTTTAGCAAGCCGTTTGTTGAAAAGTTTAAACAAGAATTTCGAGAAAACGAAGAACCGCAAAACTTTATTTCAGCTTATCTGCAGGAAATGAAGCGAATGAAAGATAAAGGAGTAAATACTCATTTAAACCAAAAGAATTTGATTTCTATTGTAAGAACTCTCTTCGCTGCTGGGACAGAGACCACCAGCACGACCATTTTGTGGTGTCTCCTTTACATGCTGCACTATCCGCGCGTACAGGAAAAAGCCTATCAGGAAATCCAGGCAGTTGTTGGAAACGATCGCGCTCCAAACATGAACGACAAAACCAAGCTCCCATATTTAAACGCGGTTGTCATGGAAACACAGCGTATGGCAAGTCTTGCCCCAGTTGGTCTACGACGTGAGCTCACTTCAACAATTGAATATGGCGGCTTTACACTTCCGAAAGGAAGTGTCCTGTGGCCTGTTCTTGATTCAGTTCTTCATGATAAAAAAATCTGGGGAGATCCTGAAATCTTTCGACCCGAGAGATTTATCGACAAAAGCGGAACTCTCATCAACCGAGAAGAACTCATCCCATTTAATCTAGGACGGCGAGTGTGCCTGGGAGAGTCCCTGGCTAAAATGGAGCTCTTCCTTTTCGTGTCGGCCATGATTCAACGCTTTAAGCTTGAACCTGAAGATAAATCGGGTCAGCTTCCTACACTGAAGGAGGTCTTTGGGACAACGTTAGTTCCTCAACCTTTTAAGCTTCGATTTCTTGACCGCAAAGAATTAACGTCAACTTGATTATATCAACAGAAAGTTGTGAAGAAATACGATGACGTAAATGTGGTAATATCAACTAAAATTTGTGAAATGACACGATAAATTAAACGTGTTTATATGAACAGAAATCTTTGAAAAATGAATCGATAAATTAAGCTTGATTATATGAACAGAAAGTTGTGAAATGGCACGAAAAATTAAACCTGATTATATGAACAGAAAGTTGTGAAATGGCACGAAAAATTAAACCTGATTATATGAACAGAAAGTTGTGAAATGGCACGAAAAATTAAACTTTATTATATGAACAGAAAGTTGTGAAATGGCACGAAAAATTAAACCTGATTATATGAACAGAAAGTTGTGAAATGGCACGAAAAATTAAACTTGATTATATGAACAGAAAGTTGTGAAATGACACGAATAAATTAAACTTCAATATATGAACAGAAAGTTGTGAAATGACACGATAAATTAAACTTTATTATATGAACAGAAAGTTGTAAAGAGACATAATAAAGTAAACTTGATTGCCTTAACATCATCATCAAGTACCTTACCTGCTGGCTTAGGTGATCACGTCTCTCCACAACTTTCGATATCGACAGTTATTTATCATTTCTGTTGTTGACCTTCTGCCAAGCCATCCATCCTCTTAAGCCTGTATATTTTCTCTTTGTTTCCATCTATCTCTTCGTCCCTAATTTTCTGAGTTGTCACAATATATTACAGCTGTTTCCTTCTCATAACATCGTCAAAATTTAATGATTGTTTAATCTTTATTTTGGAAATTAGCCCTCTTCTTGCTTCGGCCTCTTTCAGAACGTTTTCATTTCTCTTCTCAGCTGTCCATGGAAATCTAAACATTCTTCTATAAAACCACATTTCTACAGCCTCCATTGATTTCCTTGTCTGTTCTCTTATTGCCCGTGCTTTACATCCGTAACAAAAATTATATCAACAGAATGTTGTGAAGTGACAAGATAAACTAAATTTGATCATATCAACAGAATGTTGTAAAGAGACAAGATAAACTAAATTTGATCATATCAACAGAATGTTGTGAAGTGACAAGATAAACTAAATTTGATCATATCAACAGAATGTTGTAAAGAGACAAGATAAACTAAATTTGATCATATCAACAGAATGTTGTGAAGTGACAAGATAAACTAAATTTGATCATATCAACAGAATGTTGTGAAGTGACAAGATAAATTAAACTTGATTATATCAACAGAAAGTTCTGAAGAGACACAATAAATTAAACTTGATTATATCAACAGAAAGTTTTGAAGAGACGCGATAAATTAAACTTGATTATATCAACAGAAAGTTTTGAAGAGACACGATAAATTAAACTTAATTATATCAACAGAAAGTTTTGAAGAGACACGATCAATTAAACTTGATTATATCAACAGAAAGTTTTGAAGAGACACGATAAATTAAACTTGATTATATCAACAGAAAGTTTTGAAGAGACACGATAAATTAAACTTGATTATATCAAGAGATATGCTAACGCTATATACAAACAAATTGAGGAATTAACAGCAAAGAAACGTAATAAAAAGAAATGGATGTCTAAGATCAAAGGAAGGAGAACTGTTGATTGATTAAAAAACATAAGGGAACGATGGACAGAATACATTAAAGATCTTTATAATGATGAACGAACAGAAGTAAATATTAAGGATAATGGGTAAAGACCAGAAATACTCAGAGAAGAAGTGGAAGACGCCTTGCGCAATATAAAAGCAGGCAAAGCGTCTGGACCAGATAATATAAATAAAGAAGAGATTGAAGACATTGGTGATTTTGGAATAGAAATAATAACAAAAATATTGAATTATATCTACAACAGCGGATATATACCAGACGACAGGCTCAAATCAATATTCATAGCTCTACCAAAGAAATCGGGTGTGATTGAATGCGATGATTATCGCACAATAAGTCTGATGAGTCATATGACTAAGATATTACTAAGAATCATCATGCCAAGAGTGCGAAATAAAATCAGTCCAGAAATTAGCGATGAACAGTGTTGTTTTGTTAGAGATAAAGGAACAAGCAATGCCATTTATATCATAAGATCTTTAGTAGAAAGAGCCATAGAGGTGAAAACAGATCTATACCTATGTTTCATAGTTTACACCAAGGCATTTGACAAAGTAAAGCACCAAGAAATAATCAAAATTTTAGAATGCATAAACGTAGACAGCAAAGATCTAACAATAATAAAGAACATGTACTGGCAACAAACAGCAGCCATAAGAACTGGAAACCAATTGGGAATGTTTCAACAAATAAAACAGGGTGTTAGACAAGGTTGTGTGCTGTCACCAGATTTGTTTAATATTTATAGTGAGATTATTTTAAGATCCATAAGGGACATGCCTGGAATAACAATTGGAGGTCATAATATAAATAATCTAAGGCATGCTGGCTCCTGCTTTTTGTTTTGGGGAAAGAGTGAAAAGTGTAGTACTGCATTTGTCTGTATTGATGCTGATACACCATCTATGTGTCCATGAATTCAGTGCATTCATAGCTCTTTGTAGCAATTTGGAGGCCACTGTTGCATACTCCTCTGTGCACCACATTACCAAGTCATCTGCATACATTGCCACTTTGATACCATGTGGTAGTTCAGTAACTAGGTCATTGATGTAGATCAGAAAAAGTGTTGGAGATAGTACCCCTCCCTGTGGAACGCCCTGGCGCAGTAAGACCTTCTTACTCATAAGACGATCCAGTTGCACTCTGGCTCTCCTGTTATGCACGTATGCTTTGACCCATTTGTACATCCTGTCATTTACTCCATAATTTCTCAGTTTCTTCAAAAACTTGGTGTTAGACAAGGTTGTGTGCTGTCACCAGATTTGATTAATATTTATAGTGAGATTATTTTAAGATCCATAAGGGACATGTCTGGAATAACAATTGGAGGTCATAATATAAATAATCTAAGGCATGCTGATGATACAGTCTTAATCGCTAAGCGTGAAAATGAGTTACAAGAAATGTTGGACATTATAGTGAAGGAAAGCAAAAATAAATGACTCAGCCTTAATAGCAAAAAGACAGAGGTAATGGCAACAACAAAGAAAAAGACATCACCTCAGTGCAAAATAAAAACAAGTGGAACAATATTAAAACAGGTAAATGAATTTAAATATTTGGGAACTTTGTTAACCTCAGACGGAAGATGTACAAAAGAGGTGAGATACAGAAGGGCTCAGGCAAAAGCAGTTTTACAAAAAATGAGGAAGATACTATGCAATCCATTTTTGACAATAGAAACAAGAAAAAGAGTTCTTAAATGTTATGTAGAGCCAGTCTTAACATATGGATACGAATCATGGACAATAGGACAACAGACAAGAAAATCACTGGAGTCTGTAGAAAAGTGGTTTTACAGAAGAATGTTGAGAGTACCATGGGCAGCTAAGAAGAGCAATGTAACGTTCCGAAAGAGGCCGAAGCAAAAAGAGAACTAATTATCAATATTAGGAAGAGACAATCATCATTTTTTGGCCATGTAATGAGAAGAGAACAACTGGAATTTATTGTAACAACTGGAAAAATTGAGGGACGAAGAGACAGAGGGAAGCAAAGAGAAAAAAAAACCGACAGTTTAAGAGAATGGCTTGGCAGAAGGTCAACAACAGAAATGATAAATAGCTGCCGAGATCGAAAATTGTGGAGAGACATGATCACCAACGCCAGCAGGCACGGTACTTGATGATGATGATATCAAGAGAAAGTTGTGAAGAGACACCATCAAGTGACCTACTATGAAGACAACGGTGAATAAGTGAATTCAAACTGGAAGCGAGACTATAATCAAACAAAACTTGACCAAAAGTTTCAATAACTGATAGAACATTCTGTTAAAATTAATAACGCTTGTATAACTATTATAGATATATTCTTATTAAAGATAATTTAAAGACTTATGATAACTTAATTTTTTACTTATTTATTCGGAGAGGAACAGAGTGCAATGATTACATTATAGATTATCTTTACCTACAAAAGGTTGACATGTGTTGACAGTTTTCTGGTGAGGTCAAGGCTCGACTGTTGTTTTCGTCTCCGCAGTAACAGGATAACACTGACATAAACAGTACGTGGCGACTGCTCTCATTATGGGGCCTTATATTTAAGTTGCTATAAACATCACCGGCAGATATCAAGAATTAGATAAATACGGTTTATTTCTTCACGAACTCTAATTTCAAGGTATGCCTTTGTAATAGTGTTCTTTTATTTGCATAAAAGACAACAGTAATAGTAAATAAAGAACAATTCTGTCCGAGTTATATCATTATACCTATGTGTATAATAACTTGTCTGTGTTCTTTGCAACTGTTCTTTTACACGATATTATTGTTGTTATCTGTTTAAATGCTGTTCTTTGATTGTGTTTGTGTGTGTGTGTGCGTGCTGAGGAGTGTAGTTCAAAGATATTACATTTTCCGTTCATTGTACATAATCGTATTTCCTCCCGCCCCATTTTTATACCACTCTGCCAATCAAAACACGGTATATCTGGAGTTCGTGCAACGAGATGGCTGATGGGATAGCAGAGACTGTCATTGTGCAAGGGGGCGTTACAATGAACAAAACTGACAGCGTGATGGCTGTTAGAGACCAACTCTCCAGTGAGGAGACAACGAAGAGGAGGATATCGTATACGTCAGAGGAATGGTGGAACGGGTTGGCACCACCAATGAAAGCGGGAAAAACATCCTCAGCGGAAAAGAACTTAAAACGTTCAATCAGTGAAGAACAGGAAAAGTAATTAGAAGAGAGCTTCGGTGGTTTCTGGCATGGTCAGTGAAGCGGACATGGAAATACACCTGTTGTTGTGACACCAGTCCGAACTAAACCGATTAAAAACAGAGAATATTACAAGGAACGTGACTGGACAAAGAATATGTGGAAGAGATTTACAGGGAACATGACTGGAGAAAGAATATGTAGAAGAGATTTACAGGGAACGTGACTGGAGAAAGAATAGGTCGCAAAGATTAACAAGGAAAGTGACTGGAGAAAGAAAATGTAGAAGAGATTTACAGGGAACGTGACTGGAGAAAGAATATGTAGAAGAGATTTACAGGGAACGTGACTGGAGAAAGAATATGCAGAAGAGAGAAATACAAATTTGAAAATTTAGCCCTCACGAAGTTAACAGGATGAACGTCATCAGCTCACATGTTATGTCATGTTATGTCAAGTTATGTTATGTTAGGCCGAGTTATGTTATGTCAAATTATGTTATCTTATGTCAAGTTATGTTATGTTATGTCAAGTTATGTTATGTCATGTTATAATCATTATTGCTGCACGCCCGAATATTCTCTGTGTGATCCGATTTCCCCATAAAAATACTGAGAGTCTCCGAAGAGAATCCTGACCGACGTTCAGAAATCTGTAGCACGGCATGTGATCTAACGGCCTAGATAAATTTGTACTGTCAAAATGGCCCGGGCGGTTGCTATTTTCAGTGCCTATTCTTTTCGATAAAGACGATTAGAGGCCACAGAGATGGGATTTCTCAGAAGAATGTTGAAAGTTCCCTGGACAGCTAAAAAGACCAATGAGAAAGTTCTCAAAGAGGCCAACACAAAAAGGGAGCTCTTAAAAACATCAGAAAGAAGCAATCAACATTTTTTGGGCACATCATGAGAAGAAGAAAGTTGGAATTCTTGGTTACAACTGGCAAAATGGAAGGAAAGAGAGATCGCGGACGACAAAGAGAGAAAATACTGGATAGCTTGGTGTCATGGCATGGAAAACAGTCAACAATAGAACTGATACAATGCACTGTAGATAGAAGGTTGTGGAAGAACATGATCGCCTACGCCAATCGGTATGGCACATGATGATGTAGATCTTTAGGATGTTCTGCTAGTAGAACAGTATCATCAGCATATCTTAGGTTATTTATTATCTTTCCATTAATGTTTAGAGCTGACATCTCTGTGATGTTTTTAAAGATTTGCTCAGTATAAATATAGATTGAACAAGCTTGGGGGGTAGGATGCATCCCTGTCTCACTCCTCTTTTTATGTCAATGGGTGTAGATTTCTCTTTGTTATATTTTATTATTGCTGTTTGCTCCCAGTATAAATTACATATTAGTCGTATGTGCCGTCAAGATGTATTTATTTTTTTCGGCATTCTATAAGTTGTTTATGGTGTATTCTATCAAAAGTGTTGGTGTAGTCTATGAAGCAAGTATATATTGGTTTGTTTACTTTTTTGTACTTTTGTTTTATTAATGTCCTCATGTAGAATATTGGCTTCTTTTGTCATAATCTTACCAAAATCCAAATTGTTATTCTAACTCCATCTTGATTATTTTTTTTCTGCATCCTTCCTTGTATAAGTTTGAGCACGATTTTTGTTACATGACTCATTAGACTTATTGTTGTAAAGTCACTGTATTCAACTGCACCATTACTTTTAGGCAATGCAATAAATGTTGATGTTTTTAAATCACTTGGTATGTATCATGTATGGTTTATATCGCTGCATATGTATGTGGTCATTTAAACGCCAACATCTTCAAGTGCCTTTATCAACTCCTAACTTTATGCTGTCAGGACCTCATACGTTTCCTTGTTTCATTGTTTTAAAAACTTTTTCCACTTCAGATTTTTAAGATTTTATTGCCTGACGTATATTTTATAATTGGTTTCTTTTCCCTTTCATCATAAAATAATTATGTAATATATTCCTGCCATCTTTTGGTTATATCTTTATTGTTTGTTGGGTGCTGCAAAAGCTCAGTGGTTAGTGAACTGGACTACAAAGGACAATAGGTTGGGTTCGATCTCAACCGACGGCTTCCGCATTCACCCAACCTTTAATGGGTACCGGATTTTTCTTTCTGGGAAAGTAAAGCGATACGGGCGCAATACCGACCACATTACCCCAAAAATCATGTGCCGAAGGTCTGTAAAATGTATGGTCACTAACACCATATTCCCTATACGCCACTTGGCGTGACGGGGGTTCTTTACGTACGTGTTATTGTTTGTTAGCATGTTTCCTTTATTGCTTACAATACAGCCCTTTTTATGGCTTTTAAAAATGTGTTTACTATCCATTCTGTTTATTTCTCTTTGCATCCCTTTTAAATATTTTTTTTAATTTTCGATTGTTTCGATTTCCAAACATCTTTAGCTGAGCAAGGTTTTTTTTTCATTTTCCTTTTTGCTTATTTTTCGTTTTTCATTATCCATTTTGTTATATTAGGTAGTGTCCTTCTCCTTCGTTCAATTTTTTTGCCCACTATGGCAGCGCCCGTTACCCATTTTTTGTGTTTTTTTTTTTACTTTTCCATTTTAAGTTAGATGTCGCAAGTTTCGTGTAAGCTTTTCTGTATGCATTGCCATTTGTCTGTAAGACTTAAACAATATTCGCTAAAGGCCTGAAGTAGCATTTCGAATATCTCAGCAGCAGATATGCCAAACATCATGAACAATTTGACACAAACTAATTACTAGAGCTTCATGAACTTGTCAACTACTGCGCTCATCATAGAGAACTCCGTACACAAGTTTGGGAATTCGCGAGTGGAATCTGTCCACGTGGAGACAGCATGATGTCATGTGACACATGGTCTAAGGACACATGGCAGCCTTGACCTTCAGATTTTAGAGCAAAAATATTAAGCGGTTACGTTACAGAATTTATATCTCGAAAACATGTCGATAACCTCAAGCCTATTTATATGTATATAAGCTATAAAATGTAACTAAATTACTCAGATATATAACATATCATAGTTCGTGAAATGCAAGAACGCAGAAGATAACCTATTCTCACCAAATAAAGAAAACGTTAAATTATAACAATCCTTGTGAGGTGTCAGATATTTGAAGGGGGTAAAGCAAAAATATGTCAATAATTGGAGGATGGAGTGGTGGAAATGTGTCAGTAGTTGTAGGGTCAAATGGTGGAATTGTGTCAGTAGTTGTAGGGTCAAATGGTGGAAATGTGTCAGTAGTTGTAGGGTCAAATGGTGGAATTGTGTCAGTAGTTGTAGGGTCGAATGGTGGAAATGTGTCAGTAGTTGTAGGGTCAAATGGTGGAATTGTGTCAGTAGTTGTAGGATAGAATGGTGGTAATGTGTCAGTAGTTGTAGGGTCAAATGGTGGAATTGTGTCAGTAGTTGTAGGGTCAAATGGTGGAAATGTGTCAGTAGTTGTAGGGTCAAATGGTGGAATTGTGTCAGTAGTTGTAGGATGGAATGGTGGAAATGTGTCAGTAGTTGTAGGGTCAAATGGTGGAATTGTGTCAGTAGTTGTAGGATAGAATGGTGGAAATGTGTCAGTAGTTGTAGGATCAAATGGTGGAATTGTGTCAGTAGTTGTAGGATAGAATGGTGGAAATGTGTCAGTAGTTGTAGGGTCAAATGGTGGAATTGTGTCAGTAGTTGTAGGATAGAATGGTGGAAATGTGTCAGTAGTTGTAGGGTCAAATGGTGGAATTGTGTCAGTAGTTGTAGGATAGAATGGTGGAAATGTGTCAGTAGTTGTAGGGTCAAATGGTGGAATTGTGTCAGTAGTTGTAGGATAGAATGGTGGAAATGTGTCAGTAGTTGTAGGGTCAAATGGTGGAATTGTGTCAGTAGTTGTAGGATAGAATGGTGGAAATGTGTCAGTAGTTGTAGGGTCAAATGGTGGAATTGTGTCAGTAGTTGTAGGGTCAAATGGTGGAAATGTGTCAGTAGTTGTAGGGTCAAATGGTGGAATTGTGTCAGTAGTTGTAGGGTCGAATGGTGGAAATGTGTCAGTAGTTGTAGGGTCGAATGATGGAAATGTGTCAGTAGTTGTAGGGTCGAATGGTGGAAATGTTTCAGTAATTGCAGGGTCGAATGGTGGAAATAATTCAGTAATTTCAGGGTCGAATGGTGGAAATGTGTCAGTAGTTGCAGAGTCGAATGGTGGAAATATTTCAGTAATTGCAGGGTCGAATGGTGGAAATATTTCAGTAATTGCAGAGTCGAATGATGGAAATGTGTCAGTAGTTGGAGGTATACATGGTGGAAATGTTTCAGTTATTGCAAGGTCGAATTGTGGAAATGTTTCAATAATTGCAGGGTCGAATGGGGAAATGTGTCATTAATTGCACGTCGAATGGTGTAAATGTGTCAATAGTTGGAGGAACACATGGTGGAAATGTGTCAATAGTTGGAGGAACACATGATGGAAATGTGTTAATAATTAGAGATATTCGACGTGTAGAAATATGTCACCACTTGAAACATGAATGACTAAAACGTGCATAAACCAAAATCTAAAATATGTATATATCTGAGGAAAAGAAAAAAAAATCACAAAAATGAAATTAAATTAATAGTAAAATCGTATGCAGTACGTTCGGAGTATGTTTGCAAATGGACAGCCTAAAGATATGTAATCAATTTTCTTGTGTCTTATGTTAGTGTTGCGTGTTGTATACAATAAAGTAATTGGCAAAAGAAAATGGTAGTTACTTTATCTTATCTCACCGTTATGCTTGTCTTATTTATAAATACATGTTGTATTATTTGTGTTCATCTGTTATGATTTTATTTTTTCTATACCAGTTCTATTATTATTTTAGTAGCAGTTTTCGTCAGTCATAGTTGACTATGGAGTTTGCAGCGCCCCTAGGAAATATTTCTTTTTTCTTTTCTTTAGCCATGTATTCTATTTTTCTATGAATCTATCTGCGTCTTGCTTGATTTGAGCTTTAGGGTGTTTGTTTTTTTTTTTTTCAACGATTGTGGTCTGCAGTTATTTCATCCCAGGCTGCTGATTGTATGTTCAGTCTTCATGTCACCTTTATACACGTCTATAAATCAAAGTTGTTCGTGTCCGATAGTTCTTGGTCACGTGATAATTGTCCATAAATGATATCTGTTGGTATGCGGGGACTACTTCACGGTGTAAGTGACCAAATTAGCGTATTCTGCGTTTTTTTTTAGCAGCGTGTAGATTGTACACAGCCAACCTTACAAATACATAGGCCTGCATCCTGAGAGGAAATTCCTGGAAAACTACTATGTCGTTTTAGGCCTTGCGAGCAGGGGTGGTTGTTGGTTGAGTGAAGCCAACCTTCAATATCTCTTATACTTGAGCACGTCACTCTTCTTGGGGGGTTTTCCGGTGTTATCTTCCACCCGCGGGTCTAAATAAATCTATAGTTGGCTGTGGTCTGTGCGATTGAGGACATCCACGTTTGTCCCTTTGTCGTTGCAGGTAATACGAAGAATACGTCGTTGGCATCTCATATGTAGCTTAAACTAAGTATAGCAAAATGTTATGTCTTCTCAACCTTCCTATATGGTGCAGAAACATGGACATTAGACAAGAAAACAGAACAGAGAATTGAAGCTTTTGAAATGTGGATATATAGAAGAATAGGTAGAATTGGATTGAAGGAAAAGAAAACAAACGATGAAGTCTTAAAGCAATTAAAACGAAAAGAGAACTACTAAGCACAATTCAAACAAGACAAATGCGATTTTTGGGACATCTTAAAAGACACAACAGCCTACTAAAGTAATTCTGGAGCGGAAAATACAAGGTAAAAGAGGCAGAGGCAGACCAAGACTAACATGGACGAGTAACATTAAAAGATGGACAAATCAGGCTACGACAACCTTCACCATCCAAGCAAGAGACAGAGTAGAATGGCGCTCCATGGTAGCCAACCTTCGTTCCGGAGACGGAACTCGATGATGATGATCTCAAATGGGATACTATTTTTACTGAGTAACTTAGACCGTAGAGTAAATGATGAAGAATTAATTGAATTCTTTTATACAAATGATTGCATAGTTAAACATATCATTTGACAAATCGCTGACCTGCCTGACAATCGATAACATTATAGTTGAGCGAAAACACTTGACTGAACACACTTGCTGGACTGAACATACTTGACTGGAAACCTTACTGACTTAAATAAAATAACTCGTTCAGTTTAAACAACAGATAGAAGTGGACCATATTACGTTTGGCCCATTATTAAATATCTGGTTACTAAATCCGGTTTGAACTTCATTTTGCTAGGTTTTACATCACTGACTGCTTCGTTGGCTAAATGATTACTTTTTTTTTTCAAAGTAAAGGGCGTTAATGGACGCAGCTGTCCTTGAATGTGTTATCAGCGCCTTAAGTCCACACTCTTTTGGCTATACAATGACGTTTGTGTTTGCACGGTTGTTGGAATACGTTTTCAATTGACAGTAAAGATTATGCATGCGTGATGATTTTGTTGCTTTGTTGGCACATACATATCCTACATATGTGACTTCGTTTGAGAGAGGGGATAGCAGTCTCCCTGTTTAATTTGCGTTACTGTACCGAATGTTGATTTCTCTTACTGTACCGAATGTTGATTTCTCTTGCTGTACCGAATGTTGATTTCTCTTACTGCACCGAATGTTGATTTCTTTCACTGTACCGAATGTTGATTTCTTTCACTGTACCAAATGTTAATTTCTTTTACTGTACCGAATGTTAATTTCTCTTACTGTACCGAATGTTAATTTCTCTTACTGTACCGAATGTTAATTTCTCTTACTGTACCGAATGTTGATTTCTCTTACTGTACCGATTGATGATTTCTCTCACTGTGCCGCATGTTAATTTCTCTTACTGTACCGAATGTTCATTTCTCTTACTGTACCGAATGTTAATTTCTCTTACTGTACCGAATGTTAATTTCTCTTACTGTACCGAATTTTGATTTCTCTTACTGTACCGAATGATGATTTCTCTCACTGTACCGCATGTTAATTTCTCTTACTGTACCAAATGTTAATTTCTCTTACTGTACCGAATGTTAATTTCTCTTACTGCACCGAATGTTAATTTCTCTTACTGTACCGAATGTTGATTTCTCTTACTGTACCGAATGATGATTTCTCTCACTGTGCCGAATGATGATTTCTCTCACTGTGCCGAATGTTAATTTCTTTATCCATTTTGCCATCCTTGGAGAATATTGGATAACGGTAAAGTTTAGTCCCGTAAATTATTTCAATTCGTAACTGTTCGGAAGAGTATTGTCCCCTTGAGTTAGCATTGCACTTTATTCGATGTTTCTCAAGCTGTCATTAGAAGACCCCTAAATCTAAGGAAAAGAGAAACAACGCGATAAAGTCCCATGATACAGCTTGTACACAATCGCGGTACCCATTTGCAGCAGAATTTTAACATACAAAGTTACATCAACTAAATGTCCGCTCTTAATTAATTAATTTAAAAAAAAGTAGATATCACCTGAATTAAAAAGCGATCTAATTTGTGGCAGTGTTTGAGAACCACTTGAGAACCACTGTAGTTTTGTTGTGACGTCAGCTAAGGGGAGATCACTCTCTAGCTTAGTTAATTTACGGGGCTATAGTAGACCTTTATCGAATAATGTTCTTAGATTCTATAACTCTAATAAATGGTGTATACATGTGCCCTCTTTTGATATGTACTTACCATGTGCTTCTCTCTCAAATTGCTTTATATACAGTCGGAGTTATCTGCCTGTGCGGCGAGGGACTTCTGTGCATACGGCTGCCAGGGAAAAATGGATTAACACGCAAGATTCAGTTCCTAGTCTCTAGCAAACGAAATAAAAAAGGAAAAAAAAAATTGCTATATATTGTGTTTTTTCCCCTGCATTAATTTTCATATTGTTTGTTTTAATCTCTTCATTCATGTACATGATGTATTATTGTAATTTTTTAAAGTTTTTCTTTTATCAATGCCTGGTCATCTGCTAAGAGTAGTTCGTTGAACACGAATACAAGTTAATTATTCGTTCCGCTTTAAAAAAAAAAATCAGTTCTTCTTTTCTTGTCATCATTATTTACTTGTCAGTGTCGTTTCAATGTCGAGTTGGGAGTGTTTACAGCTTGAAAATAAAAGTATACACTTCAAGTTTTTCAATAATGTTTATGAATATTTCTCATCATCATCATCATCATCATGTGCCTTACCGGTTGGCGTAGGTGATCATGTCCCTCCACAATCTTCTATCTACAGTGCATCGTATCAGTTATGTTGTTGACTGTTTTCCATGCCATGACACCAAGCTATCCAGTATTTTCTCTCTTTGTCGTCCGCGATCTCTCTTTCCTTTTATTTTGCCTGTTGTAACCAAGTATTCCAACTTTCCTCTTCTCATGATGTGCCTGAAAAATGTTCATTGCTTCTTTCTGATGTTTTTTTAAGAGCTCCCATTTTGTGTTGGCCTCTTTGAGAACTTCCTCATTGGTCTTTTTAGCTGTCTAGGGAACTTTCAACATTCTTCTGAGAAATCCCATCTCTGTGGCCTCTAATCGTCTTTTCATTTGTTTGTCTACTGTCCATGATTCGCTTCCATAGGTCAGAAGTGGTTCTATATAACACGATGAACTCTCTTTCTCATTTATATTTTTTAAATATTTCTAGTGGTTTTTTTTTCTTTTTTTTTAGAAAAGCATTGTCATTTTAGATAAATAGTGTTGGAATCAGTATTTGCTCTAACAGTTATGATGTGTTACGCCAGTTTTGTATAAAATAGACTTATATGTTGCACCGTAGATCTGTCAATACAGAAAACCGCCATTGTAATTTCTTTGTACAATCATGAATCGCCACAAAAGTAGAGAACAGCCTGAATATATTGTAAGAACTGAGAAATTTTAGGGCCGAAGAGATAGAGGGAAGCAAAGCGAAAAGATACCAGACAGCTTAAGAGAATGGTTTGGCAGAAGGTCAACAACAGAAATGATAAATAACTGTCGAGATCGAACGTTGTGGAGAGACATGATCACCTACGCCAGCAAGCATGGCACTTGATGATGATATCTGTCAATATCAAACAATGTGTGTCAAGGTTAGTAGGTGTTAGTGTATGACTGACTATACAAATAACATATCGGTTTCTAGGACATGGTATAGGCGTGTATACATCGTTGAGTGCCACTGGGTAATATTATAAGGCACCTTTTCTCAAGGATGTGAACCCATTTTTACATTCCAGCTTAAACTAGTTCTGCCCGTGACGTCACATTTATATTTGCTATCCTTATCTTCGTTTGCTCCTCCTCCCCCCCCCCCCTAAAAAAAAAAACAACAACTTTTCCACCAATAGTTCCGTTGCTTAACTTTTTCCCTACATTAAAAAAAGTAAAGAGCCCCCCCTCACGCCAGGTGGCGTATAGGGAATAAGGTGTTAGTGACCATAAATTTTATAGACCTTCAGCACATGATTTTTGGGGTAATATGGTCTGTATTACGCCCGCGCCGCTTTACTTTCCTGGAGAAAATCCGGTACCTATTTAAGGCTGGGTGAATCCGAAAGCCGTCGGTTGGGATCGAACCCTACCCCATGTATTTTGTAGTCCAGTTCACTAACCACTGAGCTATCACGGCTCTTTTTCCCTACATATTTTTTGCAAAATTATTTTTCTCTCGTTTATTTGTAAACGTATAGATCGTAGCCGGTGTCTATTTCTTTTGTGTAGATGGCCACAACGTTGAGTAGTATCCTCTGTTGTCTCGCATGTACCTCAACTTATTATTTTAAAATGTGTTCCTTTATTCTCTCTATCTACTGACCCTTTCGAGCCGTAGCCGGCCCATAAGGCATAGACCCGGATACTCTTTCTCTTATCTAAATTTGTATTCTAGCAGTTTTAAATCCTTCCTAAAATATTTTATTAAATCTCGTCATTTCTCTCTGTTCTGTGCAATCAATTCAATCTCATTGAGGGAGCCGATTCCTGCTGCTATTGCTTCTCTGATCAATGTTCTTCTCAGTGTCTCTGCGTCAGCCTCTGTTCCTCTTACCTGTTGTTTCCCACATGAATGCTTGCTTTGTTATTCGGTTATTATCTCTCCTCATCACATGTCCAACATATGACCATCGTACTTTTCTTGATTACTGAAGATATTAGTGGTTGATTGGCGATTTCTCTAATTTCTTCGTTTCTTTGAATTCGTTCCACGCTATACCAAGTATTTTCCTTAGACATTTATTTTCGAATGCGTTCAACTTTGTTTCTATGCCTCTGTTGTTTTCCAGCTCTCACATGTTCTTCTATTACTCCCCATATTACCAGTTATTGCACTCGCCTATCAAGCTGAAAGTTCAAGGTTCAAATGTCAGTTGACGCTGACCTGATTCCAACCTGAAAGGCTCTCAGGATCCACCCAACCGCTTTCAATGGGTCCCTGAGATATTTTCTTGGGAAGGAAAAAGCTGCGAGGAAGGGATCTGCCTCATCCAGTTGAGGCTTAAACAATGACGTCACGAACATTTTACTACACTACGACTGTTGCTATGGGACTACCGTTATCATTTCCTAGTGTACATTCATTGTTTGGAAGTGGATGTGTCGTGGGGTAAAGGCATCAAGATGCGAACCTGCTGTAAAGCTGATGATAATAATGACAATTTATAAAAAAGGAAAAAAAATTGGTATGGCAAAAGCGTAACGTTGGTGAGAAACAAAACACAAATGGAACAATGCTTTGACCAAGAAGGCCATCAGCTAGAACAACAAACAACAACACAAAAATAGATAAGGATATACACAGTAATCTATCTACATGTCTATAATATGCCATCATCATCATCGAGTGCCATCTCCGCAACGAAAGTTGGCTACCATGGAGCGCCATTCTGCTCTGTCTCTTGCTTTGATGGTGGAGGTTGTCATTGGCTGATTTGTCCATCTTTTGATGTTACTCGTCCATGTTGGTCTTGGTCTGCCTCTGCCTCTTTTACCTAGTATTTTTCCCTCCAGGATTACTTTTAGTAGGCTGTTGTGTCTTTTAACATGGCCCAAAAATCGCATTTGTCTTGTTTGAAATGTGTTTAGTAGTTCTTTGTTCATTTTTAGTTGTTTTAAGACCAGCGTTTGTTTTCCTTTCCTTCCATCCAGTTCTACCTATTCTTCTGTATATCCACATAAAATGTTTTGTGTCGTTAGGTTACGGCAAGCTGCGGTTTTAACGTTAATAATTTATTATTTTTTGTTTTGGTATCTTATTATTAGTTACCAATATAGTGTTAGCTTTATTTATTAGTTACATATTTGTGTATGTGTTGTTTGTTGTTTCTACTGCAGGCATAATGATCCGCAACGTCGTTCCAAATTGTGTTGTTCCTTAACTACGTAAAGCTTCAACCATACAATTGTTTTCTTTTTTTTTCAAGTTTCCTTTATAATCAGCTTTACCGCAGCTTCTCATTTTGATGCATTTATACATTCCTATACCATGACCCTTTACTGCGATGTCTGCGTCGCTCTGCCCTATTCGACTTGGGTAGACTTCCAATCGAACAATTTTTTGCAGGGCAGCAGCCAATGTTGGTGTTTTATTTTATTTTTAACTTTCAACTGCGAAAGGTTCTTTAACGTGCGAATTGCCATTATTCAAAAGGGCTAGACATCGGATCTCACTATCCAGAGAGGGCTGGACATTGCATCTCACTATCCAGAGTGGGCTAGACATCGGTTCTCACTATCCAGAGACGGCTAGACATCGGATCTCACTATCCAGAGAGGGCTAGACATCAGATCTCACTATCCAGATGGGCTAGACATCGGATCTCACTACCTAGAGAGGACTATACATTGGATCTCACTATCCAGAGAGGGCTAGACATCGGATCTCACTATCCAGAGAGGACTAGACTTTGGATCTCACTATCCAAAGAGGGCTAGATATTGGATCTCACTATCCAGAGAGGACTAGACATTGGATCTCACTATCAAGAGAGGACTAGACATTGAAACTCACTACCCTGATAGGGCTAGACATCGGATCTTACTATCCAGAGAGGGCTAGATATCGGATCTCACTATCCAGAGAGAACTAGATATAAGATCTCACTACCCAGAGAGAGTTAGACTTCAAACCTCACTACCCAGAGAGGGCTAGACATTAAACCTCACTACCCAGAGAGGGTTAGACTTCGGATCTCACTACCCCCAGAGCGGGTTAGACTTCGGATCTCAATACCCTTACAGGGCTAGAGTTTAAACCTCACTACCCTGACAGGGCTAGAGTTTAAACCTCACTACCCTGACAGGGCTAGACATTAAACCTCACTACCCAGAGAGGGCTAGACATTAAACCTCACTACCCAGAGACGGCTAGACATTAAACCTCACTACCCTGACAGGGCTAGACATTAAACCTCACTACCCTGACAGGGCTAGACATTAAACCTCACTACCAAGAGAGGGCTAGACATTAAACCACACTACCCAGAAAGGGCTAGACATTAAACCTCACTACCCTGACAGGGCTAAATATTAAACCTCACTACCCTGACAGGGCTAGACATTAAACATCACTAAGAGAGGGCTAGACATTAAACCTCACTACCCAGAGAGGTCTAGACATTAAACTTCACTACCCTGACAGGGCTAGATATTAAATATCACTACCCAGAGAGGGCTATACATTAAACCTCATTACCCAGAGAGGGCTAGACATTAAACCTCACTACCCTGACAGGGCTAGGCATTAAACATCACTACCCAGAGAGGGCTAGACATTAAACCTCACTACCCAGAGAGGGCTAGACATTAAACCTCACTACCCAGAGAGGGCTAGACATTAAACTTCACTACCCAAAGAGGGCTAGACATTAAACCTCACTACCCTGACAGGGCTAGACATTAAACATCACTACCCAGAGAGGGCTAGACATTAAACCTCACTACCCAGAGAGGGCTAGACATTAAACCTCACTACCCAGTCATCAAACACTTACACAAATACTATACACTTTATCCAAATACCAAAATCTTAATCCAGTTACCAAACACTTACACAACTACTATACTATACACTTTATCCAAATACCAAAATCTTAATCCAGTTATCAAACACTTACACAAATACTATACACTTTATCCAAATACCAAAATCTTAACCCAGTCATTAAACACTTCCACAAATACTATACACTTTATCCAAATACCAAAATCTTAATCCAGTTACCAAACACTTACACAAGTACTATACTATACACTTTATCCAAATACCAAAATCTTAATCCAGTTATCAAACACTTACAGAAATACTATACACTTTATCCAAATACCAAAATCTTAATCCAGTTATCAAACACTTACACATATACTATACACTTTATCCAAATACCAAAATCTTAATCCAGTTATCAAACACTTACACAAGTACTATACACTTTATTAAAAATACCAAATTTTAATCCAGTTATCAAACACTTACACAAGTACTATACACTTTATCCAAATACCAAAATATTAATCCAGTTATCAAACACTTACACATATACTATACGCTTTATCCAAATACCAAAATATTAATCCAGTTATCAAACACTTACACAAGTACTATACACTTTATCCAAATACCAAAAACTTAACCCAGTTATAAAAAAAAATTACACAAACACCAATCACTTTATTGAAATAACGGAAACTTAAAACCCAGTTATCAAACATCAAACTCTTTATCCAGATAAAACAAGCTGAAGCTACTTACCTATGAATTACAAAAATACAAACTCTGCACTGAACATAGAACACTCTACCCTACAACCAAACGCCATATACAAAAACCAAACAGTCTCAAAGAAAACAAACAAACAAACACACAAACAAACAAACCACACTCTACTGTCTTGACGTGAAAGAAATCTACTCAGATTCGTTTTATAACATATCCTTTTATTGGCATGCATTCAAGAGAAGATAAATCTTATTGTAATGTCCACATAAACATGAAAGAAAGCGTTAACATAAAATAATAGAACTATTACTAGAATTTACTGTAACTAAATGTTTTTAAACATTAAGCCTTAATAGTCAATGTCAACATACATAATGTTATGGAATGAATTCTAGACTAATATAGTAAAGTAAAGTAAAGTACCCCCGTCACGCCAAGTGGGGTATAGGGAAATATGGTGTTAGTGACCCTATATTTTACAGACCTTCAGCACATGATTTTGGGGTAATGTGGTCAGTATTACGCCTGTGCTGCTTTACTTTCCCAGAAAAAAATCGAGTACCCATTTAAGGCTGGGTGAACCCGGAGCCGTCGGTTTGGATCGAACCCTACCCCTTGTCCGTGGTAGTCCAGTTCACTAACCACTGAGCTATCGCGGCTCAAGACTAATATAGAGATAAGAGAAATGTAACAAACGATCTCATCTACAATGGAATGAATTCTAGACTAATATAGAGATAAGAGAAATGTAACCAGCGATCTCATCTACAATGGAATGAATTCTAGACTAATATAGAGATAAGAGAAATGTAACTAACGATCTCATCTACAATGGAATGAATTCTAGACTAATATAGAAATAAGAGAAATGTAACCAACGATCTCATCTACAATTAGGAAGAGAATATGGTCATATGCCGGACATGTGTGGAGAAGAGACAATAAGAGAATTCCAAACAGGCTTTCTACGGGAAACATCTGGACATATAAAAAAAGAGAAAGAAAGTAAGACACTAAACAGAACACTTATAAGAGAAGAACATCTCGCCAAGAATAGAGGTGGATGGAGAAAAACACTACTAGCCTTATGTGACGTCTAGAGGCGCTGGACAAATCATAAACATAAAACAATTAATCTATTATTTCATTAATTTGGTAAAAACAGCTTTACTTAGTTCAGTTTATTGGACAGGTCAACTTCTCTAACATCGGATAATATCGTGTACTTGATGTTCAGATCAACGTGTAGTACCGCCGCCATAAACCAACGAATTATCCCTGAACATGGTTTTAGCTCAGGTGTATAAACTCTGTAGCAGCGATGAAAACCTTAAAAATGAAAGTAGTAATTAGGGGTAGTTGTCACTCGAGCGTGTTCTGTTTTGTTAGAAATGTTTCCAGTTCTCAGTAATCAGAAGTTATTATTGTCTTTGCTGTTGATCGTGTCTACATCGTCATGGTCAGGTGATGCATCATGGTCAGGTGATGCGTCATGGTCAGGTGATGCGTCATGGTCAGGTGATGCGTCATGGTCAGGTGATGCGATATGGTCAGGAGATGCGTCATGGTCAGGTAATGCGTCATGGTTAGGTGATGCGTCATGGTCAGGTGATGCGTCATGATTAGCAGCACACAATAACAGCAGATGTAAAAAAAAATAATAAAGGTAAAGAGCGCCGTCACGCGAAGTGACATATAGGGAATATAGTGTTAGCGAGCATCATTTGTACAGACCTTCAACACATGATTTTGGGGGTAATGTGGTCGGTATTTCACCTGTACCTCTTTACTTTTCCAGGAATAAATCCAGCACCCATTTAAGGCTGGGTGAACCTGGAAGTCCTCAGTCAGGATCGAACCCAACCAGTTGTCCTTAGTAGTCCAGTTCACTAACCACTGAGCTATCGCGGCTTCCAACAACCGAGGTACTCTCATTTTTTTTTAAATTGTCGAGAGTTTTCACGTTCTCGGGTAGATTTTTTCTGTCAGTTTTAATTGGTCTGTAGCCATGTTTAGCCTACTATTTTAGATTTCCAACATCCAAGAGTTCTTGAACCTTATCAGAGTGCACACGAGACCTTCTGTTTTTGGCCATTATCCGTGAAGGCTCAGATCTCGATACTTTAGAGAACAAGGAACGTAAATACACGAGGAAACTCGGATTCGAAGTGGGAAACCCCCGACCGCCTGTAGTAGAAGGTGAACACAGGATCTCACTATCCAGAGACGTGTTACCTCCATACCACCCAGACTCCTAACATACTATTTCACGTTAATATCACATGCTCTGTAAGTTCATACTATCTGGTAAACTAGAAGTTCTTCGCACAAACTCTATACATGGGGCCAATGGATGAAAGCCAGGACTATCAATAGGCCTCGCATTCATCAGGTTTTATATCGCTCAATGATCACATGGTCATGTGTAATGAATTATTTAAAAGAATTCTTCTTCTTCTTTCCTTCCTCATCTGCCTTTCAGCGTCGAGGGGAGATATAATTTGTGGTCTTTTGCTCTTCTGTTCGTCTCTGCTGCTGTTATGTTTCCGAGTGCTTCTAATATTCCATCGACCCATCTTTTTTGCGGTTGACCCTTGGGTCTGGTGTTCTCACAAAGTTTGTTGAAAGTTCGTTGTGTTGTGTTTTGTTCTTTCTGCCTTGTCACGTGGCCAAACCATTTTATCTGTTGTTTCCTTATATATTCTATGGCGGGGGCTATTGCTAGCTTTTTTCTCAGTTCTCCATTTCTGATCTTATCTCTCAGACTGTTTCCTGTCATTCGTCTAACACATTTCATCTCTGTAGAGGTTATTTTTCTTATTGTTCTAGCATCTAGGGTCCAGGTCTGGCATTGGTAGCAAAACGCTGGGATGAAGATTGTATTGTATAGTGCTCGTTTTGCCTCCAGAGTTATTTCCTTGTTGGACAATAATGGTGATAACTGTCCGATGATTTGACAAGGGTTGGTTACATTTTTTCAGTTTTAAAATTTCTTTAACAAATGTACATAAATGTCGAAATAAAAGATCAAAACTCTCCAACTCTAAAGGTTTAAAAACAATGTTATATCAGTTTGTAAGTTTCTTCAAACTCATTGTTTGAAGGATGCTATATACACTTATCTTTCTTGCATTCTACAGTTTTTGGGTAAAAGGTATACCATGTATTCTTAGAGATATTTAAAAATACGAAATAATTATAAGTGAACTGTGATTGAAATTCAGTTAAACCTTGAAACAAAAATATAAAACTTAAAATACGCAAGAAATGGAAAACCTACAGTGAAACAATCAGAAGGATTACGTGAATTTTCAAGTCCAAAAGAAAACATCAATACATACGATCTTTCAGCTGAAATGATGAAATAGTTTCAGCCAACATATGAAATAATATAACGATCTCTGACAACATATGCATGACGTTATAGAATCAGAAAACATATGCATGACGTTATAGAATCAGAAAACATATGCATGACGTTATAGAATCGGAAAACATATGCAAGAATATAACGATCTCAGAGAACATATGCATGACGCTGTAGACTCAGACACCTTATGCATGACATTATAGATTCACACAACTCATACAAGAATATAACGAACTCAGAGAACATAGGCAAAACCTTATAGACAGGCAACATATACAAAACGAAATGAACACAAACAACATACGCAAGATGTTATAGACCCAGCCATCATATGCAAAAGAGCCAAAATTTGAGAAAAAACTTATTTTGTTTCCCGTGTGCCAATCTCCAGAAAACAAGACACCAACTACCAAACTGTTACACTTGATCTATAATTCGGAGAGGCAATCTCTGTCTCCAGACAGATCTCCAACAGAACAATGCATTCACCACAACCCGTCTGAAAGCATCTGTCTCCAGACAGATCTCCCACAGAACAATGCATTCACGACAACCCGTCTGAAAGCATCTCTGTCTCCAGACAGATCTACCACAGAACAATGCATTCACGACAACCCGTCTGAAAGCATCTCTGTCTCCAGACAGATCTCCCACAGAACAATGCATTCACCACAACCCGTCTGAAAGCATCTCTGTCTCCAGACAGATCTACCACAGAACAATGCATTCACCACAACCCGTCTGAAAGCATCTCTGTCTCCAGACAGATCTCCCACAGAACAATGCATTCACCACAACCCGTCTGAAAGCATCTCTGTCTCCAGACAGATCTCCCACAGAACAATGCATTCATGACAACCCGTCTGAAAGCATCTCTGTCTCCAGACAGATCTCCCACAGGACAATGCATTCATCACAACCCGTCTGAAAGCATCTCTGTCTACAGACAGATCTCCCACAGGACAATGCATTCACGACAACCCGTCTGAAAGCATCTCTGTCTCCAGAGAGATCTCCCACAGGACAATGCATTCATCACAACCAGTCTGAAAGCATCTCTGTCTCCAGACAGATCTCCCACAGGACAATGCATTCCTCACAACCCGTCTGAAAGCATCTCTGTCTCCAGACAGATCTCCCACAGGACAATGCATTCATCACAACCCGTCTGAAAGCATCTCTGTCTCCAGACAGATCTCCCACAGAGCAATGCATTCACCACAACCCGTCTGAAAGCATCTCTGTCTCCAGACAGATCTCCCACAGAACAATGCATTCACCACAACCCGTCTGAAAGCATCTCTGTCTCCAGACAGATCTCCCACAGAGCAATCCATTCACCACAACCCGTCTGAAAGCATCTCTGTCTCCAGACAGATCTCCCACAGAGCAATGCATTCACGACAACCCGTCTGAAAGCATCTCTGTCTCCAGACAGATCTCCCACAGAACAATGCATTCACGACAACCCGTCTGAAAGCATCTCTGTCTCCAGACAGATCTCCCACAGAGCAATCCATTCACCACAACCCGTCTGAAAGCATCTCTGTCTCCAGACAGATCTCCCACAGGACAATGCATTCATCACAAACCGTCTGAAAGCATCTCTGTCTCCAGACAGATCTCCCACAGAACAATGCATTCACCACAACCCGTCTGAAAGCATCTCTGTCTCCAGACAGATCTCCCACAGGACAATGCATTCACCACAACCCTTCTGAAAGCATCTCTGTCGCCAGACAGATCTCCCACAGAACAATGCATTCACCACAACCCTTCTGAAAGCATCTCTGTCTCCAGACAGATCTCCCACAGAACAATGCATTCACCACAACCCGTCTGAAAGCATCTCTGTCTCCAGACAGATCTCCCACAGGACAATGCATTCATCACAAACCGTCTGAAAGCATCTCTGTCTCCAGACAGATCTCCCACAGAACAATGCATTCACCACAACCCGTCTGAAAGCATCTCTGTCTCCAGACAGATCTCCCACAGAACAATGCATTCACCACATCCCTTCTGAAAGCATCTCTGTCACTAGCAATTTCTCCAAATTCTGTTCTCATGTCGAAGGTCTCTCTCAATACTTGAAACCACATTCTTCTTGCTCTGCTGTTATGCGTCGTCAAGGAACCATGCCTTTCATTATTATTCTTTCCAGCCCGCTGTTTCTTTTGACGTGGGTACAGTATTTTAGTTTCCTCCGTAGAATGGTGTTTATGAGTCAGTCCTTTATAATGTTTAGCGTTTTTAATATTTATTCATTGTTCTTTTCTACTATCCAAGGTATATTAAGGATTTTTCTGTATTTTTTTTTTTAATCAATCGCAGATTATGCATGAGTCACACCAATATGTTGCTATCAAGAAATTAGATATGAAACTGTAGAAAATGAAAAAAAAAATATTTCTAGTTATAACAAGTCTGATAGTTTTCCAAACGCTATTATTCAAATGTTCCTGTGCCTTTTCACATGTTTTTACCTTTCAGATTTACGATCAATGAATCTAAGTTTGAAGTCACGAGGTACCACAGTCATACCAAATATTTCGCTAAGAGTCGGCAGACATGACTTATCAACAGGCTCCAGCTTGAATCGCTGAAAGATGGCAGACAGGTAGAGAAAAAGTTCCATTTTAGCCAGGGACTCTCCAAGGCACACTCTTCTTCCAATCGAAAATGGGATGAGTTCTTCCCGGTTGATGAGAGCTCCATTTTTGCTGATAAATCTCTCTGGTCGGAAATTGTCAGGGTCTCCCCAGATTTTCTTGTCGTAGAGAACTGAATCCAATATTGGCCAAAGCACACTGCCTTTAGGGAAAGTAAACCCACCATACTCAAACGTTTCGCTGACCTCTCGCTTGAAGCCAATCGGGACAAGACTTGACCATCGCTGAGTCTCCATGATGACAGCGCTCAGGTACGCCAGCTTGGGCTTGTCGTTCATGTTCGGGGTTCGCTCAGTTCCCACAACAGCTTCAATTTCCTGGTAGATCTTCTCCTGTACGTCAGGATAATGCAACATGTACAGGAAACACCACAAAAGGGTTGTGCTTGTTGTTTCTGTCCCAGCAGCAAAAAGTGTTCTGATTATAGTAACCAGGTTTGCTTCGTTCAAGTTGGTCTGGACACCTTTGTCTTTCATTTTCTTCATTTCTTTCAGGTAAGCTGAAATAAAGTTTTGAGGCTCTTCGCACTCATGAAACTCCTCTTTGTACTGTTTAATAAAAGGTTTGCTGTAAAAGTCATTGATATATATTGCCGCATTTGTCCACTTCTTGGAGTTAAACATATCCCCAGGAAGAGAGCAAATTTGTTTAAATGGTTCTAGTAACATCATGATTGCAAAGTACTTGACAAGAATACTTAGAGGCCCAATGAACTGGACAAAGTAAGGGTCATCATAGTCAAACCTCTTCCCAACACAAACCGATGAAACTATATTTGCAATAGCAACGTTGAGTAAAATCCTCACATCTTCTGGTTGGCCTTTAAGAGCTGCGAGTTTCTCTATGACAACCGAAACTTCTGTTTGAATTTTACCTGCCATTAAGTTCTTTCCCATTCCAAAATTCCGGATAATGGACAACGAAGTTGTTCTTTGTTCTTTCCAGTTCTCATCTCTAGCCGCAGTTAGGCCTGTATTGTACTCATCCAGTAGCTCATCACCAAAACTATGCTGAAGGTTGACAATACGATCTGCATGTTTCACCCAAATCTCCTTAATATCCTTGAAATCATTGACCAGAATATTGAGCTGTCCAGCAGTATCCAAACTATAGATTTCACCGGCTGTTTTTCGCCATTCTTTGAATGTGCCTCGTAAGTTCCCAAATAGCATAAAGAAGTGTCCAACCACAGGCCAAGGTCGGACAGGAAATGGTGGGATATTAAACTTGGAGTAGGATTTCTTAGACTGTGTCCACATCCAATATATGACGAGAATAATGAGTGTTCCTATTAGTAGTCGCAAGATGTTAACGTCAAATAACGCCATAGTCGGTTTCAAGGATTTGTCTCGATAATGTGTACCTGTAAGAAAATAATGTAATAATAAAGTAAGTACCCAAAAAGAATATAGACCCCCATCACGCCAAAGGCGTATGGGGAATATTCTATTAATGACCAGAGTTTTCATAGACCTTCGGCACATGATTTTTGGGGCAATTTGGTCGGTATTACGCCCGTGCCGCTTTACTTTCCCAGAAATAATCCGGTACCCATCTAAGGCTGGATGAATCCGGAAGCCGTCGATGAGGATCGAACCCTACCTCTTGCCCTTTGTAGTCCAGTACACTAACCACTGAGCTATGGCGGCTCCCGTAATAATGGAGTAATCTACAATCAAATAAAAAATACAACTATGCTGATTTGATAAAAAAAGCAGTGCTTATTAATATGTTGTGTTTTGTGTCGCAAAATAAATTGTAGTTTTTCCCATTCGTACTACACTCAATATAGATGTACACATTAGTATGCAGCGTCCATAACTGGATAGATTGAAAACATCATAAGGAAAATCACTCGTTGTGGACTGCAGTGTGTGTTTGTAAATATGGATTCCTTGTCCAGCGAGTAGACCTCAAGTGAAATGGTTTGTTTGTCTGGAAGAATACCGAGAGATCCTATACAACATAAAACATATGTCAAAAGAGAAGATGGTAGAATATCAAGACATTCTACACCCCACAAAACATATGTCAAAAGAGAAGATGGTAGAATATCAAGACATTCTACACCCCACAAAACATATGTCAAAAGAGAAGATGGTAGAATATCAAGACATTCTATACCCCACAAAACATATGTCAAAAGAGAAGATGGTAGAATACCAAGACATTCTACACCCCACAAAACATATGTCAAAAGAGAAGATGGTAGAATACCAAGACATTCTACACCCCACAAAACAAATATTAACAGAGGAGCTGAAAGAAGAGCTCTCCGTAGACCCAAATTAAGATGGACTGACAACACAGTATGCTACAACATAAATGGGCAGCGGTTGAGGCTGTTAGAAATGGCCAGAAATAGAGCTTTGTTTATCTCTCAACACCTGAAGTGATGTAAGAGGATGTGAATAGAGAGAGAGAGAGAGATAGAGATAGAGAGAGAGATAGAGAGAGAGAGTATTTTTAGTTTTGACAAAATTGAAACAATTTTATGTTCAATACAAACATCGCCTACAAACAAGTCACATATGTTTCCGTTAGATAATTGACGAGGCTGTGCGCACTCTAACAATCACCACAAACATATAACAATAAGCAATATAAAATATCATTAATGTTAACAAGTATATATGCTGGCGTAGGTGATCACGATCATGACTCACCGTAGCTGTCTATCACTCTAGTCGGGATAAACTCAGCTTTCTTCTTGTTATGTCCTTTTGCTTGCGCTGTCTAAGCTGTTAACTGACTATGGAAATGTACAAGAACTTATTTATCTCCTTATTTATTTGTTTATTTGCTTTACAGCGTCGAAGGGAAATGTTTAATGCGTTTAGCTCTTTTATTTATCTCTTCTGCAGTTGTTTCCATGTGATTCATCTATTCATCTTTGTTTTGTAATCGCCCCTGTGGTCTAGCATTTACATTGTATTTGTTGATAATTCAAATATTATATGAAATGATAACTCTTTACAAAGATAGTAATTTTTCAAATAGGGTCGACATATTATGTAGGGTGATTCACTTTTAAGTCATAAAAAGCTTGGTTCTAACAGATGAAAGAATATACGTGGAAAGCAAAACAGCGGTAGAGATCAATCACTTCATCTTGGAAGTCACATTGATCTGGAAGGGGATACAAGTAAATAAATTAGAAGATTCCTTCCTATACAAATCATATATAAAAACAGGAGAAGGGGGACACAGAGCAAGATGGAGAGACACCATCAAGGAAACGCTAGAATAATATCAATTAACAATTTCATTTATACTCCGACAATTTTAGTATAGTCGATATATCATCATCATTGCTTATCGGACACGCCCACAAGTGCTGAGATCACCTCCCCGGTATGATCTTCAATGTCTGGAGAATGAATAATAATGATTGAATGATAATCTCTATTTCTGCATTTTCTGTTATTCTTCTGTTTTTCCCTCTCTAGCATGTCTAGTTTTAGTTGTAAATAGTTTTACATCTTCACAATAGTGTTACGTATGTGCATGTTATTATGTTAGTTTTCCTACATTTTTGTTTCTCTTATGTTAGTTTTCGTATATTTTGGCTGTTATTACATTAGTTTTCTTACATTTTTGCTTTTATTATGTTATTTTTCGTATATTTTTTATATTGTTATTTTAATGTTCGTATATTTTTGCTGTTATCATTTTAGTTTTCGTATATTTTTGCTGCTATTATTTTAGTTTTCGTATATTTTTGCTGTTATCATTAGAGTTTTCGTATATTTTTGCTGCTATTATTTTAGTTTTCGTATATTTTTGCTGCTATTATTTTAGTTTTCGTATATTTTTGCTGCTATTATTTTAGTTTTCGTATATTTTTGCTGCTATTATTTTAGTTTTCGTATATTTTTGTTATTTTTTTTATTTTCGTATATTTTTTTTCCCTGTTTATATTTTAGTTTTCGTGTATATTGACTCTTATTATTTTAATTTTCGTATTTTTTTACTGCTATTATTTTAATTTTCATATATGAACTGACTATAGAGTGGTCTTAGAATAGTGATACACAGTTTTACATGTCAATTTCTATGTTTGGAATTCCTTTAAGGAAACAGAACAACCTATGTAGTGGGCTTTTTCTCTCCATCGAGGCGAGTGATGCACATTTATAATTTTCTTAGATAAATCAGAACAAGATATAATAAAATATAATTGTACAGGCAAATAAATATGGATTATAACGAAATATGAATAATGTTTTGTAATCGAAATGCGCTCTAATACATTGGTATTGTTGGGTCTTACAGTGGCCTATTTTAAAAGGGACGGCCCAAGGTACCGGCAACTCGGCAGATGCCTGGGGCGCTCCATGAGGTTACTGGCGTCGTCATGGATCTTCCAAAGTGTGTAATTTTTTTTTTATTTGTGGAAATGTTATAATTATACTTTAAAAGGGCACCAGCTCCCAAAGGGCACCAAAATCCAGCTCCCGAAGGGCACCAAAATTCAGCTCGCTAGGGGCACCAGCAAACATCAGATAGTCACCGCTTTAATCTCAGTCTAATATTTTATTTATAATCACAACAATGTTCTACATGAATACTTGAAGATGCTTCAAGGAAACTACATTGTGCTTATTCTAGAAATGTATATTTTATTGAAGTGGTTCAAATTTGTGACACTGTACAATAACATTTGTATTCTAAAATATTTAAATTGTTAAGGTATCGAAATTTGAACCCAATAATATTTATGTGAAGAAATGTTTTAAAATTAAATCTCTTGTGTGTAAAACAATCTACAAAAACTGTATACAATTTGGATTATAACATCTCTTATGTTCATTGTCTATGTATTACAGAATTGCAATCAATTAATTTTTTTTTTTCAGATTAGAGAATACATACTAACGCTACTAAAATATCACCAACAAACCACTGCGTCTACTTATTATCGTAAAGATAATCCCCCAAAAATTACAATAATAAAATATTTCAAAAGATGAACTGAAGAAAAGAATAATAAAATACCAGTTGAAGGTATATTATTGTAATTTTACCTTCATATAATCTTACCTTATTAAACAAGAGAAATTTAGATACTAGATTCTGCATATGAAATGTGCCCAATGTTTTTCTCCAAGTTCTGATTACATTATGACGTTACTAGGGACTCCTATTATATACGATTTTTTTTTAAATGTCAATAGCAGTAACATATAACTGATATTACTGAATTAGGTAATTGCATGTTTCATGTTCTGTAACTATGGAAAACTGTGTCTTGTTCCAGCTTCTGAACTTTATAAGTGATTAACGTAATGTTAAAAGTTAAATTAAAACGCATATAAAGAATATGCGAGTGGACATATGGATAGGTCTGCCAAATCATACCTTCAATATGTAGACCTGAGCACAGGAAGGGAAAATCTCCACTTTGCGTGACGTTTTCAACGTTGCAAGCAGTGACATTTGTAGCTGGAATGACGTCATTCGTCTTCAGCTCGTATAGCTAAAGACGTCACGTTAATGGTGGTTTCGAGGTTTCTCTGTCTGCAATCAGGCCTATCCAAAGTAGGCTATGTTCCGATCACAGCCAACTAGAAATTTACTGACACCTACGAGCTGAGAGGGAATTTCCCGAAAACCCCCAACAAGCGTGCCGTTTTCCGGTTAGCGAGCGGGGGCGATAATGAGTATATTATTTTGTATTATTATTGTTAAAAAACACCACTCTAGTTGGAGGATTTTCCAGTTTTATTTTCATCCTTCAGGCCTTAGTAAATCTATAGTTGGCTATGATCTGACTGTCTTATTTTGAAGCTCAGTTCGAGGACTCTCTGTCGTTAGTTGGACAAACAGATCGCTTTTTTTCCCCTTCAATTTTCTGTGCCAACTTCTGTGTTTGATCGTTGTTTTCCTCATTCAGGTGTCATCAATTTATTCTCTCTTTTGTGTGGAGCTCAGCAATTTTTTTTGTAATGATAAAAATATTAAATAGTATGGGAGACCGTGGGTAAAGCTGCAGAAAATGATGTTAAATATTAAATAGTGTGGGAGACCGCGAGTAAAGTTGCAGAAAATGATGTAAAATATAAATAGTATGGGAGACCGTGAGTAAAGCTGCATAAAATGATGTAAAATATTAAATAGTATGGGAGACCGTGAGTAAAGCTGCAGAAAATGATGTAAAATATTAAATAGTATGGGAGACCGTGAGTAAAGCTGCAGAAAATGATGTAAAATATAAAATAGTATGGGAGACCGTGAGTAAAGCTGCATAAAATGATGTAAAATATTAAATAGTATGGGAGACCGGTGAGTAAAGCTGCAGAAAATGATGTAAAATATTAAATAGTATGGGAGACCGTGAGTAAAGCTGCAGAAAATGATGTAAAATATAAAATAGTATGGGAGACCGTGAGTAAAAAAAAAGTAATGTACCCCAGTCACGCCAAGTGGCGTATAGGGAATATGGTGTTCATCATCATCATCATCATCGAGTGCCTTCTCCGCAACGAAGGTTGGCTACAATGGATCGCCATTCTACTCTGTTTCTTGCTTTGATGGTGCAGGCTGTCATAGATAGACTTGTCCATCTCTTGATGTTACTCGTCCATGTTAGTCTTGGTCTGCCTCTGCCTCTTTTACCTTGTATTTTTCTTTCCAATATTACTTTCAGTAGGCTGTTGTGTCTTTTAACATGCCCCAAAATGTGATTTGTCTTGTCTTAATTGTATTTAGTAGTTCTCTTTTTATTTTCAGTTTTAAAACTTCATCGTTTGTTATCTTTTGTTTCCATTCAATTCTACCTATTATTCTATAAATCCACATTTCAAAGGCTTCAATTTTCTGTTCTATTTTCTTGTCTAATGTCCATGTTTCTGCACCATACAGGAATATTGAGAAGATGTAACATTTTGCCATTCTTAGTTTCAGCCCTGTTGATATTTGTTTTGTTGTTAGTATATTTTTCATGGCAGTAAAATTACTTTTTGCCATACCTATTCTTTTGTTTATTTCAATTTTGCATTTTCCATCATTGGTTATAGTATGTCCCAGGTAGTTGTAGCTCTGGACTGTCTTCAGATGTATTCCCCCAACTGTGATATTTAATTGTAGGTCTTGAGAATTTTCTTTGTTTATGATCATAGTTTTAGTCTTTTTGATATTCATTTCTAGTCCATTTTTTTTTGCTTGTTATGTTTATCACATTAAGCAATTGTTGTAGGTCTTTAGGATTTTCTGCTAGTAGAACAGTATCATCAGCATATCTTAGGTTATTGATTATCTTTCCATTAATGTTTAGGCTTGGTATCTCTGAGATGTTTTTAAAGATTTGCTCAGTGTATAAATTAAACAAGCTTGGTGATAGGTTGCATCCTTTGTTTTACTCCTCTTTTTATGTCCATGGGTGTAGAGTTCTCCTTGTTATATCTTATCATTGCTGTTTGCTCCCAGTACAAATTACATATTAGTCGCATGTCTGTGTCGTCTAGATTTATATCCTTTAGGCAGTCTATGAGTTGGTTATGATGTATTCTATCGAAAGCTTTGGTGTAGTCTATAAAGCAGGCATATATTGGTTTGTTTACTTCTGTGTACTTTTCAACCAATGTTCTCAAGCTGAATATGGCTTCTTTTGTCCCACTGTTTTCCTGAATCCAAATTGTTGCTCATCTAATTCAGTATTGATTTTATTCTGAATCCTTCCCTGTATAACTTTTAGTAACAATTTTTGTTACCTGGCTCATTAGGCTTATTGTTCTGAAATCACTGCATTCAAATGTACCATTCTTTTTAGGCAATGCAATGAAATTTGATGTTTTTAGATCGTTTGGTATGTATCCTGTATGTTATATGTCATTGCATATGTCTGTGATCACTTCGATGCCAAACTCTTCTAGAGCCTGTATCATCTCTATCTGTATATTGTCCGGTCCTGCTGCCTTTCCCTTTTTCATTGTTTTTATAGCTTTTTTCTAATTCACATTTCAGGATTTTATAGTTGTATGTACACTTTATGTCTGGCTTTTTGTCCCTTTCGTCATGAAATAATTCTGTTATATATTCTTGCCATCTATCTATTATATCTTTGTTGTCTGTTAGCATTCTTCCCTCTTTGTTTGCAATACATCCGTTTCGAACAGTTTTTTTTCTTTAATATGGTGTTAGTGACCATAATTTTTACAGACTTTCGGCACATGATTTTTAGGGCAATGTGGTCGGTACTACGTCTGTGCTTCTTTACTTTCCTAGAAAAAATACCGGTACCCATTTAAGGCTGGGTGAACCCGGAGGTCATCGATCAGGATCGAACACGACGTCTTGTCCTTTGTAGTTCAGTTCACTAACCACTGAACTATCGCGTCTCCCTTGCCTTGTTTTAACGAATGTTTATTTCTTTATCCATTTTGTCAATTGTCTGACTTATAAAACATAAATTACTTACCCTATAGTTTCATAATTCAATGCTAAGTATTTTATCTTTCTCTCGTTCGTCTTCATCTGATTTTCAATATTCCTCATTGTAGACTAACAACATTGAAATTTAGCACAAAGCAAATTACTCTTTTACAAACAGAAAGAACTATGTTTATATATTATTACTCTTCATCTCCCATACACACATACATAATTATTTACAGCCTTTATCTCTTTCTCTCTCTCTCTCTCTCTCTCACACATACTGATTTTTCTCAAAACAGAAACACACATACCTTAATTCGTCTATCTGTTAACACGCACATAAACTAATTTGTAATAAACACCGGCACTCTTCATCAACGACACACCTCATCCACACAAACACTCACAACCCACAGGCAATATCAACGAAATCTTTGTTGCTCATTGAATCAGCACTTTTATTATAATGCAATTGTGAATTCAACGTTTCCTTTTTTGGCGTGAAGATAAAATAATGTACCTTTCTTTATTTCTTTCACTGGTCTATTCCCCTGTGTATCGTTTGTTCCATTATCATGGTAGGGATCCGCGAATGCTGAGTGGTTAGTGAACTTGTCTACTAACGAAAAGAGGTCGAGTTCGATTATGTTCGACGGTTTGCATTATCACTTAATCTGACATGGATACCGGATTTATTTCTGGAAAAGAAAAACGGCTCGGGCGTATTACTGACCACGTTAGCTCGAACAATAAAAGTGCTTAAAGTCTCTAAACAAACATATGGACACTAGCATCATGTTCGTTATGGAACACGTGGCGTAACGGTGCTCTTTACTACTTTCCCTTTTTCTTATCATTTATGTTTTCTCCTTTTTTTATCTTGTTCCTAAATTCCCCCCCCCCCCCACCGCAAGCGTGTTTCCATTCCAATGATATATTTTTGCTTGGTTTCTTTTATTGTTTTACCTTGCATTTTTCATATACATTCATACCTTCATATGCATTCATACCTTCATATACATTCATAACTTCATATACATTCAAACCTTCATATGCATTCATACCTTCATATACATTCATACCTTCATATACATTCATACCTTCATATAAATTCATACCTTCATATACATTCATACCTTCATATACATTCATACCTTCATATACATTCATACCTTCATATACATTCATACCTTCATATGCATTCATACCTTCATATGCATTCATACCTTCATATACATTCATACCTTCATATGCATTCATACCTTCATATACATTCATACCTTCATATACATTCATACCTTCATATGCATTTTCCTAAGACTTCACTTTGTTCTTTTTCTCGACACCACAAGTATGTTCTCATATACCATTCAACGATTCACATTTTAATGATTCACAGTTTAATGATTCACAGTTTAATGATTCACAGTTTAATGATTCGCATTTGAAATCTTAAGCTGTGAGGCTCAACAAAATAAGCTATGCTCTTGTATTGAACGTACAACACATTGTAAGAAATATATAATCAATAATAATAATAATGAAATGTTACTACTTGTTATAAGTTAAATATAGCTGCGAACATCGCATGCAGTTTAAAAAAAAGGAACAATTACAACGTAACAAATGGATTAAAAATAAAAAAAATTAAAACAGAACATGTTTTATTCGATCACATGTTGAGTTTTAATGTTTGTCATAAAAAACACAACATTTAACAGAGCAAAAAACATAATAATGAGCTCAACAATTAATACCACAATTAACACAGCAATGAACACATCAATTAATACTACAGTTAACACAACAATTAATACTACGATTAACACAACAATTAATACTACAATTAACACAACAATGAATACTACAATTAATACTACAATGAACACAACAATTTATACTACAATTAATACTACAATTAATACTACAATTAATACTACAATTAATACAACAATGAACACAACAATTAATACTACAATTAATACTACAATTAATACTACAATGAACACAACAATGAACACAACAATGAACACAACAATTAACACAACAATTAACACAACAATTAATACTACAATTAATACTACAATGAACACAACAATGAACACAACAATGAACACAACAATGAACACAACAATTAACACAACAATTAATACTACAATGAACACAACAATGAACACAACAATGAACACAACAATTAACACAACAATTAATACTACAATGAACACAACAATGAACACAACAATTAATACAACAATTAATACTACAAATACCACAACAATTACACAACAGTTACCACAACAATTAACATAACCTGGTGGTTAAACGTGAAACTTTTTATTACAAATGACGAGAGTTGTTCACAAAATTCAGGGCCAGTGATGTTGACTCAATATAAAGGAAACTACAGTTTCGTTAGTTCAGTAACATTCATTTAGAGTAGTATTTACTCTTTAACTCCTACATTATTTTACTGGCTTGGACAGTTATCTATTACTCATTTCATCAATTCAGACTGCTTACTCTGTTCCCATTTAGAACATAATACAATAAATGAAGTTAGAGAGAGAGTATTGTACAGATTGCAGTAAAGAACTTTCTTTTTTAATGAATGAGGGACAATCTTAATGAATTTATTGCAAATTAAAAAGTGTACAGAATTTATGTGAAATAATCACCATATAATAATATATTGCTTTAAGTAACGTGTATCTTGATCTTGATCTATCCAGCGCTGTTAGGCGTGGCATATGGCTCGTAGTGTTGTTAGCCACCCATCTCTATTCTTGACGAGATGTTCCATCTTATTTAATGAGTCTATGCCTGCCAACTTTGCTTCTCTTATCCTCTTTTTCCGTATCCTTAAATTTCTCACAGCAAAGACTGTTTCGAAAGTCTCTTGTTGTCTGGTCTCAACTTATGTTCGAAATATGTCCGTCTACTCTTTCTAATGTTATATGCGTTCGTTGGTTGCATGGACATTCTTCTTATTTCTATATTAGTTTTGAATTCATTCCGTCATATACTGTGTCCTTCATAGGCATTTGTCATAGAAGGCGCTTAGGTTTTATTTCCCTAATCTCTTGTTGATATCAAGTTTTCATACCTGTGGGTAAGGGTAGATAATTCATTCTAGTAAGTAACGTGTATATAGGAAATAATTACAGGAGTTACGTCTCTTATTTCTTCTAAAACGCTACCTTTTCATTAAATGAACTTTGGAAGTAAAGATTGTTGCAGAACTAAAACGACAATCTACCACCGATATATTTAAAGGATGGACAGATGTCACTTATGACAAAAGAGAAATCTATTCTATTCTATTCATGGAATCAGTTTCATTGCAGTCGGTGTATTCCCATATCCGCTCCACCCAGCATTTCTCGAAGCGTATGTAGGCTTATTGTACCTGTAAGTTGTTGATTGTAGATACGTCAGATTTTCCAACGAAGCACCTCGGTTCGATCAGATCATTTCCCACCTTTAATCTCCTCAGTCTCTCAACATATGCATCACTGTCCGACCCATTCTCCTCAGTCCCTCAATATATACATCATTGTCCCACCTTTAATCTCCTCAGTCTCTCAACATATACATCACTGTCCGACCAATTCACCTCAGTTTCTCAACATATGCATCATTGTCCGTCCCATTCACCGCCTCTTCTCTTAATGAACGAAGAACAAACTCGGCGATGTCCTCTTTGTCCAGAGTAAGGCCACACACAGTCAGAGCTGCCAGCAATAGCCTATCGGCTATTTCATTTCCGTGTACACCAGCGTGCCCTGATCAGTTCACCCAGGTTAACGCGTTCACTTCAGAGCCAACCAGGAGCTGCAACCACTCCTACCGGAGATACTTGTGTTAATCTTCCTTTAGTAAATTTTGTGAATCAGTCACCAAGACTGTTTGATCCACGTTATGTGTAACCAACCATGTTATCGCCGAATTTGCTGCTATCTTCATTCTTATGCCGGACACCTTAATAATTTACCTGTCAGAATCCCTGGCCAATTCTCTGCCATGTGAGAAATCAAAGTCATACTGTGGACATAAATGACACACATGAAGAACGAACAGTCCCGTCACAGGATATCAATGACCGAAGCTGAATCTTTAATTTAAAAAATAAAAATAAAAATGGGCTTAACAAGAGACAGTCGTCATTCCCTAGGTTTAACCTGTACTGGAGAGAGAGAGAGAGAGAGAGAGAGAGAGAGATAGTTAAAAAGATAGAAATATTTAACAAATTTGCAGCCGCGATTTTCTCTTGTACATTCCAAGTCGGTCTTCATGCTTTGTCCTGCAAACATGTCAATTGTAGAGAGATCTCAGAAAGAAATATGGCCGCATAATGAACGGGTGGCAGGTAAACTATGCTCACTAGGAAGCACCTTCAGGGGTCAGAATTCTGGACAAAGATTCGCCTCTCTTGAGACAAAGGGAGAGAACAGTGAACATCCCGATAAACAAAAGAAGTAAGGAAGTAATATTTTTTAAATTCAAGTTTCATACATAAATATATGTATATGAGTAAATTATGTCACACGTAAATGATTGAGTTACGTATGAGATTTTGTTAAAAAATGAAATGTTATTTTATGAAGTAGTTAATTGTTGGGTTAAAAATATGTATATTATGGGCATGCAGAGAAATCGATATTCGAATTCGTTGACTGAACTGTCAGTATCTGGTTTTTATTTAAAACCCGCGCAATTTGAAATAATCAACTAACATGGTTAATACGAAGCAAAGAACTCGTAAAGTAGATATTAAGTTGTTATATTGTTATATTTTATTATGTTATTTTAGAACCATTAACACATCACTTCGGATACATCCATAGATACTCTGATCTTCTCCTCAAACGTTAATCAGCACACAGTGACTGGTTGTGCCAGTTCGGTGTTGGTTGACAAATCCTGTAAATTGTCCAGCCACAGATGTTCCCTCCCACTTCACACAGTCTAAGTAGCGATGTGTTTGTGCTTCACTCTGCTACCTTAACTTGTACGGTCAATGAATTTGAGATTGAAATTATAAGGAACAACTAACATTCCATAAATTTCTTTCAATGAAGGCAGCTTCGACTTGTCAACTGGTTCAAGCCTAAAGCGCTGGAAGATGGCGGACAGATAAAGAAATATTTCCATTTTAGCCAGGGATTCTCCCAGACACAATCTTCTTCCAATCGAAAACGGGATGAGTTCTTCTCGACTGATGAGAGCTCCATTTTGGTCTATAAATCTCTCCGGTCTAAAGTTGTCAGGGTCTCCCCAGATTTTCTTATCGTACAGAACAGAGTCGAGAATTGGCCAGATGACGCATCCAGCAGGGAAGGTAAACCCGCCGTGCTCAAATGTTTTGCTGACTTCTCGTTTGAAGCCAATAGGGACAAGGCTGGCTTTTCGTTGTGTCTCCATGATCACCGCGTTAAGATACGTCAGCTTTGTTTTATCGTTCATGTTCGGGATTCGTTCGGTTCCCACAACGGCCTCAAGTTCCCGGTATACCTTTTCCTGAACTTCAGGATAATGTAACATGTACAGGAAGCACCACAATATGGTGGTGCTTGTGGTATCTGTTCCTGCACCGAAAAGTGTCCTAACTATGGCAATCAGGTTTTCCTCGTCCAGGTTAGTTTTGACACCTTTGTCATTCATTTTGTTCATTTCCTTGATGTAAGCTGAAATAAAGTTTTCTGGCTCCTCGTTCTCATTAAATTCTTCTTTGAATTGTTTCATAAAAGGCTTGGTATAGATGTCATTAACACGCTTTGAGGCATTTGTCCATTTCCATGCCCCAAACAAATCTCCAGGTAGGAGACAAATGCGTTTTATTGGAGCTAGGAGCATCATTCTAGGAAAGTACTTCACGAAAAGATACAAAGGTTCAATGAACTGGACAAAGTAAGGATCATCGTAATCAAACCTCTTCCCAATACAAACCGATGAAATTATGTTTGCTATAGCAAGGTTAAACAGCATCTTGACGTCTTCTGGTCGTCCTTTAAGAGCTGCAAGTTTATCCAAGACAACAGCCACTTCTGTTTCGATTTTCTCAGCCATTAAATTCTTCCCCATTCCGAACTTTCGTAAAATTGCTAAAGATGTTGATCTCTGTTCTTTCCAGTTCTCGTCTCTGGCAGCTGTAATCCCTTTGTTTACTTCGTTGAGGAGTTCATCACCAAAACTGTGTTGTACATTCATAATGTCGTCAGCGTGTTTCACCCAAATTTCTCTAATGTCCTCAAAATTATTAACCAAGATATGAAGCTGCCCAGCTGTGTCCATACTATAAGTATCACCGGCTATACTTCTCCATTTTTTTAGTTTTCCTCGTAAATTCCCAAGAAGATGGAAGAAGTGTCCAACAAACGGCCATGGCCTGACAGGGTATGGAGGGATGTTGTACTTGGTGTAGGGCCGCCTGTTTTTCGTCCAAAGCCAGTAAACGAAGAGAACAGCTAAAGTTGCCAGCAAAACTCTGTCGACCTCAAGGGAAATCATGTTTGGTTTGATGTAGCTGTTGACCTCGAGAGCTCAACCTGCAGAGATGTGTTTATTATTATTATTTATGAGCAAACTGGGTTTCTTGATTAATAAAGACAAAAAAATTCGTTTTATTCTAGCGACGACTACTGTAAAAGTTTTACCGTAAAATCGAAGACGATCATGTTTCTTTTTTTTTATATTTTTGTTTTTATGTAACGACAGTCGCTTTTTTTTATAGAAATCTTTGTCTTTTGAGGGAGGCGATCATGTGTCACCATAAACCTTTATCTCTGTATTCGTCTATCATTTTTAAAGTCAAGGTAGTGATCATGTGTCACCATAAACCTTTATCTCTGTATTCGTCTATCATTTCTAAAGTCGAGGTAGTGATCATGTGTCACCATAAACCTTTATCTCTGTATTCGTCTATCATTTCTAAAGTCAAGGTAGTGATCATGTGTCACCATAAACCTTTATCTCTGTATTCGTCTATCATTTCTAAAGTCGAGGTAGTGATCATGTGTCACCATAAACCTTTATCTCTGTATTTGTCTATCATTTCTAAAGTCGAGGTAGTGATCATGTGTCACCATAAACCTTTATCTCTGTATTCGTCTATCATTTCTAAAGTCGAGGTAGTGATAGTAGTATACAATGTTGTAACTAAGTCGCATTTAGGCGTAAATTAACAAAGCTATATAGCAGGCGCATTTCGCGCGAAATGTACACGAGAATCAAGGGGAGTTAACCATGACGGCTCGTGTCGGGATGTTGACCTCTAGTCCCGGTGACCCGGAAGTGACCTGTTTATGTCTGCGTTGCCTGTCTGAGTTTGTGTGAAGATCTTGTCAGAGACGCGGCGGGCGGTGTGTTGACCTCTATTCCCGGTGACCCCGGAAGTGACCTGTTTATACCTGCTTTGTGCTGACTTTGGCGTTCTTCATGTACTTGCTCGATAGGGATAGGTTAGTAGATTATACAACATCAATGAAAAACGATCAATATAAAACAGAAGACAAGGATATATTTTATTCTTTTATTATCCCAATAGGTGTATAACATACAGTGGGTATTATATAAAATTACAAAAATATTTAGTACACTGAGTAAATATATAGTACAAGGATAACATTTATTTATAGCTATGTAGTTGGGTGTCTGCTTAGCTCTATGTCATAGATGAATCATAATGGGTGATACTGTTAGAGATTACTGGTTAGTCTAAGCTGGTAGTGTAAATATGTTCCTCGGTGTTAGTGGTTCGCTATCTCTCTCTCTCTCTCTCTCTCTCTCTCTCTCTCTCCGTCTCTCTCTCTCTCTCTCTACTATTCCAGCCTAGATTTCCCTCCATTGAAACACTTACTCATTCTCTCCATTTATCCCTATCATCGCGCCTTCCTTCTCTCTCTCTTTCTCCCCTATCCTCTCTTAGACTTCTAACCTATCAGTCCACCCTCCGTCTCTCCCTTTAGCTGCCCCGCCCTCCCTCATATTTTTAGCGTCCCTCCTATTGTAACACTTGATTATTCTCACCATTTATACCTAACATCTCCCCTTCTTTCTCATATACTTCTCTCTCTCGCTCTCTCTCTCTCTTCTAACCCCTACTAGACTTCTCTCCTACCATTCCACCTTTCTTCCTCTCTCTCTCTTTACCTCGCCTAGCGTTCCGCCTTCATTCGTATTTTTACCTTACCGCCAGTGTAACACATTAATAACATTGAATATCAATTACAAAAAGACTTGAAATATCTACTTTTTAAAGAACCAATAAGATAAACATATGAAAAACGAAGGAATAATACACGCGACAAGGCTTAACATACGTACTTTATACACATCACCATTAATACAACTGAAATTCCTTTAATGATAACCTATCACATCGTTATGAGCTAAGAGAAAAACAGAAAAAATTCAACTTACACCGTAAAATATTCCACTACAACACAGACCGCTAGACTGAACAGTACTATGAAAATAAACGTCCATGAATCAAGCGCGCTTATAACACGAAGTCTCACATCCGACTAGTTTAATCTGGTAAATAAAAGTTAGGAGACAAGGGCAGAAACCTAGGAGGCAAGGGCAGAAATCTAGGAGGCAAGGTCAGAAACCTAAGAGGCAAGGGCAGAAACCTAGGAGGCAAGGGCACAAACCAAGGAGGGAAGGTCAGAAACCTAGGAGGCAAGGTCAGAAACCTAGGAGGCAAGGTCAGAAACCTAGGAGGCAAGGTCAGAAACCTAGGAGGCAAGGGCAGAAACCTAGGAGGAAACGACAGAAACCTAGAAGGCATGGTCAGAAACCTAGGAGGCAAGGTCAGAAACCAAGGAGACAAGGGTAGAAACCTAAGAGGCAAGGGCAGAAACCAAGGAGGGAAGGTCAGAAACCTAGGAGGCAAGGTCAGAAACCTAGGAGGCAAGGTCAGAAACCTAAGAGGCAAGGGCAGAAACCTAAGAGGCAAGGGCAGAAACCTAAGAGGCAAGGTCAGAAACCTAGGAGGCAAGGTCAGAAACCTAAGAGGTAAGGGCAGAAACCTAAGAGGCAAGGGCAGAAACCTAAGAGGCAAGGGCAGAAACCTAAGAGGCAAAGACAGAAACCTAGGAGACAAGGTCAGAAACCTAGGAGGCAAAGGCTGAAAACAAGGAGGGAAGGTCAGAAATCTAGGAAGCTGTGTTAGAAAACAAGGAGGGAAGGTCAGAAAGGACACACCATTAATACAACTGAAATTCCTTTAATGATAACCTATCACATCGTTATGAGATAAGAGAAAAACAGAAAAAAAATTCAACTTACACCGTAAAATATTCCACTACAACACAGACCGCTAGACTGAACAGTACTATGAAAATAAACTTCCGTGAATCATGCGCGCTTATAACACGAAGTCTCACATCCGACTAGTTTAATCGGGTAAATAAAGTTGGACGACACTATTCCACCCTCGACTAACATCTAGGTTAACCAATCAGAGAGAGGATTTCTATCGGACACCCACCAACGAAATGACTGACCTCTGGATTAACTAATCAGAGAAAAAGATTACTGTTATCGTGATAACTGACCTCATTTTCAACTTGGAGTGCTGTCGAGTCTGACGCGTGGGTTACTTTAAATCGAGTCGGCCCTGATACAATCCACCTAGCGGGTCAATGGTGGGAGGAAATAATACAGGTATGGGTTACTTGAACGCACTTTGACCCCTGATGCAATACCAGAGGAGTTGCATAAGGCCCAAAAATTACACCAAATCGCAGACATTTTACTACCAGAACACACACAATTTAAACTCATAAGCGAAAAAGTCGACCTCAAAACCCTAAAATCTACTTCCATACTGATACTAGTTAGACACATCGAACAGATAGTTACATCCAAAGTCCCGCCAAATCGCAAACATTATACCCCCAGAACACAAAAATTTAGGCTCATACTCAAAAAGTCGACCTAAAAATCCCAAAAAGCTACTCACATAGTCGTAATAGTTAGACACAACGAATAGGAAGTTATATTCTAGGTCCAAAATGTTAGACCAAATCACTAAGATTTTACCACCATAACACACAAATTTAGGGTCATATTAAAAAAGTCGACCTAAAAATGTAAAAAGCTACTCACATAGTCATAATTGTTAGACACATCGAACCGCTCGTTATTTCTAAAACCAAAAAAGTTTGGCCAAAAATCGCAAATATTTTACCTACAGAACACAATAAATGTAGGCTCATATTCAAAAAGTCGACCTAAAAATCCCAAAAAACTACTCACATAGTCATAATAGTTAGACACAACGAGTAGAAAGTTATATTCAAAGTCCAAAAACGTTATTTTAGACATCCCCATAGCAAAAATTTACATAGAAAACCACTTTTAGGATTTTACCCCCTTATCATTTTTGAGGGTTACGCCAATTAAATCGGTAAAAAATCGTAATTTTAGCACGTAGGCTTACCTAAAACTTTATTTTAGACATCCCCACACCAAAAATTAACTTAAAAATCACTTTTGAAATTGTTACCCCCCTTATCATTTTTAGGGTTACGCCCATGAAATCGATAAAAAATTGAAATTTAACCTCAAGCCATACCTAAAACTTTATTTTAGACAATCCCATACCAAATATTAACTTAAAAATCACTTTTGAAATTGTTACCCCCTTACCGTTTTTGAGGGTTACGCCCATGAAATCGGTAAAAATCGTAAATTTTCACTCTAGGCATACCCCAAACTTTATTTTAGACATCCCCACTCCAAAAATTAACTTAAAAATCACATTTGAAATTGTTACCCCCCTTAACATTTTTTAGGGTTACGCCCCTGAAATTGATAAAAAATTGAAACTTAACCTCAAGGCATACCTAAAACTTTATTTTAGACATCCCCATACCAAATATTAACTTAAAAATCACTTTTGAAATTGTTACCTCCCTTAAAATTTTTTAGGGTTACGCCCCTGAAATCGATAAAAAATTGAAATATAACCTCAAGGCATACCTCCCACATAATTTTTGACACCCCTACATATCAAATTCCATAAAAAAAAAACAACAAAAAGCTAGTAGTATATGTATAGTATAATATGTATAAGTAAAAATGATAAGGGGGTAACAATTTCAAAAGTGATTTTTAAGTTAATTTTTGGTGTGGGGATGTCTAAAATAAAGTTTTAGGTAAGCCTACGTGCTAAAATTACGATTTTTTACCGATTTAATTGGCGTAACCCTCAAAAATGATAAGGGGGTAAAATCCTAAAAGTGGTTTTCTATGTAAATTTTTGCTATGGGGATGTCTAAAATAACGTTTTTGGACTTTGAATATAACTTTCTACTCGTTGTGTCTAACTATTATGACTATGTGAGTAGTTTTTTGGGATTTTTAGGTCGACTTTTTGAATATGAGCCTACATTTATTGTGTTCTGTAGGTAAAATATTTGCGATTTTTGGCCAAACTTTTTTGGTTTTAGAAATAACGAGCGGTTCGATGTGTCTAACAATTATGACTATGTGAGTAGCTTTTACAATTTTTAGGTCGACTTTTTTAATATGACCCTAAATTTGTGTGTTATGGTGGTAAAATCTTAGTGATTTGGTCTAACATTTTGGACCTAGAATATAACTTCCTATTCGTTGTGTCTAACTATTACGACTATGTGAGTAGCTTTTTGGGATTTTTAGGTCGACTTTTTGAGTATGAGCCTAAATTTTTGTGTTCTGGGGGTATAATGTTTGCAATTTGGCGGGACTTTGGATGTAACTATCTGTTCGATGTGTCTAACTAGTATCAGTATGGAAGTAGATTTTAGGGTTTTGAGGTCGACTTTTTCGCTTATGAGTTTAAATTTTGTGTGTTCTGGTAGTAAAATGTCTGCGATTTGGTGTAATTTTTGGGCCTTTTGCAACTCCTCTGGTATTGCATCAGGGGTCAAAGTGCGTTCAAGTAACCCATACCTGTATTATTTCCTCCCACCATTGACCCGCTAGGTGGATTGTATCAGGGCCGACTCGATTTAAAGTAACCCACGCGTCAGACTCGACAGCACTCCAAGTTGAAAATGAGGTCAGTTATCACGATAACAGTAATCTTTTTCTCTGATTAGTTAATCCAGAGGTCAGTCATTTCGTTGGTGGGTGTCCGATAGAAATCCTCTCTCTGATTGGTTAACCTAGATGTTAGTCGAGGGTGGAATAGTGTCGTCCAACTTTATTTACCCGATTAAACTAGTCGGATGTGAGACTTCGTGTTATAAGCGCGCATGATTCACGGAAGTTTATTTTCATAGTACTGTTCAGTCTAGCGGTCTGTGTTGTAGTGGAATATTTTACGGTGTAAGTTGAATTTTTTTTCTTCTGTTTTTCTCTTATCTCATAACGATGTGATAGGTTATCATTAAAGGAATTTCAGTTGTATTAATGGTGTGTCCTTTCTGACCTTCCCTCCTTGTTTTCTAACACAGCTTCCTAGATTTCTGACCTTCCCTCCTTGTTTTCAGCCTTTGCTTCCTAGGTTTCTGCCCTTGCCTCCTAGGTTTCTGACCTTGTCTCCTAGGTTTCTGTCTTTGCCTCTTAGGTTTCTGCCCTTGCCTCTTAGGTTTCTGCCCTTGCCTCTTAGGTTTCTGCCCTTACCTCTTAGGTTTCTGACCTTGCCTCCTAGGTTTCTGACCTTGCCTCTTAGGTTTCTGCCCTTGCCTCTTAGGTTTCTGCCCTTGCCTCTTAGGTTTCTGACCTTGCCTCCTAGGTTTCTGACCTTGCCTCCTAGGTTTCTGACCTTCCCTCCTTGGTTTCTGCCCTTGCCTCTTAGGTTTCTACCCTTGCCTCCTTGGTTTCTGACCTTGCCTCCTAGGTTTCTGACCATGCCTCCTAGGTTTCTGTCCTTTCCTCCTAGGTTTCTGCCCTTGCCTCCTAGGTTTCTGACCTTGCCTCCTAGGTTTCTGACCTTGCCTCCTAGGTTTCTGACCTTGCCTCCTAGGTTTCTGACCTTCCCTCCTTGGTTTGTGCCCTTGCCTCCTAGGTTTCTGCCCTTGCCTCTTAGGTTTCTGACCTTGCCTCCTAGATTTCTGCCCTTGCCTCCTAGGTTTCTGCCCTTGTCTCCTAACTTTTATTTACCAGATTAAACTAGTCGGATGTGAGACTTCGTGTTATAAGCGCGCTTGATTCATGGACGTTTATTTTCATAGTACTGTTCAGTCTAGCGGTCTGTGTTGTAGTGGAATATTTTACGGTGTAAGTTGAATTTTTTTCTGTTTTTCTCTTAGCTCATAACGATGTGATAGGTTATCATTAAAGGAATTTCAGTTGTATTAATGGTGATGTGTATAAAGTACGTATGTTAAGCCTTGTCGCTTGTATTATTCCTTCGTTTTTCATATGTTTATCTTATTGGTTCTTTAAAAAGTAGATATTTCAAGTCTTTTTGTAATTGATATTCAATGTTATTAATGTGTTACACTGGCGGTAAGGTAAAAATACGAATGAAGGCGGAACGCTAGGCGAGGTAAAGAGAGAGAGAGAGAGGAAGAAAGGTGGAATGGTAGGAGAGAAGTCTAGTAGGGGTTAGAAGAGAGAGAGAGCGAGAGAGAGAAGTATATGAGAAAGAAGGGGAGATGTTAGGTATAAATGGTGAGAATAATCAAGTGTTACAATAGGAGGGACGCTAAAAATATGAGGGAGGGCGGGGAGCTAAAGGGAGAGACGGAGGGTGGACTGATAGGTTAGAAGTCTAAGAGAGGATAGGGGAGAAAGAGAGAGAGAAGGAAGGCGCGATGATAGGGATAAATGGAGAGAATGAGTAAGTGTTTCAATGGAGGGAAATCTAGGCTGGAATAGTAGAGAGAGAGAGAGAGAGACGGAGAGAGAGAGAGAGAGAGAGAGAGATAGCGAACCACTAACACCGAGGAACATATTTACACTACCAGCTTAGACTAACCAGTAATCTCTAACAGTATCACCCATTATGATTCATCTATGACATAGAGCTAAGCAGACACCCAACTACATAGCTATAAATAAATGTTATCCTTGTACTATATATTTACTCAGTGTACTAAATATTTTTGTAATTTTATATAATACCCACTGTATGTTATACACCTATTGGGATAATAAAAGAATAAAATATATCCTTGTCTTCTGTTTTATATTGATCGTTTTTCATTGATGTTGTATAATCTACTAACCTATCCCTATCGAGCAAGTACATGAAGAACGCCAAAGTCAGCACAAAGCAGAGATAAACAGGTCACTTCCGGGGTCACCGGGACTAGAGGTCAACACACCGCCCGCCGCGTCTCTGACAAGATCTTCACACAAACTCAGACAGGCAACGCAGACATAAACAGGTCACTTCCGGGTCACCGGGACTAGAGGTCAACATCCCGACACGAGCCGTCATGGTTAACTCCCCTTGATTCTCGTGTACATTTCGCGCGAAATGCGCCTGCTATATAGCTTTGTTAATTTACGCCTAAATGCGACTTAGTTACAACATTGTATACTACTAGTGATCATGTGTCACCATAAACCTTTTGTCTCTGTATTCGTCTATCATTTCTAAAGTCGAGGTAGTGATCATGTGTCACCATAAACCTTTATCTCTGTATTCGTCTATCATTTCTAAAGTCGAGGTAGTGATCATGTGTACCCATAAACCTTTATCTCTGTATTCGTCTATCATTTCTAAAGTCAAGGTAGTGATCATGTGTCACCATAAACCTTTATCTCTGTATTCGTCTATCATTTCTAAAGTCGAGGTAGTGATCATGTGTCACCATAAACCTTTATCTCTGTATTCGTCTATCATTTCTAAAGTCAAGGTAGTGATCATGTGTCACCATAATCCTTTATCTCTGTATTCGTCTATCATTTCTAAAGTCGAGGTAGTGATCATGTGTCACCATAAACCTTTATCTCTGTATTTGTCTATCATTTCTAAAGTCGAGGTAGTGATCATGTGTCACCATAAACCTTTATCTCTGTATTCGTCTATCATTTCTAAAGTCGAGGTAGTGATCATGTGTACCCACAAATCTTATCTCTGTATCTGTCCCTCCTGTCTGCTGTTGACTTTCTACCGAGTCAAGCTTTCAAGCTGTCTGATAGCGTTTTATCGTGTCCTATTTCTCTGTCTGGCTAAATTTGTTTTTCGTTTGTCACAAAGTATTTCCCCTAACCCCTTTCACGTTCTTCCTTCATCATTCCTTTAACCTTGGGGACCTTGTAGCGCCACTGACATGATTCATGAAACTTCTCCTTTGACTTCTATTAACGGTCGATCTTTGGGACACTGCGAAGATTTCATTCTCAGTTTATCTTTTTTTCTCTCTTCTTTCACAAAACTGTGCAGTATATTTTTTAGCAAGTCAAATGATCGAGATACGTGACCAACCCATTTCATTTTGCGTTTAGTCTCTAAAGTCAGCAGATCATCTTGTACTGGGATTGCTTGCTGTATCCGTCTGCGAACTTTTCCTCTCGTGATAAAATCAAAGTAAGAGATGACCACAATTTTTTAAAACATTTCATCTCCAGAGTTTGTATTTTATTCCGTAGTTCTGCTGTATCATCTGCTGTATCATCTGCTATATCATCTGCTGTATTATATGCTGTATCATCTGCTGTATTATCTGCTGTATCGTCTGCTGTATTATCTGCTGTATCATCTGCTGTATCATCTGCTGCTGGGATCAATGTTTCGCGAGCTTGTAGAAACATTGATATAATAACAGTGCCAGTCAGTCTGATCTTAGATCCAAGATTGATGTTCTTATCTTTTCAACCAGTGTTTAGCTTTACAACCAGTGTTTAACTTTACAACCAGTGTTTAGCTTTACAACCAGTGTTTAGCTTTTCAACCAGTGTTTAGCTTTACAACCAGTGTTTAACTTTACAACCAGTGTTTAGCTTTACAACCAGTGTTTAACTTTACAACCAGTGTTTAGCTTTACAACCAGTGTTTAACTTTACAACCAGTGTTTAGCTTTACAACCAGTGTTTAGCTTTACAACCAGTGTTTAACTTTACAACCAGTGTTTAGCTTTACAACCAGTGTTTAGCTTTACAACCAGTGTTTAGCTTTACAACCAGTGTTTAGCTTTACAACCAGTGTTTAGCTTTCCAACGAAACATCTCATATCATGGCTAAATAATCATGTGTCTTTCTCTACAGTTAGTAGAAGAATGTCTCTCTGATATTGCCTCTATTAGAACATTCATAGTTTTCAACTTTGCCATGTTATGTGTTCTTAACAATCGTCTTCTAACCGACCTTTCCTTGACCCTATTTTCTTCTTTGTTGTCCTGATGTTCATGAATTCCTTCTATATATCAAGATTAACGCTTCTTCTGCTTCTTCTCTTCTCCTGCTTCTTCTTCTATCCTTCCTCTGCTGCCGTTGGCGTCGAGGGGAGAAACAATCTGCGATTCCTTGCTCTTCTGTTGACCTCTTCTGGTGTTATCCCTCCTAGTGACTCTAGTATTCCCTTTATCCATCTCTTTCTCGGTCTTCCTCTTAATCTGGCGTTTTCGTAGCGTTTGTTTATGGCTCTTTGAGTCATTGTTAGTTCATTTTGTCTTGTTATGTGGCCGAAACAATTTATCTGTTGTTTCTTTATGTATTCGATGGCTGGTTCAATTTCGAGTTTCTTCCTCAGGTCGGTGTTTCTTACTCTGTCCCTTAAGATTAACACTACAATATAATAATAGGATATTTGTCTTGCTTCTTTTAGAAAAGGTTGTTTGCATAAAATGGTACCCCTTTCTTAAAAGGCTATCTTTACGCTAGCAAATATAAAAATACGCCAGTTCGGAATATTAGATAAATCTTTAGAGAAAAATAATAGTTTGTACATGAAACGAGAAGACCCGAAAATTGATAAATTATAAATCTGTTTAGTTTAGAGAAAGCAAACCAGTTAATGGAATGTTTATTACACTCTATCTATTTTCCTTTCGAGCCGAAGACGGCACATAGGGCAGAACCACAATCTCAAAAACAGAAACCTTGCGTGCCAAAATGGCACATATTGCAGAGATCACTGCTCTAAAATATATGGCGCTGTTTCCATAACAATACTTTTTACAATGACAGCTTGTCAAGCCATCGATCAACCTCCTTAGTCGCCTCTTACGACATGCCTGGAAGGTCACAGTGTCACTATTCTTTACTTCCCTCATAATGAGGCCCCGGTAACACACAGGAATATTATCACTCTATGCTTTAACATAAAAACATATAAATATAGCTTTTATATGCTAAAAGCATAAACATTGTAATTTAATATATATATATATATATATATATATATATATATATATATATATATATATATATATATATATACATATATATACAAATACAGCAAATATATAAAGCATATCCATATGGATGCGAATCATGGACAACAGACAAGAAAAACACTGGAGTCTGTAAAAATGTGGTTTTACAGAAGAATGTTGAGAGTACCATGGGCAGCTAAGAAGAGTAATGAAGATGTTCTGAGAGAGATCAAAGCAAAAAGAGAGCTCATTTCCAATATTAGAAAGAAACAATCATCATTTTTTGGCCATGTAATGAGAAGAGTGATGTAATGAGAAGAATGTAATCCAAAGAAATTAGGCTAAATACAAAAATACAAATTTTCAACTCCAATGTTAAGTCGGTTCTATTATATGGCTGTGAAACATGGAGAATAACAAAATTGACAATCGCGAAGGTACAGACTTTCATTAATGGATGCTTGCGCAGAATAAAGGGATGGAAATGGCAGGACAAAGTCACAAACGTGGAATTATGGAAATGTACCGGTCAAATACCAGTGGATAGAGAAATACAGCGAAGACGATGGCGATGGATAGGACACACACTACGGAAACCAACTGAGAGTATTACACAACAGGCCCTTTTTTGGAATCCCCAGGGGAAAAGACAAAGAGGAAGACCAAGGAATTCTTGGAGAAGACAGATTGAAGCAGAGATGAAGATGATGGGGAAGACATGGAATGATCTTAAAAGAATTGCAAAAAACAGAACGACTTGGAAAGTGTTTGTTGAAGACCTATGCTCCACTGGGAGCTAAAAGGTAGAAGACAATGAGAAGAGATAAACTGGATTATATTGTAACAACTGGAAAAATTGAGGGACGAAGAGATAGAGGGAAGCAGAGTGAAAAAATCACAGGCAGCTTAAGTGAACGTCTTGGCAGAAGGTCAACAACAGAAATGATAAAGAGCTGCCGAGTTCGAAGGTTGTGGAGAGACATGATCACCTACGCCAGTAGGCCCGGTACTTGACGATGATGATTATATATACAAAATATGACAAGAAAGTGTACTATTTTAGCTTGAAAGCATGTATAATAAATTACTATTAATTTTATACAAAACCTAGACATAGAAAAATTACATTTTACTTAATATTTCTGTCACGTATAACTTATCCTCTACTCCGTCTTCTTCAATATTTTCAGTTCCCTGTGGAGCATAGGTCTTCAACAAACACTTTCCAGGTCGTCCTATTTCTTGCCACCCTTTTAAGTTCATTCCATGTCTTCCCCATCATCTTCATCTCTGCTTTCATCTGACTTCTCCAAGAATCTCTTGGTCTTCCTCTTTGTTTTTTTTTTCCCTTGGAGGTTCCAAAAAGGGCTTGTTGTGTAATACTCTCAGTTGGCTTCTGCAGTGTCCTCGTACTTGTTAAATTCAGAAATATTGCAAGTATCTTGTTAGTGACTAGCACTTACTGTATAGATTATATCTTTGCTTAAGAAAACACCTCTAGTGTAAATTAATTTCTACTTTTTAAAATCTGACAGACATACAATACGTTCTACTTTCTAAACCATAATATAATGAGATACTTTTTACTTTCTCAAAACTTGATATTTTTAAGATACATTATATTTCTAAAACTTGGCTTATCTAAATTATCTATAGAAACCTTTCAACGTGCTGCAATATTTTAATTATTAATTATTTTGTTATTTAATAAAACTAAAGATATATAAATTCCCTTTTACTGTCAAAAAGCTCATATGCATACATATAAAATATATATATATATACATATATGTGTGTATATACAAATTACCTTTCAAAGTACTAAAGCATGTACATGTTAGTGCCTAGTTTTGCTAGTTTCAGATCCTATGAGAGGCTGTTTCATCTTTAAATACACTTGGCCCATTTCTTGAATTGCATTTGTGTGTGTGTGTGTTAAACTATACTTAACCTCGTCTATGCTCATTTATTATCTTTCGTTTTTTGTTAATTCAATGGGTTGACGTTTATTCCAGTCTTGCTCTCCAGATTAAAACAGATCATGTTACAGAGTTTCTTACTGCTGCGTTCTTTGGTTCGGAATAAAACTGCATAATTTAATGTCATCGGCGTAACCATTTTTTTGTCCTGTATGGTAAAAGGTTTAGGTATTCCCATAGCGTTGCTGTCTCTGGGAAGTGGTGTGAGGTGACTTCACTGGGAAGTGGTTGTGAGGTGACTTCACTGGGAAGTGGTGTGAGGTGACAACTGGGAAGTGGTGTGAGGTGACTTCACTGGGAAGTGGTTGTGAGGTGACTTCACTGGGAAGTGGTTGTGAGGTGACTTCACTGGGAAGTGGTTGTGAGGTGACTTCACTGGGAAGTGGTTGTGAGGTGACTTCACTGGGAAGTGGTTGTGAGGTGACTTCACTGGGAAGTAGTGTGAGGTGACAACTGGGAAGTGGTTGTGAGATGACTTCACTGGGAAGTGGTGTAAGGTGACTTCACTGGGAAGTGGTTGTGAGGGAGGTGACTTCACTGGGAAGTGGTTGTGAGGTGGCTTCACTGGGAAGTAGTTGTGAGGTGACTTCACTGGGAAATGGTGTGAGGTGACTTCACTGGGAAGTGGTTATGAGGTGACTTCACTGGGAAATGGTGTGAGGTGACTTCACTGGTAAATGGTGTGAGGTGACTTCACTGGGAAATGGTGTGAGGTGACTTCACTGGTAAATGGTGTGAGGTGACTTCACTGGGAAATGGTGTGAGGTGACTTCACTGGTAAATGGTGTGAGGTGACTTCACTGGGAAATAGTGTGAGGTGACTTCACTGGGAAATGGTGTGAGGTGACTTCACTGGGAAATGGTGTGAGGTGACTTCACTGGGAAATGGTGTGAGGTGGCTTCACTGGGAAGCGGTTATGAGGTGGGTTTACTGGGAAATGGTGTGAGGTGACTTCACTGGGAAATGGTGTGAGGTGGCTTCGCTGGGAAGTGGTGTGAGGTGGTTTCTCTGGGAAGTGGTTGTGAGGTGGCTTCACTGGGAAATGGTGTGAGGTGACTTCACTGGGAAGTGGTGTGAGGTGGATTCACTGGGAAGTGGTTGTGAGGTGACTTCACTGGGAAGTGGTTGTGAGGTGGCTTCACTGGGAAGTGGTTGTGAGGTGACTTCACTGGGAAATGGTGTGAGGTGACTTCACTGGGAAGTGGTTGTGAGGTGGCTTCACTGGGAAATGGTGTGAGGTGACTTCACTGGGAAATGGTGTGAGGTGACTTCACTGGGAAGTGGTTGAGAGGTGACTTAACTGGGAAGTGGTTGTGAGGTGGCTTCACTGGGAAGTGGTTGTGAGGTGAATTCACTGGGAAATGGTGTGAGGTGACTTCACTGGGAAATGGTGTGAGGTGGCTTCACTGGGAAATGGTCGTGAGGTGGCTTCAATGGGGAGTGGTGTGAGGTGGCTTCACTGGCAAATGGTTGTGAGGTGACTTAACTGGGAAGTTGTTGTTAGGTGACTTCACTGTGAAGTAGTGTGAGGTGACTTCACTGTGAAGGGTTGTGGGTGATTTCACTGGGAAGTGGTGTGAGGTGACTTCACTGTGAAGGGTTGTGGGTGATTTCACTGGGACGTGGTGTGAAGTGACTTCACTGTGAAGGGTTGTGGGTGATTTCACTGGGAAGTGGTTGTGATGTGACTTCACTGGGAAGGAAAAAGAGACAAATTATGAAAGATACGACATAGTCAATGGCACATGCCCAAAGGAGGCGTCATGAAGATTGTTGATTAATCATCAAGTACCATATTTGCTGAGGAGCCGCGATGGCTCAGTGGTTAGTGAACTGGACTACAGAAGACAAGAGGTAGGGTTCGTCCAAACCGACGGCTTCCGGGTTCACCCAGCCTTAAATGGGTACCGGATTTTTTCTGGGAAAGTAAAGCGGGACGGGCGTATTACCGACCACATTATCCCAAAAATCATGTGCCGAAGGTCTGTAAAGTTTATGGTCACTAACACCATATTCCCTATACGCCACTTGGCGTGATGTGAGCTTTACTTTTTTTAACATGCTTGCTGGCGTAGGTGATCATGTCTCTCCATAACTTTAAATCACGACAGTTATTTATCATTTATGATGTTGGCCTTCTGCCAAGCCATTCTCCTAAGCTGTCTGGTATCTTTTCTCTTTGCTTCCCTCTATCTCTTCGTCCTTCAATTTTCCCAGTTGTTACAATATGTTACAATTGTTCCCTTCTCATTGCATGGCTAAAAATTGAAGTTTGTCTTTTTCCTAACCATCTGAGGTTAACATTGTTCCAAGATATTTAAATTAATTTACCTCTTTAATATTGCTCCACTTGTCTTTATTGTACATTGCGGTGATGTCTTTTTAATTGTGTTGTTACCATTACCTCTGTCTTTTTCCTATTAAGGCTGAGTCCTTTATGTTTGTTTTCCTTCACTATAATGTATAACATTTCTTGTAACTCATTTTCACTCTTCGCAATTAAGACTGTATTATCAGAATACCTTACATTATTTATATTATGACATACAATTATTATTCCAGGCATGTCCCTATGGATCTTATAATAATCTCACTATACATATTTAAAAATCTGGTGACAGCACACAACCTTTCCTAACACCCTGTTTTATTTTTTGAAATATTCACAATTTATTTCCAGTTCTTACGGCCACTGTTTGTTGCCAGAACATGATTGTTTTCTTATTTTTAGATCCTTGCTGTCTATGTTTATGCCTTCTAAAATTGTGATTATTTCTTGATGCTTTACTTTGTAATATGCATGACCGTCGGTTAATTAAAATAGAAATGAATTTGTATTGCAGCTAAATTAGTAGAGAGACAAAACATGAATGGCACAACACGACACAGAGGCATACCAGACTTTCAGAGCACATGCCATATATGGCACAAATCTGATGAGAGCAAAGGGAAGGCCTTGCTTGCCCGCTACATTGAGCAGACGGACCAAAGAAATGAGGCTGTAAGAATGTGGATACGGGGTCGCTGTCATAATTGTGTAAGGATGTAGTGCTAGGAGAAGATCTCACAATCACAACCGATACCATTCGCACGACACTTTAAAGGTCACACAACACTGCTCCTGGTCCAGATGGTGTTCGGTACGGCGACATAGGCGATTTAGCAGACGACGACGTGAAAAAAAACTGGCCAAAGAGTTTAATGCCAGTATTCGGAGTGGCCAGATTAAGGAGTGGCTACACAGCTACTTACTACCGCTACCGAAGCCAAACAAGGACCATTCGCAGATCAGTGCCTACAGAATCATCACAATGCAGAACACTGCGGGCAAGCTGCTGGAGAAAAATAGTTGCTCGTGTCCTCACCTGTCACCTTGAACAGAAACGCGCATTCCCACCCACACTCGAAGGTTATAGATATAACAAAGAAACATGGCTCAATGCGGCAGTCTTCGCCTATGACGTCTTTGAAGGCTTCCACATACGAGAGTAGACATGTGCTGCTACTATAGATCTGCAGGATGCCTACAACAGGGTACCATTTGAATACCTCATGCACGTGCTCCTCACATTGACAGTGCACCCCTTCCTCATTAGATGGATCGCTGCGGCACTGTTTCAGAGGAAGGTAATACTCAGATGTGGAAGTTGGTCTTCCGAACAAACATCCATTTGTCCAGGGCTGCCACAAGGCTCATCATTGTTACAAGTTCTATTTAACGTGTACACAATAACGATCACGGAACAACAGCTGAATGGGAGGGGAAGAACTATGACTTTTGCTGATGATATTCAGGTATATCGACAAGGAAGAGACAGAAGGGAAATGTCTCAACAATGCAAGATTAACTCGATCGCATTTCTTCCTGGTGTGAGGTTTCCAGGTTAATCCTAATAAAGCATCTGTTTCATGGTTCTCCCTTAACAATCATATCGTTAACACGGTAACACCGGTAACACGAATGGGAGCTGATGAGGTGACCAGGAACAAGTTGATGACATACATCGGACTTAAATTTGATCGCAGTCTGTGTTTTCGGGACCACGTCAACCATGTGATACCAAAATCCTGCAAAGGATTAGCCGCCTTGAAGGTCATGGCTGCTGCCAAAATCGAGCAGAGGCTACTCACTCTTCTGTTCAAGGGACTGGTCCTCGCATCAATCGAGCATGCCCTGGAAATTATTACTGTCAGTAAGACTCAAATTGATAGGCTGGAGAAAATACAGAATGAGGCCATTCGCATTATCTTGGGGTGTACAAGGAACATTCTCTGTGTTGCAATGAGGTATCTTCTTGTTTTTCCAACCATGGGTAACATAATCCTGATCTGGAGGGTACAAGCATACCTGAAGATTAGTGCAGATAAAGAGCATCCATTGCACCACGTGCTCAAAACAGTGTGTAACGGTGGGCTAGTGAAAGCATGGGGACTGGTAAATTAGTTGTTACCCGCTTCTCAATAGACAATTGCAGTAACAAATGGTAGCGACTAGTAATAATTAGTTTAAAGTTAAGGAATGGAAATTTTCCAGAATGACAAGTTGTAGAGACGAAGTTAAGGGAGTAAAGGTTTAGAGTGGGTGGTAGACACACATAGGTGAGGAAGGTAAAGTAGAATAATACAGAGAGTTTGGGTCCATGGAATTTTCCACGCAGCAGGTTGTGGAAATTGTAAGATAGCGCGGTGTTTGTAGGGGTAGGGACCTCAGGCATGAGAGGGACACCCACCAGGCTAAGGTAGGAAGGTCCAGAATTATCCTGGACATAATAGTTAATGGAAATGTCCACGATTTCCACAACAACCTGTTGTTGACGAACTGACGAAGAGAGTGCTTGGAGTATTTAAACTTCAACACTATATGTTCGAGTCAACAGTCAGGATTAAATTAGTCAGGAATGAGAATAGCCATGATGTAGACTAAGTAAGCTTAGTCCGGCTTCTGCCGAACTGCCGAAGACAGTTAGTTAGAGTTAGAACAGTCAGAACAGTTAGAACGTTAAGATTATAAAATGAAGCCAGTTAGTTAGGAAGTTAGAATCTCCAAGTTGTAGTTCAAGTCAGTTGAGAAGTTATTAGTAAAAGTTGATAGAGAATAGGAGTATAGCAATGAGAATATGAACATTAGTATCGTGAAATGTTTTTAAAAGCATTTCAAGTTGTTTCACATTCCTCATGAACGTAAGTTGAATAATCTTGTATGCAAGATATGCACGTGGGACGGACCATAGTCATCGGCGTTAGCCTCAGAGAAGTCCCGAATTAATTAACATTAATTTAAGATAAGTGCATCCACCACTAATCGATCATTGTGCCTAGAGATCAATAAATGTGATTATCCTTATGTATAGAGAAAAGATATTCTGTCTTGAATTACCTGTTGTGATCAACTTAAATAAATGTGATGTCCTTTCAAGAGAGTACACATAATATAAAAGAATAAATAACATTACAGCTCTTTCATAAGGGAAAGGTGCCAGGCTAAAAAGAGGCAAACCATGGGTGGGCCGAGCAGAAGATGTAATCAAACAGGTCTGTGGGCTTACCAATATCAACGTTGGCGAGGAGTGAATACCGGTGCCTGCGTCTTCAAGGGGAACATTCTCGTGTATTGTCACACTCGACAGGAAATGTAGGGATCAGAACTCGGTCGTGGTCAATGCGGAGATCAACCGTCTCATCTGCGATAACACGATGATAAAGATGCAGTCATCTACACAGACGGATCTGTAATACGACACCAAGGAAGCGCATGGGCATTTACAGCACGCTCGGTAGGCAGGACAGTCAAAGAAGACAGTGGTGCATACGTCATGACCACGAGTAGCATGACGATGGAGATGATCGCAGTGACCAGGACATTCATCTGGTTAGAGTCACAAGATTACACCGACGCCTGTATACTGAGTGATTCGATGAGCATGATAAGTCTAGTGGAGGCGGGTTCTGCACGCATGCAGTTGGGTAGAGTCATTACGGAAGTAAAAAATATGTAAGGTCACCTTTGTCTATGTCCCTGGACATGCGGGAGTACGGGGAAATGAAAGAGCGGACAGTTTGGCTAACTGCGCTGTCGTTGAGGACGGGCAACCTATGGATCGGGCCGACATCATCAATGCCCTCCGAAATGTGGGAAGAACACAGGACTTCGACAAACACAAATCAACGTCACTCCTTCGGATGAAAGAGATGGGAGTTAAGATGAGCACAACCAGAAATGAGAAACTTAGTGGGCGTGTAAGAAGACGTATCAACCACCACAAAACTGGTGTCGTCAGTCGCTGGACAATGCGGGACTTGAGGGGATCTGAGCCACTATCCACATGTTCGGAGTGCAATGATGATGAAGACCAGCTAATAACTCAATAAATATTCTTAAATAAATGTTGTCTAAAATCTGATGTAAAGAACAGTGCTGTATGAAATAGGATGTAATGTACGGTGAGGTCTTAAATAGGATGTATTGTACAGTGAGGTCTTAAATAGGATGTATTGTACGGTGAGGTCTTAAATAGGATGTATTGTACGGTGAGATCTTAAAAAGGATGAATTGTACGGTGAGGTCTTAAATAGGATGTATTGTACGGTGAGATCTTAAAAAGGATGAATTGTACGGTGAGGTCTTAAATAGGATGTATTGTACGGTGAGATCTTAAAAAGGATGAATTGTACGGTGAGGTCTTTAAAGGATGTATTGTACAGTGAGGTCTTAAATAGGATGTATTGTACAAAGAAGTCTTAAATAGGATGTATTGTACAGTGAGGTCTTAAATAGGATGTATTGTACAGTGAGGTCTTAAATGGGATGTATTGTACGATGAGGTCTTAAATAGGATGTATTGTACAGTGAAGTCTTGAATAGGATGTATTGTACAGTGAGGTCTTAAATAGGATGTATAGTACAGTGAGGTCTTAAATAGGATGTATTGTACAGTGAGGTCTTAAATGGGATGTATTGTACGGTGAGGTCTTAAATAGGATATATTGTACAGTGAGGTCTTAAATAGGATGTATTGTACAGTGAGGTCTTAAATACGATGTATTGTACGGTGAGGTCTTAAATAGGATGTAATGAACGGTGCGATCTGAAATCGGATGTATTGTACAGTGAGGTCTTAAATAGGATGTATTGTACGTTGAGGTCTTAAATAGGCTGTATTGTACAGTGAGGTCTTAAATAGGATGTATTCTACAGTAAAGTCTTAAATATGATGTATTGTACAGTGAGATTATAAATATGGTGATTGCACAGTGAGGTCTTAAATAGGGTGTATTGTACAGTGAGGTCGTAAATATGATGTATTGTACAGTGAGGTCTTAAATAGGATGTATTGTACGGTGAGGTCTTAAATAGGATGTATTGTACAGGGAGGTGTTAAATAGGATGTATTGTACAGTGAAGTCTTAAGTAGGATGTATTGTACAATTAGGTCTTAAATAGGATGTATTGTATGGTGAGGTCTTAAATAGGATATATTGTACAGTGAGGTGTTAAATATGATGTATTGTACGGTGAGGTCTTAAATAGGATGTATTGTACAGTGAGGTCTTAAATAGGATGTATTGTACAGTGAGGTCTTAAATAGGATGTATTGTACAGTTAGGTCTTAAATAGGATGTATTGTACAGTGAGGTCTTAAATAGGATGTATTGTACAGTGCGGTCTTAAATATGATGTATTGTACAGTGGGGTCTTAAATATGATGTATTGTACAGAGAGTCTTAAATATGATGTATTGTACAGTGAGGTCTTAAATAGGATGTATTGTACAGTGAGGTCTTAAATATGATGTATTATACAGTGAGGTCTTAAATAGGATGTATTGTACAGTGAGGTCTTAAATATGGTGTATTGCACAGTGAGGTCTTAAATAGGGTGTATTGTACAGTGCGGTCTTAAATAGGATGTATTGCACACTGAGGTCTTAAAAAAATGTAATAAACGGTGCGATTTGAAATCTGATGTATTGTACAGTGAGGTCTTAAATAGGATGTATTGTACAGTGAGGTCTTAAAAATGATGTATTGTACAGTGAGTTCTTAAACAGGATGCATTTTACGGTGAGGTCTTAAATAGGATGTATTGTACGGCGAGGTCGTGAATAGGATGTATTGTACAGTGAGGTCTTAAATAGGATTTTACGGACTGTGAGGTCTTAAATAGGATGTATTGTACAGTGAGGTCTTAAATAGGATGTATTGTACAGTGAGGTCTTAAATAGGATGTATTGTACAGTGAGGTCTTAAATAAGAATGTATTGTACAGTGAGGTCTTAAATAGGATGTATTGTACAGTGAGGTCTTAAATAAGAATGTATTGTACAGTGAGGTCTTAAATAGGATGTATTGTACGGTGAGGTCTTAAATAGGATGTATTGTACGGTGAGGTCTTAAATAAGAATGTATTGTACAGTGAGATCTTAAATAGGATGTATTGTACGGTGAGGTCTTAAATAGGATGTATTGTACGGTGAGGTCTTAAATATGATGTATTGTACGGTGAGGTCTTAAATAGGATGTATTGTACGGTGAGGTCTTAAATAGGATGTATTGTACGGTGAGGTCTTAAATAGGATGTATTGTACGGTGAGGTCTTAAATAGGATGTATTGTACGGTGAAGTCTTAAATAGGATGTATTGTACAGTGAGGTCTTAAATAGGATTTTACTGACTGGGAGGTCTTAAATAGGATTTACTGTATGGTGAGGTCTTAAATAGGATGTATTGTACAGTGAGGTCTTAAATATGATGTATTGTGCAGTGAGGTCTTAAATAGGATATATTGTACAGTGAGGTCTTAAATAGGATGTATTGTACAGTGAGGTCTTAAATAGGATATATTGTACAATGAGGTCTTAAATAGGAATGTATTGTACAGTGAGGTCTTAAAAAGGATGTATTGTACAGGGAGTTCTTAAATAGGATATATTGTACAGTGAGGTCTTAAATAGGATATATTGTACAGTGAGGTCTTAAATAGGATATATTGTACAGGGAGTTCTTAAATAGGATGTATTGTACAGGGAGTTCTTAAATAGGATGTATTGTACAATGAGGTCTTAAATATGAAGTATTGTACAGTGAGGTCTTAAATAGGATATATTGTACAGTGAGGTCTTAAATAGGAATGTATTGTACAGTGAGGTCTTAAAAAGGATGTATTGTACAGGGAGTTCTTAAATAGGATATATTGTACAGTGAGGTCTTAAATAGGATGTATTGTACAGTGAGGTCTTAAATAGGATGTATTGTACGGTGAAGTCTTAAATAGGATGTATTGTACGGTGAGGTCTTAAATAGGATGCATTGTACGGTGAGGTCTTAAATAGGATGTATTGTACGGTGAAGTCTTAAATAGGATGTATTGTACAGTGAGGTCTTAAATAGGATGTAATGTACAGTGAAGTCTTAAATAGGATGTATTGTACAGTGAGGTCTTAAATAGGATGCATTGTACAGTGAGGTCTTAAATATGAATGTATTGTAAAGTGAGGTCTTAAATAGGATGTATTGTACGGTGAAGTCTTAAATTGGATGTATTGTACAGTGAGGTCTTAAATAGGATGTATTGTACGGTGAGGTCTTAAATAGGATGTATTGTACGGTGAAGTCTTAAATAGGATGTATTGTACAGTGAGGTCTTAAATAGGATGTATTGTACAGTGAGGTCTTAAATATGAATGTATTGTAAAGTGAGGTCTTAAATAGGATGTATTGTACGGTGAGGTCTTAAATAGGATGTATTGTACGGTGAAGTCTTAAATAGGATGTATTGTACAGTGAGGTCTTAAATAGGATGTATTGTACGGTGAAGTCTTAAATAGGATGTATTGTACAGTGAGGTTTTAAATAGGATTTTACGGACTGTGAGGTCTTAAATAGGATGTATTGTACGGTGAGGTCTTAAATAGGATGTATTGTACGGTGAGGTCTTAAATAGGATGTATTGTACGGTGAGGTCTTAAATAGGATGTATTGTACAGTGAGGTCTTAAATAGGATGTATTGTACAGTGAGGTCTTAAATAGGATGTATTGTACAGTGAGGTCTTAAATATGATGTATTGTACAGTGAGTACTTAAATAGGATGTATTGTACAGTGAGTTCTTAAATAGGATGCATTGTACAGTGAAGTCTTAAATAGGATGTATTGTACAGTGAGGTCTTAAATAGGATGTATTGTACAGTGAGGTCTTAAATAGGATGTATTGTACAGTGAGGTCTTAAATGGGATGTATTGTACGGTGATGTCTTAAATGGGATGTATTGTACAGTGAGGTCTTAAATGGGATGTATTGTACGGTGATGTCTTAAATGGGATGTATTGTACGGTGCGGTCTTAAATAGGATGTATTGTACAGTGAAGTCTTAAATAGGATGTATTGTACGGTGATGTCTTAAATAGGATGTATTGTACAGTGAGGTCTTAAATAGGATGTATTGTACGGTGATGTCTTAAATAGGATGTATTGTACAGTGAAGTCTTAAATATGATGTATTGTACAGTGAGGTCTTAAATAGGATGTATTGTACAGTGAAGTCTTAAATAGGATGTATTGTACAGTGAGGTCTTAAATAGGATGTATTGTACGGTGATGTCTTAAATAGGATGTATTGTACAGTGAAGTCTTAAATAGGATGTATTGTACAGTGAGGTCTTAAATAGGATGTATTGTACAGTGAGGTCTTAAATAGGATGTATTGTACAGTGAGGTCTTAAATGGGATGTATTGTACGGTGATGTCTTAAATGGGATGTATTGTACGGTGCGGTCTTAAATAGGATGTATTGTACGGTGAGGTCTTAAATAGGATGTATTGTATGGTGAGGTCTTAAATAGGATGTATTGTACGGTGCGGTCTGCAATCGGATGCAAAGTTTAAAAGGCGAAGTATAACCTGTTACGCTATTGAAAGCATTTATATTTGTGCCATACTCATTTGCCCAATGACAAACAATGATGTTATATTATTTTGGCGAGAATATACTTGGCTTACACTTTACTGACTTTCTACTTCCCTCGGCATTTGTAATAGTAAGTGCATTGGCATTTGTCGGGTCTTAATAACTACCTTCAGAATAATCGTCGGGGCAATGTAGACAAACAGAGATATTAACAAAACAAGAGACGCTGTTAGGTAGAAAGAACGTTGGGAAGCTACTGCCGTTGGTAGCCTCTTTCAACCGCTAAAAAAGACAATAATTTGCCACATCATGTAATCTCGGCTTGTTTCGTAGAGCGCAACTACACCTATGATTCCCTCCACGTTAAAAAAATGTATCAGAGAACATGTCAGTGGTTAACCTCACAAGTACCGTTATGTCATGATCACGTGACATAGCCGTGCTGTTCGTCTTTGGTCGATCAGTCATGCAGACATTTATAAGGACATATGTCCTGTACTTTGACTTGTTCATGTTTGTGAAGTTTAATTTGTCAAATACCAGTGGATAAAGAGATACAGCGAAGACGATGGCGATGGATAGGACACACACTACAGAAGCCAACTGAGAGTATTACACAACAGGCCCTTTTTTGGAATCCCCAGGGGAAAGACATAGAGGAAGACCAAGGAATTATTGGAGAAGACAGATCGAAGCAGAGATGAAGATGATGGGGAAGACATGGAATGATCTTAAAAGAATTGCAAAAAAACAGAACGACTTGGAAAGTGTTTGTTGAAGACCTATGCTCAGTTACAGGAGCCCTAACTTGTAATCACAAATCATCGCGGCATTATCAACAATTTTCAACAATTATCAACACGAGATATTTTTTTTAATTATTTTTTAAATAATATTAATAATAATAATATTATTATTAATATAAATAATAATGTTATTAATATTGTCATATCAACCAATGTACGAAAACAATAACTATATTGTAATATTATTTTGACGGCATATTTAACATGTTGTATTATTTGTGGAGGTAAATATAAACTAACGCTTTTGGTATAAATAGATCAGTGTCATTTTTGTAATTGAAATTGTAAAAAAATAAGTGAATCAACTTCATCATCATAATCAAGTACCGGGCCTGCTGGCGTAGGTGATCATGTCTCTCCACAATTTTCGATATCGACAGTTATTTATCATTTCTGTTGTTGACCTTCTGCCAAGCAATTATCACTGTCTGGTGTTTTTTCTCTTTGCTTTCCTCTATCTCTTCGTCCCTCAATTTTTCCAGTTGTTACAATATATTCCAGTTGTTCTCTTCTCATTGCATGTCCAAAAAATGATGATTGTTTCTTCCTAAAATTGGAAATGAGCTCTCTTTTTGGTTTGACCTCTCTCAGAACCTCTTCATTACTCTATTAGCTGTCCATGGCATTCTCTACATTTTTCCGTAAAAACACATTTTTACAGACTCCAGTGATTTTCTTGTCTGTTGTCCTATTGTCCATGATTCACATCTATATGTTAAGACTGACTCTACATAACATTTAAGAACTCTTTTTTCTTGTTTCTATTGTCAAAAATGGATTGCATAGTATCTTTCTCATATTTTAGAAAGCTGCTTTTTCCTTATCAATTCTGCATCTCACCTCTTTTGTACATCTTCCCTCTGAGGTTAACAAAGTTCCCAAATATTTAAATTTATTTACCTACTTTAATATTGTTCCACTTTCTTTATTTTGCACTGAGGTGATGTCTTTTTCTTCTTTATTTTCAACTTACATATTGGTATTTGTATCCTGTAACAAAGTCAATGGGAAAATTCTCTCTCTCTCTCTCTCTCTCTCTCTCTCTGCGATCAGGACTCAATCAGAGTAGGATCCCAGACTCTCACATGAAGTCTGCTGTCAGGTTAAGTGTGTTGATCGCCCCCACAGGCAGAACATCACAATTAGAGTCTGCCAGATCCACTCTGATTGAACACCCGTTAAAAACGTTGCATTGTGTTCTGAGCCAGTGGCCCAGTGCATCCGATTTCAGCCAGCATTTTATTCAGGTTAGCTTTCCTTAGCCTTTGATTGTCCCCAATCTTCCTGCAAGGCAGCAGATGATCTTTTCTGTAGGGGGATTCTGCCCTTAGATGGTCGGCCCTCCCAGGTTTACGAGCACCATCTGACCGAGTCACTAGAGGTGACTAACAAAGACATGCACACATAAAGATAGGAGATGTGACCAACACAGAATTGCACACAGCGATACGAGGCATGACTAACACTGACTCACATCAAGATATATGACAAATGACTAACATAAACATGCACATAAAGATATGAAATATGACTGACATAGACATGCACACACAAAGATATGACACGTGCCTAACATAGACACGCACACAAAGATATGAGATATGATCAACATAGACATGCACACACAAGGATATGAAATGTGACATACACAGGTATGCACACACAAAGATATGAGATATGACTAACATAAACATGCACACAAAGATATGAGATATCTAACCCAAACATGCACACACAAAGATATGACACATGACTAACACAGATACACACTACGATATGAGATATGACTAAACACATAAAGATATGTGACATGATTAACAAAGATACACCAAGATATGAGATATGACTAACATGACGCACACCAAGATATGAGCCATGACCAGCACACACACACACACACACACAAGCTAAGATATGAGACATGGGCAGCACAGAAACACATCAAGATATGAGCATGGCTAGCACAGAAACACATCAAGATATGAGCATGGCTAGCACAGAAAAACATCAAGATATGAGCCATAGCTTCACGGAAAAACACCAAGAAATGAACCATGTCCAACACAGAAACACATTAAGGTATCCAAATGCTTGGGTTTGTTGTAGTACTCTTCTTAATGTGGGAATCATCGACATACGAGACGCAGGCCCCGATTAACTGTTCACATGTTTCGTTCAAACAGTTGTCCGGAGATTTGAGAGTGCAGTCTGACCCGTAGAACGTTCCCTTGCATGTACAGTTCCCGGTTGACTGTTCACAGGTGTCGTTGAAACAGTTGTCCGGACTTTGAGAGTGCAGTCTGTTCCGTATTACGATTCCTTGCACATACAGTCTGTACTTTCCGGGTCACATATGATGTCACAGCCATCAGAACACGTCTGTTTGCACTGTAGCCCAAAATTATCATCGGGACAAGTGTCACTACAGATATAGACAGGACGTTTACATTGTAGGCATTTTCCAGATTTTTCCTCACATAAAGGACAGACACTAAGACACGACCCGAAGCAGTCGTGTCCATAGATCCCATGTGAACAATTGCCGTGACACGTACCGATGATGACGTTGTAGCCTTTACTACACCCATTACACACTGCACAAAACGACCAAGAATGCTCGTCCAGACAATAGGTGTCTGTAAATGTTTGCACCTCACATACCGTCAGTGCACTGTCGGCCTGCGAAATGGTCGATGAGAACTCAATCTTAATGTGTGCCATTGTCGTTTGTGTGGTGACGACAATAGTGTCCACAGAAATGTATATGTATGATATATCATTATACTGGAACACTACGCCGCCACTGTCAGAGAAAGCCTGTAGAGTGACATTCTTTACCCGAATCATAGTGCTAGCTCGATGATAAATTCGAATGGTGTGAATCTTCCGGGACGTGGCATAGTTCAAATACCAGTAAACAGAATTGGTTCCACTTCTCAATTGTGTGTGTGTGCAGTCATTGTCATAGAGATTGATCTTTGTTTTGCCATTAACTGCGGCCTCTGGTCCACATCCGTCTCCTGTATAGCAAACATTAAATGTGTCGGTCTGGTTTGTGTTCTGTTTGAGAGACACATTCCGACCCCCGCCAATGTAGATGGAGCAGGTCTTTGCAACTATCGCCCCTTCAATCCGCAACTTGTTGATCAGACCAGCCCCAGAGCCAAAGACATCAATCTCGTGCGAACTAACTACAAACCGTGATTCATTGTTACATGAGGCAGAACCATTTAGTTTTACCGTGAAACTGTCTGGATCTGTTAAGTCATTCACATAAATCCTAAACCAGGAGAACGGCAAAGATTGATTGAGAGTTGCCTCATCTGATGTAGAATCTGTGTCCGGATTACATGTGGTGTCGTTATTATCAAACAGGAAAGTAGGTTCAGAAAATGTGATCTGTATTTGGTTTTGACTGTTGCCAACGCTGAAAACCCGGTCTCACATAATTCGGGAAAAGCAAAAGAAATTGAAATCTTAGGTCTTCTTCTTACTTCTGGGTGTTTTTGTTTAACAAAGCTCCAGTCAAAAGAAGGAAAAAGAGATCTCGGGTGACATAGAGAAGTAATATTAGCTGAACATTCTGCTACAACAGAGGTGATGTTTGTGGAGAAGCATCACTTACGCTGGGCGTGGCACTTTATGATGACGATAATGTCCGTGGAGCCCCTAGTAGACGCTTGCGGAGCACCTGGACTCCGCGGAGCACAGTTTGACGACCACTGCTTAATGACTCATCATCATCATCGAGTGCCATTTCCGCAACGAAGGTTGGCTGCCATGGAGCACCATTCTGCTCTGTCTCTTGCTTTGATGGTGCAGGTTATCATAGGCTGACTTGTCCATCTTTTGATGTTTCTCGTCCATATTAGTCTTGGCCTGCCTCTGCCTCTTTTACCCTGTATTTTCCACTTCAATATTACTTTTAGTAGGCTGTTGTATCTTTTAGCATGGCCCAAAAATCTCATTTGTTTTGTTTGAAATGTATTTAGTAGTTCTCTATTCATTTTTAATTGTTTTAAGACTTCATCGTTTGTTTTCCTTTCTTTCCATCTTTTTCTACCGAATCTTCTTTATATTCACATTTCAAAGGCTTCAATTTTCTGCTCTGTTTTCTTGTCTAATGTCCACGTTTCTGCATCTTTTAGGAATGTTGAGAGGATGTAACATTTTGCTATTCTTAGTTTTAGTCCTGGTGTTATTTGTTTTGATGTTAGTATATTTTTCATGGCATTACAATTACTTTTGCCTTTACTATTCTTTTGTTTATTTCAGTTGTACATTTTCAATCACTGGTTATAGCATGTCCAAGGTAGTTGTAGTTCTGAACTGTCTCCAGATGTATTCCTTCAATTTTCATAAACACATATGGGTTTTGAGTATTTTCTTTGTTTATGATCATAGTTTTAGTCTTTTTTATTTTCATATCTAATCCATATTTCTTGCTATTTCATTAAGTAATTGTTGTAGATCTTTAGGATTTTCTGCTAGTGATACAGTATCATCAGCGTATCATAGATTTTGTATTATCTTTCCATTAATTTGTAGGCCTGGCATCTCTATGATGTTTTTAAAGATTTGCTCAGTGTATAGATTGAACACGCTTGGTGATTGGATCCATCTGTGTCTTACTCCTCTTTTTATATCAATGGGTGTAGAGTTCTCTTTGTTATATTTTATTATTGCTATTTGTTCCCAGTGCAAATTACATATAAGTCGTATATCTATGTCAAATAGATGTATAACTTGTAACCAGTCTGTAAGTTGTTTATGGTGTATTCTATAAAAAGCTTTGGTGTAGTCTATGAAGCAGGCATATATTGGTTTGTTTACTTCTGTATACTTTTCGATTAATGTTCTCATGCAGAATATGGCTTCTTTTGTCACCCTAATTTTCTTAAATCCAAATTTCTGCTCATCGAATTCAGTATTGATTTTATTTATGAATCCTTCCTTGAATAAGGGAGCCGCGATAGCTCAGTGGTTAGTGAACTGGGCTACGAAGGACAAGAAGTAGGGTTCGATCCTGACCGACGGCTTCCGGGTTCACCCAGCCTTAAATGGGTACCGGATTTTTTCTGGGAAAGTAAAGCGGCACGGGCGTAATATCGACCACATTACCCCAAAAATCATGTGCTGAAGGTCTGTAAAATTTATAGTCACTAACACCATATTCCCTATACGCCACTTGGCATGACCGGGACACTTTATTTTTTATTTTACTTCCTTGAATAACTTGTAGCAATATTTTTGTAACATGGCTCATTAGACTTATTGTTCTAAAGTCACTGCATTCAACTGCACTATCAACAGCCCCAAGTAGGATCAATAATATTCACTAATTATAATTTTTATCGAAATAAATTTAACTGCATGGGACCTGGTCTTACGATAACTGTAGGCGTGCGTGAAAAGGAGAATTGACATTTTTATTTCTAAAGTCCTCTTTCATTAAAAAATCAGGTAACCCTAATCGTTTTCTCTTGTTTCCTTATTTGTCTCTTCCTTGTAATAGACTTTTATTTAGATACAAATTATTCAGTGTACATTTTTGAAAAAGATGTAATGTGATTGTGTTGAGTTTCTTGAGGCTGGGATGAGCTGCTGATGCACCGGCTGGATTAGAGAAGTACTTTTACTAGCCCAGAATATTACTTCGATGACGTACTCATCCACTTAATTATTTTTCTTCAAAGCCAGAAGGGTTAACAGAAGGGTTGTAACTAACTGAAGAACTGTTAGTGGTAAATTATTATCTGGCACACACGTTTTAACTCTTGGGACATGAACAATGTGACCGTTTTCGTGGACAGAATACCATCCAAATTATGTGCGAACGAACGAGTACAGAGTCTATATTTGTATTTTAAAAAATTACGAATATAAAGTTGTGCCAGAGAAAAAGTGTAGGAATATAAAGTTGTACCACAGAAAAAGTGTAGGAATATAAAGTTATACCAGAGAAAAAGTGTAGGAATATAAAGTTGTACCAGAGAAAAAGTGTACGAATATAACGTTGTACCAGAGAAAAAGTGTAGGAATATAAAGTTGTATAAGAGAAAAAAAGTACGAATATAAAGTTGTATAAGAGAAAAAAGTACGAATATAAAGTTGTACCAGAGAAAAAGTGTACGAATATAACGTTGTACCAGAGAAAAAGTGTAGGAATATAAAGTTGTATAAGAGAAAAAAAGTACGAATATAAAGTTGTATAAGAGAAAAAAGTACGAATATAAAGTTGTACCAGAGAAAAAGTGTACGAATATAATGTTGTATAAGAGAAAAAGTGTACGATACCAGCGTCTTAAGGTATGTCTAGGTTTAGATTTAGGGGGCTGGGTGGACCATGGATGAGGCGTTTTCTTTTAAAACATTAGGTTCAAACTCCATCACAATTTTAAAAAAATTTAATTCGTTGTTTCTTTGTTGCGCTTCTCTATCCTGGTGACTAGTTAGTGAGATCCGACGTTTGGTCAAATCGGACAGCTTCAAAGAAGAGCAGGTCACGTGTGTAATCACTCACGTACACTAAAGAACTCGTCAGGTAAAAATTGAAAAGAGAGATAAAAAACAACGAGTGCTCAAGTAAAATTACAGAAGAATCTACCCACACAAAAGGGTGTATCCTAGACTGTGCTACGGATTTCGTGCGCGTGGGTCAGGGTTACCCTCGATATTTCGAAGGAAAAACTGGAGCACCCATATACTCACCCCGAGTGAAGTGATAACGACATAGCATAAGTTAAAAGTAATTGAATGAGAAACATTACTACCCTGTGGATAAAGTGACCCTAAAGGAATAACATCGAACCTATTGAAATCACAAAGTAACTAGACGTAATGCGTTACAATTTGTGACGTGGTCTACATGTTATTTTCCTGTTTTAATATCTTACCAAATTCTAATTCGAGAAGTCTGAATATAAACTAGGTCATAATTTAAGAACCCAAATATGTCCAGAGGAAATGAGAGAAATCTCCATCAACCACTAATATCTTTAGCAATAAAGAAAAGATGATGGTCATATGTTGAACATGTGATGAGGAGAGATAATAACCGAATAACAAAGCAAGCCCTCGTGTGGGAAACAACAGGTAAGAGGAAAAGAGAAAGACCCAGAGAGACACTGAGAAGAACATTGATCAGAGAAGCACAAGCAGCAGGAATCTGCTCCTGGAAACTGCTGGAAAAAAAATGTACATAAGAGAAAGAGTATCTAGGTCTATGCCCTATGGGCCGGTTAGGAAGAAACACCCATCATTTTTGACGATATAGTGAGAGGGGAATTGAGCCGCGATAGCTCAGTGGTTAGTGAACTGGACTACAAAGGACAAGGTGTAGGGTTCGATCCCAACCGACGGCTTCCGATTTCACCCAGCCTTTAATGGGTACCGGATTTTTTTATGGGAAAGTAAAGCGGCACGGGCGTAATATCGACCACATTACCCAAAAATCATGTGCCGAAGGTCTGTACATTTATGGTCACTAACACCATATTCCCTATACGCCGCCACTTCGCGTGACGGGGGTACTTTACTTTTTTTTTTTTTTAGTGACAGGGGAATAGTTGGAATATGTTATGACATTGGGATAATTGAAGGAAGGAAAGAAAGAGGGTCTTTCCGCAAAGAGAAAAGATATTAGACAGCTCAAGAGAAAGGCTTGGTAGAAGGTCAACAACAGAAATGATAAATAACTACCGAGATTGAGAGTTGCGGAGAGACATGACTACGTACGCCAGCAGACACCATAGTTGATTATGATGACCAGATACAGCCATTTTTTTCACCTACCTGTACTAGGGTATAAAGAAAGACAATTAACGTTTTACACATTAATTTAGAGCACGTAAATTAATTGTCTTATTACGCATTACTCCATATATCGAGTGAGATATAAATTACCGTTTCATTTACTAAAGAAGGCAAATATTAATTGATAGCTTCAACGTCAATGATTAGCTGATATAGTTAAAGTTCTTAAACTCTATATCTCCCAGTCTTTTGTGGTTATACATTATGTTCACATAATACATTGTGCCTATATTCTAATGTAAAAATCTCAAGCATTGATAACACACCAAATAAAATGTAATCGTTACTATTAATTTCACGTCAACCACTAAAAAAATCATTGCATAAAACACGCTAAAACATAATTCATATACAGATTTATTAACCAGTTTTACCTTTATGGAGTTGTCTATATTAATAGAACACTATATACCATTGAAGGTATTTGAGCTTATTTCATTAGACGTGATTTCCCTGTATTTACGTTGATAAAAAGACGTTAGATTCGTTTATTCATAAGCAATGAAGGGAGACTAATATATTCCGCGACTGACACTTTAAAAATCTCATAATTAAAGCATTACCTCCCTTGCTGCTTACTGAAAGAGGAATTCCAAAAAAGCTATTTTTTGTTCTTGCAATGTAACTTGAATATAATACACTAAACATATAAGAGAATGTTATTGAAATATTTATATGTTTTGCTGATATGAATAAATGTATAAGGTGTCATGTGACAAGAATGACGTACAAACGATGAGGCGTAAAAGACCACACAAAGATTGTGAGAAATAAAGTGACTACACTTCAGAGATTTGAAATTTTGAGAATATTCAGTTTATCTTTAACCTTGAAACTATAGTAAATGGAACAGTAATTTAATTCGACCAGATTTGTTCAATAACAAGTAAAAAGAAAGCAATCTAAATGGTCTAAATTAGTGAGTAACACGTTAATTTATTCTGTCTACACTCTGCTTCTCTCCGATAAATACCTTCTGAAATGGCTTCATTTAGTTATCATCATCAAGTGCCATGTATGCTGGAGTAGGTGATCATGTCTCTACTCAACTTATCATTGCAGTTGTTTTTTTTATCATGTATATTGTCGTGGAGCGGTTAAGTGGTTAGTGTGCTCGCTTCCTGCACAGAAGAGTCCGGGTGGGATCCACAGAAGTGACTGCAATTTCTTTGTTGTATCGTCGGGGTTCACCCGGCCTCTAAAAATGGGTACCAGAGATTAGATGTTTACTGGAAAGTAAAGAACACTGACGCGAGAGGCAACAACAGCAAGGGAACTCTGAAATATCTGCAGATGTTATGTAATATTAAATTGGTATCATCACCGCAACACTCCAGACACGCCCATAGGTGCTCTAATCGTCTGCTCAAATTGTGCATCAGAACACAGCGACAAATTGTGCCAGTTTGGCGTTTGGTGGCAAATCGTTTCATTCGTTCAGTATATCGCTCTGTCCTGGCAACACCGGTCTTCACTTCCAGCTCACACACTGTAGATCTGTGTTTCTCAACAAGGGGGCCATATGGCTTACGGGGACACTTGGAAATCCACGGGGTAAAGAGGGGGGGGCACGGGGTCACGACACGAGACTTGTTAGGCATGCATTAGTAAAATATAATAAAATAAAAAAGTTTGTAGAAAACAACATTCAGATACCACTTGTTTCCATTTGGTGAAGTGTTCCTACAGGGGCGTTTTTAAAGCAGGTGCACATCAAAATTATTTAGTGGACTTCAGAAACGACCGTCTTCCATGGACGGAACGCCCTTGAAACCAGCGGGAACATTAATTTCCTTTCCTACTCCCCCACCACCAAACTCGACCACAACTCAACCTAGCCGTCCTCTTCTCTCCAGTCAAGGTATGTTGATTCACATGAAAGAAGAACAAAACAGATTAACCGATTTGTCAATAAGAGAACGAAGCTTTTGTCAGTCCTTCTGCAGTTGTTATGTTTTAATTTCATAGCATCATACACATATATTCTAATCGACATAAACCTTGATATGTCAATACATGCAAAAATATATGGTAATATATTTTATAAATAGAATTTACATTTACAACTTTATGCTCTTAAAATATATGGATAATATACGTTTTACAAATGCATAATATTCAATTTATCTTTGTTTGGGAATTATTCTTCTTCTTCTACCTTTCAGCTCCCTGTGGAGCATAGGTCTTCAACAAACACTTTCCAAGCCGTTCTATTTCTTGCCACTCTTTTAAGATCATTCCATGTCTTCCCCATCATCTTCATCTTTGTTTCCATCTGTCGTCTCCAAGAATATTTTGGTCTTCCTCTTTGTCTTTTTCCTTGGGGATTCCAAAAATGGGCCTGTTGTGTACTATTCTCAGTTGGCTTCCGCAGTGTTTGTCCAATCCAATGGAACTACACTGCTGCTTTATTTATTAAAATTGATGCCTGTTATTTTAATCCTGCGAGCATGTACGGTTTGTTTCCATTTCTTTCAAACAATTTCCCCCGGCCCCCCCCCCCCCCAGTTCAGTACACCATGGTTACCTCGGTAATTAAGAAATGCCGACAATATACCGCTGCGTATGTTGACTATGGGCTTACCTCGTTACTGCAAGAGGACTCGAAAGGAAACACATATACATTGCATAAACATTGCATAATTTGCAATATTACACCTGCCAATGAGCGTATGTCACCAGTGTATTGCTAAAGAATTTGGAAACCTCTCATAAAACAAAAGAACAAATCATTCACATATTTTCATACAGAATGAGATCATATGGAATCTAGCCCTACAGTGGAAAATATTTTTGATCAGAAATCAACAAATTTAGTTAAAGGTTGAATCGCTTCTTAGGAAATATGCAAACTGATAACCAAAGAAGGGAAATCAGAAACAATAGGGGGATGTTTGATTTTAACTGATTGATTTGTCTGATGTTATTAGAAGATTCATGAATCTACACAAGAAGAGATAGAATACCAAATGAAACCATAAGAAAAATAGTAGGAACAAAACCCTGCCAAGAATATATAGAACAACAACAACTTAAATGGTTTGGCCACCTGGTCAGAATGAATCCTCACCAATCACCATCAAGGGCGTTCTTCTCGAGAATGCAAGGAAAAAGACCAAGAGGAAGACCCAGAAGAAGATGGACAGATGCAGTGACAGAGACATGTAACAACAAAGGAAAATCACTAATTCAGACAATTCCAGCAGCTCAAGAACGACAAATGATATAAACCACGACACCTTTTAGGTATCAGTGAAAAGAGAAAAGAAGAAGATGGACAGATGCAGTGACAGAGACATGTAACAACAAAGGAAAATCACTAATTCAGACAATTCCAGCAGCTCAAGAACGACAAATGATATAAACCACGACACCTTTTAGGTATCAGTGAAAAGAGAAAAGAAAAAAGAAGATGAATCTACAAGCTCGTGAAATTCTTGAATCTACCCCTTTGATCATTGTTTCAATGTCGAACCGCAAAGGTTAATCAACCACTAATCCTATCCAGAGTTAAAAAGTCGTCGGTCCTGCAAAGTTATGACTCAAGTTACTACAGTAATATTGATGGACTCCATTGTTACGTTTCTGCACGATGACAATTTTAAAGGAGAAATTTGTCAATAAAGATTACAAAATTAACCAAATTGACATCTTAAGCCAAATAGGAGAATGTAAAGAATGAAGATTTAAAAAAAATCAGAATAACAGTTTTTAGCGCTAGTCATTTTTAGTATTGCAATTGTGAGATACATTTTACCGTAATTGATTATAATGAGTTAACTTTACATGTCATTAAAATTACTAGCTAAATTAACTAAATTACTGTATCACTAGCAGAAAATCCTAAAAATCTACAACAATTACTTAATAAAATGAACATGACAAGCAAAAAATGTTTATTATATATATGAATATAAGACTAAAACTACGATCACAAACAAAGATAGTAATTAAAACCTACAGAGTAGATATAAAAGTTGAAGGATTAGCCCTTCAGACAGTTCATAGCTACAACTACCTTGGACATACTAAACCAGTGATGGAAAATGTACAACTGAAATAAACAAAAGAATAGGAATGGCAACAAGTAATTGTAATGCCATGAAAAATATCATCATCATTATTATCAAGTATTATGCCTGCTGGCGTAGGTGATCAAGTCTCTTCACAACTTTCGATCTTAACAGCTATTTATCATTTCTGCTGTTGACCTTATGCCAAGCTATTCTCTCAAGATGTCTGATATCTTTCTCTTTGCTTCCCTAGATCTCATCGTACCTCGATTCTCCCAGTTATCACAACATATTCCAGATGTTCCCTACCCAATTACATGGCCAAAGAATGATTGTTTCTTCCTAATATTTGATATTACCTTTCTTTTTTGTTTTTGCTTCTTTCAGAACGTTTTTATTACTCTTCTTAGTTGTCCATGGTATTCTCAACATTCTTCTGTAAAACATGTCTACAACATCCAGTGGTTTTCTTGTCTGTTGTCCTATTGTCCATAATTCACATCCATATATTAAGACTGGCTCTACATAACATTTAATATCTCTTTTTCTTGTTTCTATTGTCAAAAATGGATTGCACAGTATCTTCCTCAATATTTGGAAAGCTGCTTTTGCAAGAGCCATTCTGCATGTCACATCAGTTGTATCTTCTTCGTCTTCTTCCTTTCAGCTCCCTGTGGAACATAGGTCTTCAACAAACACTTTCCAGGTCGTTCTGTTTCTTGCCATTCTGTTAAGATCATTCCATGTCTTCCCCATCATCTTCATCTCTTTTTCCATCTGTCTTCTCCAAGAATTCTTTGGTGTTCCACTTTGTCCTTTTCCCCTAGTGATTCCAAAAAAGTCCTGTAGTGTAACACTCTCAGTTGGCTTCCGCAGTGTGTGTCCTATCCAGCGCCATCGTCTTTGCTGTTTCTCTTTAGCCACTGGTATTTGACTGATACATTTCCACAATTCTATGTTAGTGATCCTCTCCTGCCAATTCCATCCTTTTATTATGCGTAAGCATCCATGCAGCTCCTAAGAAACATCATAAAGAAGCAATCAACATTTTTCGGGCACATCATGAGAAGAGGAAAGTTGGAATACTTGGTTACAACTGGCAAAATAAAAGGAAAGAGAGATCGCGGACGACAAAGAGAGAAAATACTAGATGGCTTGGTGTCATGGCATGGAAAACAGTCAACAACAGAACTGATGCGATGCACTGTAGATAGATGATTGTGGAAGGACATGATCGCCTACGCCAACCGGTATGGCACATGATGATGATGATGATGATGAAGCATCCATTAATGAAAGTCTGTATCTTCATGATTGTCAATTTTGCTGTTCTCCATGTTTCACAGATATAATAGGACTGACTTTGGAGTTGAACATTTTAATTTTTGTATTTAAACTAATTTCTTTGGACTTCCATATGTTTCTCAGTGCAACAAAAGCTCCTATTGCTTTTGATATCCATATTTTGGTATAATTTTCTGTTCCTCCCTCTTTATCTATGTTATATCCAGATATATGTAAGATTGTACGTCTAGTAGATGAATTTCTCCTAATTTCTCTGTTGTGTATCTGAGGTTAACGTTGTTCCCAAATATTTAAATTCATTTACCTGTTTTAATATTGTTCCACTTGTCTTTATTGTGCATTGCTGTGATGCCTTTTTTTCGTTGCTACCAATACTTCTGACTTTTTACTATCAAGGCTGAGTCCTTTATTTTTGCTTTCTTTCACTATAATGTAAAATATTTTTGTAACTCATGTCCACTGTTAGCGATTAAGAATGTATTATCGGGATACTTTAAATTATTTTTAATATTACCTCCATTTGTTATTCCAGGCACGTCCTTTGTTTGATCTGAACACAATCTCACATACTAAGAAAAAAAATACTAGCATGAAAACAAACAACACCAGAACTAAAACTAAGAAAGGCAAAATGGTATATCTGCTTAACATTCCTGTATGGTTCAGAAACATGGGCATTAGACAAAAAAAAAGAGAACAGAAAATTGAAGCCTTTGAAATATGGATTTATAGAAGAATAGGTAGAACTGGATTAAAAAGAAAAGAACACACACGATGAAGTCTTAAAACAACTAAAAATGAAAAGAGAACTACTAAACACAATTCAAATAAGACAAATTCGATTTTTAGGGTATGTTAAAAAGCACAGAAGCCTACTTAAAGTAATCTTGGAAGGTAAGATAGAAGGTAAAAGAGGTGGAGGCAGGCTAAGACTAACATGGACGAGTAACATCAAAAGATGGACAAGTCAGCCTATGATAACCTGCACCATCAAAGCAAGAGACAGAGCAGATGTCGCTTCATGGTAGCCAACCTTCGATGCGCAGACGGCACTCAATGATGATGTAATTAAATAAATTGCGTACATGTAGCATGATTTGCAAGTTTATGAAAATATAAATAACTATATTACAAATATGTTCATTGACTCATAGTCAAGTTAATTGAGTGATCACACAACATCAGTTTTTTCGGTTTAAGAATTTGAGTTTGAAATTGTGTGGAAATACAACTGTTCCATAAATTCTTTCCAATGAAGGAAGCTGCATCGACTTGTCGGCTGGTTCAAGCTTGAAACGTTGAAAGATCGCTGACAGGAAAAGGAAGAGCTCCATTTTAGCCTGAGACTCTCCAAGACATATACGTGGACCAATAGAAAATGGGATGAGTTCTTCCCGGTTGATGAGAGCTCCATTTTGGTCGATAAATCTATCTGGTCTAAAGTTTTCAGGGTCTCCCCAGATTTTCTTATCGAAGTGAACAGAGTCTAGGATTGGCCACACAATACATCCTTTAGGGAAGGTAAACCCGCCGTACTCAAAAGTTTCGCTAACTTCTCGTTGAAAGCCGGTTGGAACAATGCTTGCCATTCGCTGCGTCTCCATGATGACCGCGTTGACGTAAACCAGCTTGGCTTTGTCGTTCATGTTGGGGGTGCGCTCGATTCCCACAACAGCCTCAATTTCCCGGTAAATCTTTTCCTGAACTTCCGGACAATACAAAATGTACAGGAAACACCACAAAATAGTAGAACATGCTGTATTTGTTCCGGCGGCGAAAAGTGTTCTCACTGTACTAATCAAGTTTGCTTCATCCAAACTGGTCTGGACATGCTTATCTTTCATTTTCTTCGCCTCTTTGAGATAAGCAGCAATAAAGCTTTGAGGCTCTTCATCTTTACTAATTGTTTCTTTGAACTTTTCAATGAAAGGTTTTGTGTAGACGTCATCCACTTGTTTTACTGCCTTAATCCACCACTGTACTCCAAAAATATCCCCAGGTAGAAAACATAAACGTTTTACTGGACCGAGCATCGCCACTTTTAGAAAATATTTTGCGAATATGTATAGAGGTTCAGTGAATTGAACAAAGTAAGGATCGTCGTATTCGAATCTCTCTCCAACACAAACCGATGAAATTATGTTTGCAATAGCAACGTTGAGGAGCATTTTCACATCTTCTGGTCGTCCATTAAGTGCTTCAAGTCTATTAATTACTAGTGCCACCTCTGTTTCGATTTTCTCTGCCATTATGTTCCTTCCCATTCCAAAATTTCGGAGGATTGATAGCGATGTTGATCTTTGCTCTCTCCAGTTGTCGTCCCTGGCAGCGAGAATGCCGATGTTGATCTCGTTGAGAAGTTCATCAACATAACTGTGTGGAGGATTGGTAATGTTGTTAGCTCGCTTGACCCAAAGTTCTTTGATGTCCTTGAAGTTATTAACAACAATATTCAATTGTCCAAATGTGTCCAAACTGTAGATGTCAGCACTTGTATTTCTCCATTCCTTGAGTTTGTCAAGTAGATTCCTCAGAAGATAGAAAAAATGCCCAACAACCGGCCAAGGTCTGACTGGGAATGGTGGGATGTTAAACCTACAGTAAGGTCGTCTTGTCTTTTTCCATAACCAGTAGGAGAAGAGAACAAATAGTGTTCCCAGTAGCAGTTGCGAAGCGTTGACATCAAGTGAGATCATGTTTGCGTTCATGTAATTGACGTTATCAAGACCAGTACCTGTAGAGATATATTTATCATTATTTTATCAATTTTGATTTTTTCAAGGAGGTCTATTGACCCGTTTGTGGGAAACACTAGAACACTAGATAATAACATACTCTCTGAATCTGCAGAATATACTGACTGCAGGAATGGGTACAGTTACCCATGCCACCTCTCTCTCTCTCTCTCTCTCTCTCTCTCTCTCTATCCACTCTTTCAACTTCTCTTAAATACACCTCGCACTCAATACCTATGGTAAGTATATTACTATACAACTTTTTCCCTCCAATTTAAGCATACATGTACCATGCACCTTGATAGTCGTTACTGGCCCAACAGTCTACTCATGCACTGTAGCAAGAGACACCTTTAAACAAAGCTTCGCAGAAGGAGGCAATCTGATCATCAGAAGTCGACTCCACTAAGCAAGTGTTTCTTCCATTTACCTTCTTGACACCCTAAGGGAGTTGACTCCATCTGTATCATGACAGCAAGACGTCGACCTCCTGCTGCCTTGAATGTGAAGGTTCACACTTTACTCGGGGTAATACACTTCTGTGCAACTATTCTGATAGAATGTAATGTACCTACTAGGTCACACACGACTGTCTTAACTTTCAACTATCTGTCTATCTATCTATCTATCTATCTATCTATCTATCTATCTATCTATCTATCTATCTATCTATCTATCTATCTATCTATCTATCTATCTATCTATCTATCTATCTATCTATCTATCTATCTATCTATCTATCTATCTATCTATCTATCTATCTATCTATCTATCTATATCTATCTATCTATCTATCTATCTATCTATCTATCTATCTATCTATCTATCTATCTATCTATCTATCTATCTATCTATCTATCTATCTATCTATCTATCTATCTATCTATCTATCTATCTATCTATCTATCTATCTATCTATCTATCTATCCATCCATCTATCTATCCATCCATCTATCTATCTATCTATCTATCTATCTATCTATCTATCTATCTATCTATCTATCTATCTATCTATCTATCTATCTATCTATCTATCTATCTATCTATCTATCTATCTATCTATCTATCTATCTATCTATCTATCTATCTATCTATCTATCTATTTATCTACCTACCTACCTACCTACCTACCTATCTATCTATATATCTATCTATCTATCTATCTATCTATCTATCTATCTATCTATCTATCTATCTATCTTTCTATATATTGACCTTTCGAGCTGTAGCCGGCCCATAGGGCGTAGACCAAGATACTCCTTCTCTTATCTGAATTTTTGTTCTAGCAGTTTTCAATTCTTTTAAAAATATTTTATCAAATCTCGCCATTTGTCTCTGTTCTGTGTACATCTCACCTCTGTTGTACATCTTACTTCTGTTGTACATCTCACCTCTGTTGTACATCTCACTTCTGTTGTACATCCCTCTGTTGTACATCTTACATCTGTTGTACATCTTACCTCTGTTGTACATCTCACCTCTGCTGTACATCTTACCTCAGTTATACATCTCACCTCTGTTGTAGATCTCACCTCTGTTGTACATCTCACCTCTATTGTACAACTTACCTCTGTTGTACATCTCAACTCTGTTGTACGTCTCACCTCTGTTGTACATCACCTCTGTTGTACATCTTACATCTGTTGTACATCTCACCTCTGTTGTACATCACCTCTGTTGTACATCTTACATCTGTTGTACATCTTACCTCTGTTGTACATCTCACCTCTGTTGTACATCTCACCTCTGTTGTGCAACTTACCTCTGTTGTACATCTCAACTCTGTTGTACGTCTCACCTCTGTTGTACATCACCTCTGTTGTACATCTTACATATGTTGTACATCTCACCTCTGCTGTACATCTCACCTCTGTTGTAGATCTCACCTCTGTTGTACATCTCACCTCTGCTGTACATCTTACCTCTGCTGTACATCTCACCTCTGTTGTAGATCTCACCTCTGTTGTAGATCTCACCTCTGATGTAGATCTCACCTCTGTTGTACATCTCACCTCTGCTGTACATCTCACCTCTGCTGTACATCTCACCTCTGTTGTACATCTCACCTCTGTTGTACATCTCACCTCTGTTTTAGATCTCACCTCTGTTGTAGATATCACCTGTTTCTACATCTTCCGTCGGATTAGTATCTCCACTGGAAATACTAATGCCATAAGGAATTAGCCAGCATCTAACCAACCTATGTTAACGTCTTTACATCGACAACAGCTGCACAGTCAGTACAGCAGCAGGCGAAACAGATCACTACATATCTATCAGATTAGCCAATCTATCAGAGACAGAGGAGATTAACGAGCTTCTATTTGCAGGCGATCAGGCACTTATACATGGTAAATTAGAAGACCTACAAGAACACTAGGGAGCCGCGATAGCTCAGTGGTTAGTGAACTGGACTACAAAGGACAAGGAGTAGGGTTTGATCCCAAGCGACGGCTACCGGGTTCACCCAGCCTTGATTGGGTACCGGATTTTTTTTCTGGGAAAGTAGAGCGGCACGGGCATAATACCGACCACATTACCCCAAAAATCATGTGCCGAAGGTCTGTAAAATGTATGGTCACTAACACCATATTCCCCATACGCCACTTGGCGTGACGGGGGGACTTTATTCTTTTTTTTTTACAAGAACACTTACAACTTAACAGCACAACAACAAATACAGCATGAAAATCAACATCAGCGTGATGAAAATCATGAATATCACACAAAAAACGAACAAAAAACATGACAGATCTATAGAGAGAAAACAATTAAAATAAGTGGAACAATTTTAATATCTAAGAAATCTAGTGACAAAACAATTCACAAGCAGCAGAAATAGACTGAAAATGCAGCAAAGCTTGTCAAATCAATGCACATCTGTTATCACTGCAGTCGAACATATACATAACTATAGAGCAAAACGGGTACTCTACAAAACAAGAGTGACCTCAATGGTAAAGGTAAATTACGAGACTTGAACCGGCGTATTAGCACACTAGTTTACACCGATATGTGCTCGGCCGCCTATCCAGAAATGTTCGGAGATTTCTGTATAGTGTCGCCTCAAGCATCGAAACTCAGATGCGAGGCGACATTCCTCACCTTCCGAGGTTAATACCCTGGTACCCATTTCTGCCAACGGCTGGGTCGACCGTGGGGGTATTTTTTTTTTTTTTAACTACGAGTACAACTCGCCCTGCTCCCAGTGGGAATCGAACACGGGTTGTCCGAACGTCGGTAGTCCAGTCGGGTGGTTTTCCCAACTAGACTACCGAGGCCCCCATGGTGTGACTCAATGGTGTGCTACGAAAGTCAGCCCTAGGAGATAGACTCAAGACCAGTAAGACAAGCAACCAGCACAGAGATGAAATGTTCTAGACGAATGACATGAAGTAGCCTGCGAGATAAGATCAAAAATGAAGAACTGAGAAAAAAAAAACTAGGAATATTTCCTGCCATAGAATACATAAGGAAACAACAGATAAAATAGTTTGGCCACGTAATAAGGGAGAAAGTCAAAAACACAACACAACGAGCCTTCAATGAACGTTGCGAGAACACCAGACTCAATGACCGACTACAAAAAATTAATTGTCGGAATATTAAACATACTAGAAACATAACGGCAGAAGAAGCCAACAGAAGAACAAAATACCACAAACCATTTCTCCTTTCAACGTTAAAAGACACATGAAGAAAAAAATATCGTTTCACTAAATAGATTCCGCTGTATTTCTCTGTGGCCCAAAACTCTAACACCACTAACGTTAACATCAACAAAAGTGTACGTTATAAATTATAGTATGTTTCGCCGAATTAGACAATATAAAGCAATATTTTTATCTTACTAAAACCTTAGCTAAAGAAATTATCAATTATACTTCCTAAATTAAGAAAATATACACACATTATTTACAATCAAATGCTATCTGTTGCTCAATATTCACTTACATGATTTACATGAATCTGTGAATATTGAAATGTTAAATGTTCAGGCTACTTTACTACAGGGCTCTGACATGTATTACCTAATAGCAGTACAGTTTATACATTATAATTGATTGGTGCTCTCATGCATGCATTTTCCGGCCCAGTTATGTGAGCTTATATTACGGCTCTAAAGATACCCTTTAATGTTTCGGTGGTTGCGATTGAATAATCTCAAATAAAGCTGGCATTTTACGGTTGCTGTGTGTATGTGTTTGTGTGTGTAGGTGTTTGTGTGTGTAGGTATGTGTGTATGCTCGCGCAGTTTTGGTCTTGCTGTCTTTTCTCCACTTGCTAGAACGCAGCTCAGTTCTCTACGCGGGGTCTTTGTTAATGTCCACACAGTTTAGGCTGTATGTCCTTGTTGGGTCAATGTCCACACAGTTCATGCTCTATGTCCCTGGTAGGTCAATGTCCACACAGTTTAGGCTCTATGTCCTTGTTAGGTCAATGTCCACACAAGTAATTCTCTATGTCCTTGTTAGGTGAATGTCCACACAAGTAATGCTCTATGTCCTTGTTAGGTCAATGCCCATACAGGTTAGGGTCTATGTCCTTGTTAGGTCAATGTCCACACAAGTAATGCTCTATGACCTTGTTAGGTCTATGTCCACACAGTTTAAGCTCTACGTCCTTTTAGGTCAATGTCCATACAGGTTAGGCTCTATGACCTTGTTGGGTCAATGTCCACACAGTTCATACTCTATATCCCTGGTAGGTCAATGTCCACACAGTTCATACTCTATATCCCTGGTAGGTCAATGTCCACACAGTTCATACTCTATATCCCTGGTAGGTCAATGTCCACACAGTTCATACTCTATATCCCTGGTAGGTCAATGTCCACACAGTTCATGCTCTATATCCCTGGTAGGTCAATGTCCACACAGTTTAAGCTCTACGTCCTTTTTAGGTCAATGTCCATACAGGTTAGGCTCTATGACCTTTGTTGGGTCAATGTCCACACAGTTCATGCTCTATATCCCTGGTAGGTCAATGTCCACACAGTTTAGGCTCTATGCCCTTATTAGGTCAATGTCCACACAGTTTAGGCTCTATGCCCTTGTTTGGTCAATGTCCACACAGTTTAGGATCTATGTCCTTGTTGGGTCAGATCTGACATCGAAGTTCGACATATATAGGCTTGAGAAAGTGTTCAGGAGTCTAGGCCATTCGACAGCACCAGTCTATTTATCAGTTTGGGTTGACTCTAAGCGGTTAAAGCGGTTCATGAGTCTTCAATGGCCAGTTCTGATGCAGAAGATTACGTTCTGTCGTGCCTTAGCAGCAGATATACGCGATATGCATGTTGTTTATTTACAGAGCTTGTATCCAGTATGTTCTGGATTTGTTTGGTGATGGTCTCTGTAGTTCACTTAATGTGTGCTTATGGCTTTCTGCTGATGGTTTTATATAGGGTTTCAGCGACGTCATGTCCGGCAATACAGCATGGTGTAGGTATCATTGACACTTCCTTGGACTATAGCAATTTATTTAGTTCTGAGATGGTGTCTTATGTGGACTATAGCAATTTATTTAGTTCTGAGATGGTGTCTTATGTGGACTAAAGCAATTTATGTAGTTCTGAGATGGTGTCTTATGTGGACTATAGCAATTTATTTAGTTCTGAGATGGTGTCTTATGTGGACTATATTAATTTATTTAGTTCTGAGATGGTGTCTTATGTGGACTATAGCAATTTATTTAGTTCTGAGATGGTGTCTTATGTGGACTATAGCAATTTATGTAGTTCTGAGATGGTGTCTTATGTGGACTATAGCAATTTATTTAGTTCTGAGATGGTGTCTTATGTGGACTATAGCAATTTATGTAGTTCTGAGATGGTGTCTTATGTGGACTATAGCATTTATTTAGTTCTCAGATGGTTTCTTATGTGACTATAGCAATTTATTTAGTTCTGAGATGGTATCTTATGTGGACTATATCAATTTATTTAATTCTGAGATTATATCTTGTGTTGTTACATGGTTCAGCGAGATTTGTTTACTAAGTATCGTCACATTTTTCCTTCTAGTATGAAGAAGACACTTGTTTCCACACTTTGTTTACAACTTATGTTAGATCTACAAATGGCACGAGTACCTTTTTCTTCCCTATTTCCTCGAAAGGGTTCTATATTTAGTCAGTCACATACTGTCTGAGATACTCAACTAACAATGGAATGCAATTACTACTCAAATTGGTAAGTATCACCCCATTCAAGTTGTCATGACAACAGTTCGCGGCTCTTAGTTGGATTTTGTAGCAGATGCTAAACATAGATTTTTATGAGAAGGTGTTTCATTGCTAATTAAATTGAAACTTAATTACTGAAATTTATTTAAATATTTTGTATACATAAATATACAATAATAAAACATACAGAAGTTATAGTACATTCCGGTCCAATGATTTGTGAAATCTTGAGACTTGTCTCCCATATATTTTTAGCGTGAAGAATAGTCTTGAATTGGCAAACTTGACACCTATCAACTCAAGGATCTGCGGCTATTAGTATTTTAAATCATCTTGATTGTTTTCTACCACAAATTTGATGACTACTTCTGGAATAACTCACTACAATAACTTCACGCTATCTCATCAACTGAAATAATAATGTACATGCCAAGCTGTTCAAAAAAAAGGAAATTCTTGTCATCTGAATACGCTCCATTAATTACTATTCCAATAAAGTCTGTGTATAAATATGCAAAACGATCAGCACTCAAAATAGACGAGATATCTCACCAAATCAGTTCTACGGTCAATGAACCTGAGTTTGAATTCTTGTGGAAGTGCTATAGCACCAGATCCTTCTTTCAATGAAGGAAGCTTCCCCGACCTGACGACTGGTTCAAGCTTGAAGCGCTGAAAAATGGCAGCGAGGAAAATGAAGAGCTCCATTTTAGCCAGAGACTCTTCAATATATACTCGCGATCAAATAGAAAATGGGATGAGTTCCTCCCGGTTGAGGAGAGCTCCATTTTGGTCGATGAATCTCTCTGGTCTAAAGTTGTCAGGGTCTCCCCAGATTCTCGTATCAAAGAGAACAGAGTCTAGAATAGGCCACACTGCACATCCTTTAGGGAAGGTAAACCCGCCGTACTCAAATGTTTGGCTGACCTCTCGTTGTAAACCAACTGGATGAACACTTGCCATTCGCTGTGTCTCCATGATGACCGCGCTGAGATTAACCATCTTGGGCTTGTCGTTCGTGTGTGGGGTGCGCTCGGTTCCCACAACAGCTTCAATTTCTCTGTAGACCTTTTCCTGAACTTCCGGATGATGCAACAGAAAACAAGCACATGATAGTTCCACTTGCGGTATTGGTTCCGGCCACAAATAGAGTTTTAATTATTGTAATCAGATTCGCTTCATCCAAGTTGGTATGGACACCTTATTCTTTCATCTTCTTCATTTCCTTGAGGTAAGTAGAAATAACACTTTGAGGCTCTTCGTTCTCATTAAATTCTTCTTTAAATTTGTTGATGAAAGGTTTAGTGTAGATTTCATTAATTGTTTTTGTTGCTTGTATCCACATTTGTGCTTTAAACAAATCCCCAGATACAAAAGAAAAGCATTTCAATGAAGCTAACATGTTCATTATTATCAAATATCTCATGTAAATATATAAGGGTTCAATAAACTGGACAAAGTCAGGATAGTCGAACCTTTGCCCAACACAAACCGATGAAATTGTGTTTGCTGTAGCAACGTTGAAAAGCACCTTGACATTTTCTGGTTGTCGATTAAGAGCCGCAAGCTTCTCAGTTACAACTGTCACTTCTGTTTGGATTTTCTCTGCCATTAAATTCTTCCCCTTTCCGAACTTTCGTAAAATTGCTAAAGATGTTGCTCTTTATTATCTCCAGTTATTGTACCTGGCAGCTTTAATCCCCTTGTTGATCTGGTTGAGAAGTTCGTCACCAGGATGTTGTTCAACATTGACGATATATTCGGCGTGCTGGACCCAGATCGCTTTGATATCGTTCAAGTCATTGATCAGAATGTTCAATTGTCCAGCTATGTTAATGCTATAGATATACCCTGCTGTTTTTCGCCAATTCTTGAATTTGCCTCGTAAATTTCCAAGAATGTAGAAAAAATGTCCAACAAATGGCCATGGTCTTAAAGGAAATGGTGGGAGGTTTGAGTAGGGCCGTTTGGTTGTCCACAGCCAATACAGTGAGAGAACGGTTCCAGTTCCCAGCAGTAACTGGACTGTGCTGACATCAAATGAAATCATGTTGATATTATTGTAATATTGGCTTCAAAGGGTCTTGAACTTTGTTTGCTGTTAGCTTAAGATGTCCTACATTTATAAGAAGCTTCAACCTGTTGATATATGTTTGCTGTTAACTTAAGATGTCATAGATTTCGAAGAAGTTTAAACCTGTTGATATATGTTTGCTGTTAACTTAAGATGTCCTACATTTATAAGAAGCTTCAACCTGTTGATATATGTTTGCTGTTAACTTAAGATGTTCTAGATTTCAAAGAAGCTTCAACCTGTTGATATATGTTTGCTGTTAGCTTAAGATGTCCTAGATTAAAAACAAAAGCTTCAACCTGCAGAAATATATTTGCTGTTAATTAACAATGTCCTAGATTTCAAAGAGGCTTTAAATTCAGACAAATATTTGCTGTTAACTTACAATATCCTAGTTATTTATTACAACAACAATTTACCCACTACTAGAATAACTAGCGGAACAACATATAATGTGGAGGTACATGTTTGTGTAAAGTAATTGACGCCTCAGTGTAGCTATTGTTGCCCCGACAACGATGAGGGCTGAACAGAATATATCCACGGTTATATGTCGGGACAAGGTTTTCGTTTTTTGCTAAGTTGTTCGTGTACCTTAACTGAAATCATCTTCAATGGGTTGTTCTGTATGCAATGAAGGTGACCTTTCGACTAAACTAAACTAAGTGATTAAATTCAGAGGAAGGGGTATGTTTACAGCACTCGGAAAAAATTACAAATAATCAACAACAGAAAAAAATATGGACCAAAGCAGGATCGAACCCGTACTCAGTGGCACAGCGCCTTGCCACGAAAAGCCAAACGCTAGGGAACAAACTAAACTAAACTAAACTAAACTAAACTAAACTAAGCTAAACTAAGCTAAACTAAACTAAACTAAACTAAGCTAAGCTAAACTAAACTAAACTAAACTAAACTAAACTAAACTAAACTAAACTTAACTAAGCTAAGCTAAGCTAAGCTAAGCTAAACTAAGCTAAGCTAAACTAAACTAAACTAAACTAAACTAAACTAAACTAAACTAAACTAATCTAAGCTAGGCTAAGCTAAGCTAAACTAAACTAAACTAAACTAAACTAAACTAAACTAAACTAAACTAAGCTAAGCTAAGCTAAGCTAAGCTAAGCTAAGCTAAACTAAACTAAACTAAACTAAACTAAACTAAACTAAACTAAACTAAACTAACTGCTGCAGCATGGACACAAAGAAAAGTATCAGAAGAATGATAAAAAACCCACTATTCCTAATTAGAGAAAGAGAAGGTCATTGAATGGAAATTGGAACTTACAGGGGTGGTATATTATTCTAGTGATAAGTACAGATATCATCAACAGTCCTAGAGCAAATTGAGAAATCGTTTATAGATCATTCGTTCAGTATTAATCAAATTTAATTGAGAAGAGCAAGTTGCTACAGCGACATACTTAAAGAGAAGTCCTTGCAACAACTTTTGAAAACGATCGACAAATTAACGTAGCATTTATGGTTTAAGATCAGTCTCTGATCAGAGCGGTAGAATCAAACCTTCTAGCACATCGAAAGATACATTTACTGATTCTTTATCTGGTATGATGGACCGGACAAACTTATGCTATTTTTCTTCCTTTTAGTAAGGACAAACTGTAAGAACAAATCACAAATAAATCCGTTCGAAATAACACAAGAACGCTTGAATTTTTTTTACTACGGGCATTGAAATTCACTTATATCTTAAATTTGACTTCCATTGAAAATTGTATTGTGTTGCCAGCACAGTCACACACCGGAATATAATGGCATTATATACAAACAGTCAAAGTGCAGTTAGAACATCGGAAGGTCTGTCAGAATGGTTTCAGGTTACAACAGGTGTAAGACAAGGATGCGTCCTCTCACCACTCCTCTTCATCATATATATGGACAAAATTAATCAGGAAACAATCAACAATAAGGAAAAATTAAATAATAACATAGAGGTAGAAAACTCCAACATCAACGAGCTACTCTTCGCAGATGACCAATGCCTAATATATGAGGATGAAAACCTGCTACAACAGAATTTAACATTTATAGATAAAAGTTGCACAAAATACAGTATGAAAATTAACACAGCAAAAACAGAGGCTATAAGAATAAACAAATTAAGACACTCATTAAACATTAAGATCAAAGATAAATAAATAAAACAAGTAGAGGAATTCAAGTATTTAGCCACAATGTTCACAGAAGATGGAAAATTAGACAGAGAAATTGACATGAGAATACAAAAAGCAAATGCTGTCACATACCAGCTTTCACCATTGTTAAGACATCCAAACATTTCTATGCCAGCTAAACAACAAATAATAAATAGCATTTTCATACCAACTTTGTGCAAAGTCAAACATGAACCCTTTCTAAATCACATTTAAGAAAGATCAATACATGTGAAATGCGATGCTTGAGTAAAGTAACAAACAACACAAGAAGAGATAGAATACCAAATGAAACCATAAGAAAAATAGTAGGAACAAAACCCTGCCAAGAATATATAGAACAACAACAACTTAAATGGTTTGGCCACCTGGTCAGAATGAATCCTCACCAATCACCATCAAGGGTGTTCTTCTCGAGAATGCATGGAAAAAGACCAAGAGGAAGACCCAGAAGAAGATGGATAGATGCAGTGACAGAGACATGTAACAACAAAGGAAAATCACTAATTCAGACAATTCGAGCAGCTCAAGAACGACACATGATATAAAACATGACATCTTCTAGGTATCAGTGAAACGAGAAAAGAAGAAGTAAGGACATACAAAATACAAAAGGCCCCCTAAGGGCGCGTCACATTCGTATCTAAGTACAGACATACACATTCAGATTTAGTTTAACAAAAGTCAACTATATAATGTCTGTTCTTCTAACTACGCTTCATACTTTATCTTTCATCTTCTAGAGTTCTATTGTTCAAACTATCTTATTCTTCTAAGACTCAAATATAAATTATATTTGTACTTACTAAAAGAACGACTATTTAACTTAGATTTTCCTTCCTATAATAATATAATAATATAATATATAAAATATATATACGTTTATATAAAGTATATACTTTTCACACTTACTAACATCTATATATATATAAACATGGAAACGTTAATCCTCAAACGTCTCTAACCGTCACATGAATCGTGTCACTTCTTTTGGTTTTGGTGACTTTAAATATGTTTGCAGTTTTGCTTACTGACAACTCTTTTTTATGAAAAACTATTTGACGTTCTTCTAAAGACACGCCAAGTTGGTCAAATTCACCGTGTCCTTTATTATTTCTCAGTGTTGGGAAGCGAGAGATTCACTTACCAAGTTATGCGAGACTACAACATTTGAGAATATTTACATTTTACGGTCGACTTCTTTTTGCAGACGCTCCAAGAGCTCAGGTTGTGTTTTTTAATTATTTCTGGCTTTCTGCCATATTTTTTGTTCGTTTTGTCTCTTGTTCCGCCAGGCTTTCTCGACTTCTGCGTTCCACCAGGGTGGCTGCGTCCGTCTCTTCTGCCTCCTGCGAGGGGTGCTCCCTGTTTTCTATGTATGATTTTGCTAATGACGTCCTGGTCTGTCTTCTCGTAGTAGAATGCCTTAAGCTTGCTTTTCTGGCTTCTATTTCCGCCTTTCTCAATTAGGAGGACACATGGATAGTGATCACTTTCGTGTAATCCCAGTGTACTCCACCTGCAAACCGGTGCGAAAGTGGAAGACACCAGTGCCAGATCTATGATACTACCAGAGTCCCATGTTCGAGTAGCCATTCTTGTTGCCCTTCCATTATTCAAGCACACTAAATCGACTGACACTAGTGCGTTCTCTAGGTCTTCTCCCTGCTCGTTGGTTATAACGTTACCCCACTGGTTGCCTCTAGCATTAAAGTATCCACAGAAAATGGCGTTCTCCTCCTCTAACGCAAAATGATTCTGCCATTGTTGAGCATCCACCTTCCCATTACAAGCATACACGTTTACAACCAGGAAAAGAACTGTAGTCTGCACCCTAACAGCATGTACCTGCAAGTCTTCATTGTCCCATGTTGACATGTCACCATCCGCTGCCACCATGTTGTTTTAGCGATAGTACCTGAAGCCTACTAAATTTATATATACAGAAGCTAACATATGGGTGGGGGGGGTGGTTAGGGGGGAAATAGAACATCCCTCCCCCAAAAAATAAATAAATAATAAATTAACTAATTGATAAAATTAAAATTAAAGATAAATGTCACACTATTTTGTGTGATATTATTTTATTTGAATTTCTTGATAATGTTGTAAATGTGATGTTCTTAATAATATTGTACAATTGTATGTTGTTTCCTAAAAATTCTGGAGTGAGTGCTATCTCCTCTCTTGTCTCTATTGCCTACGTGAACTATGTAAGATATACAGGCCATCTGAAACATAAGAGTCAAGCTTCTATTCGCAGAAGATCAGGCATAAACACATGGAGAAATAGAAAATCTACAAGGATTTTAAATTAGATCAACTGGAGGAGTTTAAATACCTCGAAGGTCTAGTAACTAGCGAAAGTTCAAAAGCGGCAGAAGTAGACTCAAGATGCAAGAATGCCTCCTCAAATTATCGAACCGGTGACACTGCTACTATCAAAACCTAGAAGATAAGCGGGCGCTTCATAACATAATGTTCATTCCAACATTGTTCTACCAATAGACCTTGAGACTAAAGAGCAATCATACAATTAACCATCTCCGAAATGAAATGTGTTTTAGGCGCATGGCAAGAAACAACGTTAGAGAACAAATAAAAAACGACTACGAAAAAAATCTACAGATAATTCCTGTCAATAACTATGATAGTGGGAAAGTATTTCCTTTGATTCTCTAGAGATTTACATGTCTCATGTGTGGAACTAGGAGATTGGTAATTTATTCATTTGTTTCTGTGATTACGACATCGCTCTGGTCTTGTTGGTTATTCGTTTCTGCAGGTTTTACGTGATTGTCTCTTCTGTGAAAGATAATTTTATGGAAAATGAAGTGATTTTGATGAAAAATGTAGTGATTTTGATGAAAATGAAGTGAATGGAATATAACTGAATAAACACAATACAGAAACTAGACTGGCGATATAGGAATAGCAATCCAAGAAAAAATAAAGAAAGCTGAACTTTCAATCTGAGGGTATGTAATGAGATTGAAAGCACGCCAGCGTTGGATGTTTAATTCAATAAAATTGCATGTAATTACGTCCCCGAGCCATTAACTTTACAATGAAAACATCGCTGATGCATTACAACGGTTTATCACTCTCCGAATTGCAATGGGTTGATATCAATGACGCCATCGCCTAGAACGTACGTGTATATCTATTGCTTGCCTCTCTCTTTCTATCCCTTCCTCTCTCTCTCTCTCTTATCTCAAAAGAACAAATCTCCAACTACATAGCCTGTCTTTCAACGTATTGTATTTATTATTCTTCCCTATGTCAACTATACTCTAAAATATTCTCATCTGTCAATATCCAACGATGTTTATTTTTGACAGCTGCTGACTCTATGCCTATATTCCCTTTTTCCTACATTTATCTTGTTACTCTTGAACACACTGTTTTTTTTTTATTTTTTCTCCTTTTTGTTATTTTCCGTCTCGCCGAATTTGTTCAGAGGTAAACTATTACCAGGGGTCGCTGCGTCAGGTCGTACGCTTGATTGCATCATGGATACTTTCAACGTGAAGGACCTCGTTCCTCCTTCGGAGCGTTTCAAAGAGGAGACGAAATGATTTGGGGGGGGGGGGGAAGTGCCTTTTGGACGAAGCATTATCTCCATGTTATTGGACCAGCCATAGCAAGCAAACACAAATGTCAGTTCCATCCTCGGTATTACTAATATTTTTTCTTAGCCAAACTATTGGCTTATCATGATTGGTTGCTACCGACCTTCTGTCAAGGCGCCAGAGTCCATATTATTATTACTTTGAACATGAAATCGTGACTATATATATTTAACAATATATAATATACGTATAATTTGAGTATCTTCTTAATATTCCTGAATGGTGCAGAAACATGGACATTAGGCTAGAAAAGATAACAGAAAATTGAAGCCTTTAAAATGTGGATCTATAGAAGAATAGGTAGAATTGGATGGAAAGAAAAGAAAACAAACGATGCAGTTTTAAAACAACTAAAAATAAAAAGAGAACTACTAAGCACAATTAGAACAAGACAAATTAATTTTTTTCGGGCATGTTAAAATACACAACATACTAATAAATGTAATATTGGAAGGGAAAATACAAGGTAAAAGAGGCAGAGGCAGACCAAGACTAACATGAACGAGTAACATCAAAAGATGGACAAGTCAACCTATGACAATCTGCACCATTAAAGCAAGAGACAGTGTTGAATGGCGCTCCATGGTAGCCAACCTTCGATGCGGAGACGGCACTCAATGATGATGATGATATATTGAGTGTGTCGTCCATAGTGGTACGCTAGGTTCATACAACAGCTTCAGAACCTCAGTCTTGTGATAGATTTTCTCTTGAACTTCATGATAATATAAAAAGGACAAACACCAAACAATTGGCCTATATATTGTGTTTGTTGCAGCCGTGATCAAGGTTGTTTCATTCAAGTCCCCGGAGACACATCTGCCTACCAATCTCTTCATGTCTTTGAGTACAGCAGAAATAAAACTTTGAGCTTCTTCGTTTTTGTTGAATTCTTCTTTGAATTTTTGAATGAAACGTTTGATGTAGGCACTTTCAACTTGCTTTACTGCCTTACTTCCCTTTTGTGCTCCACAAATATCCCCTGATAGAAACCATACATGTTTTAAAGAGGACAACAACATCATTTCTAGAAAGCAAGTAAGTAAAAAAGTAAAGAGCCCCGTCACGCCATGTGACGTATAGGGAATATGGTGTTAGTGATCATTATTTTTATAGATCTTCAGCACATGATTTTTGGGGTAATGTGGTCGGTATTACGCCCGTGCCGCTGTACATTCCCAGAAAAAAGTCCGGTAACCATTTAAGGCTGGGTGAACCGGAAAGCCGACGATCAGGATCGAACCCTACCTCTTGTCCTTAGTAGTTCACCTCACTAACCACTGAGCTATCGCGGCTCCCATATTATTGTACTCTTACACAGATAAGTACACAGATTCAATGTATTAAACTAAGTTATGATCGTTATTGTCAAATTATTTTTTTTTCCAAACAAACCAATGCAATTATATTAGCAGCAGCGCCTCCAAGTAGCTACATCAACGTCTTCTATTTGTCGTTTAAGAGTCCCAGAATTCTCAAATACAACTTCCACCTCTGTTAGAATTTTCTCTGGCACCAAATTATTTCCCGATCTAAGTTTTCCTTGAAATTGATCTTTGTTCTCTCTGGCAAATCTCATTACGGTATTGTTCTCGTTGAGAAGAGACCCATCACCAGAGCTGTAGGCAACATTGGTAATATAGCCAGCGTGGTTGAATCAAATTTCATTGAGGCCAGTTATTCCACACAAACGAAGTAAATGATACGGCTCGTGTAATTTTTTCTCTCCTAACGGAAGTTTCATTGTCATTTAAGCAATCACAACAATCAAAGTGGAAAGAATCCATGAAGGGAAGACATGGAGCATTCAATATTTACAAGTTTCTCATTTATATTCCACAAGAGCTCCTAGTATATTTACCAACTATAGGTCGTTTCAAAATATTTTGAAGGTGTTTAAAATTCCATATCTCTGCAACCAATTGATTGATAATGCTGAAATGTTGCATATGGTCTTGTGATTTTTTGGTCCCAAGAAGTACATTCATTTCCTCACCAACAAACGTATAGTTTTAAATATTCTTTATTTGAAGTATACAAATTTAAGGCATTTTGGTCAAACCATATATTTGGAGGAATTACCGCTTCATATGAGTGAGCACCCACGGACTTGTCATCTTGAACGTAATGCGCGCCAATTTCCCTGTTTTAAGCACTAAAAAACACATAAAACGCGTCATAGTTATAATTTTATATCCGGTGCATCCCATTTCCTGTCGTTTTGTTGTGATTTATGTGCAACGGCGTATCCTAATTATTGGGTAATTTCGTTAAATTTGTGATCTGTTAGTCAATGGGTATAAAAGTAAAGTTCCTTACATTGCAATCAGTGGCAATAAAGGTGTATAAATATTTTTGCATAGAAGCTAAGCGTGGAAAACTGTATCGAAGCATCTCAAAGCCAGAAAAGAGAACTATTCACGCATTGGGTATAAGCAAACGCTTTTTCAAATAAGTGCTTAAAGCTAACGGAGTGTCCAGTTCAATTAAGACTAGGACGCTAGGAAGAAAGAAAGTAGTAGATAGTTTTGACAAGGAAGTGATTAGAAGAGCAATTTGTAAAATGTACGATTCCAAAGAAACTGTGACTTTAAGAAAACTGAAAATTCGACTGAGAGCAGAAAATGACATTGTTGTGTCGAAAACAACATTATGGAGAACTGTTAGAAGCATCGGTTTTACGTTTAGAAAGTACGATAGTGGTAGAAATGTCATCTGCGAGAAGCCGCACTTAGTTTCTATGAGGAGTAAATATTTACGTGAAGTACGGGAAATGCGTAACCAAGGTTATGATATTGTATTTCTAGATGAATCTTGGATAAATTCTCACCACACAAGTGCAAAGGAATGGCAGTTATCAGATGGAAGTATTAAAAGATGTGTACCCACTGGAAAAGGACAGCGTATTATAATGGCACATGCAGGCAGCCGAAAAGAAGGGTTGGTGAAAAATGCAGAACTTATATTCACCTCTAATTATACTGACAACAGGGACTATCACACCGAGATGAATGGCCATATATTTAGAGAGTGGATTGAAAATACTCTTCTTCCAATTCTAGACAGACCATCCTGTCTGGTAATGGATAACGCGTCGTACCACAACGCTGTGGCAGAAGAAGACAAAATTCCTACATCTACCAGTACAAAAGATGTTATAAAGATTTGGCTAAGAAGGAAGGAATTCCATTTAACGAGGGATTTTTGAAACCTGAATTACTGTCACTTGTTAAGAAATCGCAAAGACCAAAGTATTCCAAATAGACAAAATCATTCAACAGCATGGTCATACGTGCTTGAGACTGCCCCCTTATCATCCACAATTAAACCCCATTGAACTCGTTTGGGCAAAAATTAAAGGGCAGGTGGCAGCTGAGAATACAAGTTTTAAACTATGCGATATAAAAGGACTGACATATGCTGCTCTATCACAGATTGACAAAGATTTTTGGTGCAAATGTGAAGATCATGTCTTAAAAGAAGAAAATGACTATTGGAAAAAAAATGGACTATCGTTCGTTCAGCCCAGATTAGTAATCAATATGTTAGACTCCTCTGATTCAGAATAAATGAAATAATAATGGACGTTTTTATATGTCCGCATGATCAATCTTTAGCTAAAGTTGATAACGTTTTGAAAATGTAAAGATTCTTGATATGTGTACTGCAGGCATGCAAAGAAACTAAATCACTTTCATATGTCTTGTTTACGTAAAATAATGAAAGTCACATAGAAAGACATAAAACGAACAATGTAGCTCTTTACAGTGAAGAGGATCCCGTGCTTACATCGGACTCTTTAGTCACATGCGTACCCATAAACAATAACTTTGCTTGGTATGTCATGCTCGTTATCGCTCGCAACGGATAATTATTTTTTTTAAATGTATTCTTTGTTGTATATTGTTTAAATAGTTTTCATTAATGGAACTGTTTATACGCTGATTTGTTTTAGACCGTCTGTAAAGGCTATAACATTGACATTCTCATAGTATTTTAAAGAAAGTAAACAATAGAAAGTAAACAGTTGATAAACGCCTCCAACTTTCAAGTTGTGTAGAGACGCCTATGTCGAGAAGCTGATTTCCATTAATGTACGGTAAATTATTTTCTCCAGGAGCAAAAAGATCCGTAAATTCACTGAGATCAAAGGAAAGTGCTGCTTCATGATGAAGCATACTTCCTACATCATTAAATTTTGTGAAATCGGTGGGACCTTGGAAAAACAAGGCCAGATGCAAAAAATCAAGTTTGTAAGTGCAGGGAAAGAGGAGATATTTCATGTTAATCGTGAACATTTAGATTTGAAACGACCAATAGTCTCTTTTATTATTAACTAGCCGTCTTGCTGTTTTCAAAATGTTTATTTGTGTATTTTCCTAAACAATTCCATTGTGTACACATTTTCCTTAAACCTACTCAACATAATTCTGAAGTTTATCTTCAGAACTTCTAATTATTTTCTTGATCTTTCCGCTGACTAATTTTATTTCTTTTAACTTTCCCCTGTAGGGTGTAGCATTTAACAACAAATACTCTGGTATATTTTTACAGATCTTTCCGTGGTGAAGTTTCCAACCTTCCCCTGGCGAATGTTCCCATTTATATGATTATTTTTAGATATTTCAACAGGGTATTAGATTCCGCGACTATGTGTTGTCGTTTTTACGATGGTTTCTACGATGGCGACTACGTGTTGTCGTTTTTATGATTCGGCTCTTGCTGAGATATTTAAATGATTTACGCGACAGTCTAGTTGTGAAATTATGTGTTGCTATCCCCGTTTGGTGTAATGTTTTACTTGTGACTGGAGGATGGACTGGGAACTTTATCGATATTTAAGTGGAATATGATTTATTCTTCCTTTGTGTCGTGTGTTCGCGGTTCGATAGGCAAGCACATGGTTCGACAACAATGTCGGCGGTAGTCGGGTGTGTTCAACCCGTATGTGAAAAGTCTGCGACGGTGGATGGTGCGGAAGAATTTGAAATAATCAACGGCCCAGAAAGCGAAAACAACAAAGTGTGTGGTACACATGAGGCATATTCAGAACACGAAACGCGAATATGGCAGACCACCGTGAAAGAGATTGGAGCCTCATCACGTAACAATCCAAGGAAAGCCATGGAGAGAAATTCTAACTATGTAGAATGACGATCCATGGTAGCCAACCTTCGTTGCGGAGAAGGCACACGATGATGATGATGATGATTAGATTCCATCCATACCAAGGTGATACAAGATATGTAAAAAGAATAAAATTTGATGACCGTTCACATCAATTCAATTTACAGTGATGCGCTGTGCGTCGAAACGTGCGCGGCTGAAATAGACATGGCGTACAGTGCGTCGAAACGTACTGAAAGAGTCAAGAATGAAATTGAAAGGCTAAAAGTAACATTTCATACAAAATATTCAACAGTCCAAAAGAAAATAAATTGTTTGAGAGATATAAAAAAAAAACATTAGTGTGATAACATTAGTGTGATAACATTAAGCATACCTCCCGCTGATTTTCTTCTTCTACCTTTCAGCTCCCTGTAGAGCATATGTCTTCAACAAACACTTTCCAAGCCGTCCTATTTCTTGCAATTCTTTTAAGATCGTTTCGTGTCTTCCCCATCATCTTCATCTCTGCTTCTATCTGTCTTATATATATATATATATATATATATATATATATCTATTGACCTTTCGAGCCCTAACCGGCCCATAGGGCGTGGACCACGATACACCTTCTCCTATATGAATTTTTTTGTTCTAGCAATTTGTCTTTTAAAGATATTTTATCAAATCTCGCCATCTGTCTCTGTTCTGTGCAAGCAGTTCTATCTCATTGAGGGAGCCGATTCCTGCTGCTCTTGCCTCTCTCATCAATGTTCTTCTCAGTGTTTCCCTGGGTCTTCCTCTTTTTCTTTTACCTGTTGTTTCCCATATGAGAGCTTCTATATATATATATATATATATATATATATATATATATATATACACATATGGTAGCATAGCATATAAAAGTGTAAAGTAACATTGCATTAGCTCAACTAAACATATTACGTTTAGAGAAGACGCAACGCTTATATGATGTCAAGTGCATTCATGAACAAAACCGTTACGTTTACTTTTTTCTTATATGGACAGGGTGAAGACTAGTTTACTTTGTCCTTATATAGAGAGAGTGAAGTTTAGTTTACTTTGTCCTTATATAGAGAGAGTGAAGTCTAGTTTTCTTGGTCCTTATATAAACAGGGTGAAGTCTAGTTTACGTTGTCCTTATTTAGAGAGAGTTAAGTCTAGTTTACTTTGTTCTGATATAGAGAGGGTGAAGTCTAGTTTTCTTTGTTCTGATATAGAGAGGGTGAAGTCTAGTTTACTTTGTTCTGATATAGAGAGCGTGTAGTCTAGTTTACTTTGTTCTGATATAGAGAGGGTTAAGTCTAGTTTACTTTGTTCTGATATAGAGAGGGTGAAGTCTAGTTTACTCTTTCCTTATATAGAGAGGGTGAAGTCTAGTTCACTCTGTCCTTATATAGAGATAGTAAAGTGCAGTTTACTTAGTCTTTATATAGAGAGGGTGAAGTGTAGTTTATTCTGTCCTTATGTAGAGAGGATAAAGTCTAGTTTACTCTGTCCTTATATAGATAGGGTGGAGTCTAATTTACTTTGTCCTTATAGAGACAGTGTGAAGTCTAGTTTAATTTGTCCTTATATAGACAGTGTGAAGTCTAGTTTACTTTGTCCTTATATAGATAGGGTAAAGTCGCGTTTACTTTTGTCCATACATAGACAGCGATAAAAGTCAAGTCTACTGTGTCCAAAATATAGACAGCTATTAAGTTAAGTTTACTTTGTGTATATATATATATATATGATTGCAGAGAGATATATATATTATATATCATCATCATCATCATCAAGTACCGTGCCTGCTTGCTAGGTAATCATATAGGATAAAGGTAAAGGTAAAGTACGAGACTTGAACCGGCGTCTTAACAAGCGAGCTTCCACCCATATGTGCTCGGCCGCCTATCCAGAAATGTTCGGAGATTTCTGTATAGTGTCGCCTCAAGCATCGAAACTCAGATGCGAAGCAACATTCCTCACCTTCCCAGGGTAATACCCTGGTACCCATTTCTGCCAACGTCTGGGTCGACCGTGGGGGTATTTTTTTTTCCCAACCACGAGTACAACTCACACTGCTCCCAGCGGGAATCGAACTCGGGTTGTCCGAACGTGGGTAGTCCAGTCGGGTGGTTTTCCCAACTCGGCTACCGAAGCCCCCGACATATAGGGTACAAGGTGTAATTGTTTACATATAAAATAAATGTTAAGTTAAGCTTACTATGTTCAGATATCATCATCATCATCATCAAGTACCGAGCCTGCTGGCGTAGGTGATCATGTCTCTCCACAACTTTTGATCTCGACAGTTATTTATCATTTCTATTGTTGACCTTCTGCCAAGCCATTCTCTTAAGCTGTCTGGTATCTTTTCTCTTAGCTTCCCTCTACCTCTTTGTTCCTCATTTTTCCCGCTTGGTACAATATATTCCAGCTGTTCTCTTCTCATTACGTGATCAAAAAATTATGATTTAGTTCCCAAAATGTTCTAATATTGATAGCGGCTAAGTCAAGTTTGTTCAGAAATAGGTAAAATATTGTTTCAAATTTATTTTGTCCATAGGTAGACAGCGTTACTCATTTATTAACGTGCCCAGGTTGCTCTGATGATGATCTTGCCATAACATAACATACTACCGTGCACAATACATGAGGTAAAATCATGCTTATACTTCACATATCGCGTGTTCACTTATATGCAACATATCATATTCATAATGTATACATATAATACACATATAATATTCATAATGTATTTCTTGTTCACAAAAATACAACATTGGAGTCTGTTTACCAAAATATATATCATTGAGATATTAAACTTTGATCTGGACTACAAAGGACAAAGGGGTAGGATTTGATCCCAACCGATGGCTTCCGGGTTCACCCAGCCTTGACTGAGTACCAGATTTTTTCTGGGAAAGTAAAGAGGCACGGGCGTAATACCGACCACTTCACCCCAAAAACCATGTGCCGAAGGTCTGTAAAATTTATAGTCACTAACACCATATTCCCTATACGCCACTTGGCATGACGGGGCTTTCTATTATTGTTTGTACTTATTATTAAACTTTGGTCCATATGTTTTATTTTCTTAGAAAATGTCTAGGAGAAGTGACACCTTCCACTTATTAAACTTGAATATGTTTTTCCAATGGAAAATAATGTTTTATATGACAACGTGTTAAGGACAAAAATGTAATTCAAATAAAATGGATCAAACATTTTTACTGTTTATGAAAATAAACATAAAGCTGTGAAAAAAAATGTTATAAATACAGAAAAGTTCATACAGTGAGCCAGTCTCGCCATTTCTGTTTAGTAACTTGACCAAATGTGGAAGAAAAAATAACGTCACCTTTACTTTTTGCGGTCAGTGAATTTGAGTTTGAAGTTTTGAGGAGCAACCATAGTCCCGAAGACTTCTTTTAAGGAAGGGAGCTTGGACTTGTCACTTGGTTCAAGCTTGAAGCGCTGAAGAATGCCGGAGAGGAAAAGGAAGAGTTCAACTTTAGCTATAGACTCTCCTGGACATGCTCTTTTACCAACAGAAAATGGAATGAGTTCTTCCCGGTTGATGAGAGCTCCATTTTGGTCGATAAATCTCTCCGGTCTAAAGTTTTCTGGGTCTCCCCAGATTTTCTTATCGAAATGAACAGAGTCTAGGATTGGCCACACTACACAACCCTTTGGGAATGTATATCCTCCGTGTTCAAATGATTGACTGACCTCTCGCTGAAATGCAATGGGTACAATACTTGCTAGTCGTTGAGTTTCTAGAATAACCGCGCTCAAGTAAACAAGCTTGGGCTTGTCGTTCATGTTGGGGGCGCGTTCGGTTCCCACAACAGCTTCAAGTTCCTGGTAGATCTTCTCCTGAACGTCAGGAAAATGCAACATGTACAGGAAACACCATAAAATTGTTGCACTTGTAGTGTCAGTCCCAGCACTGAAGAGTGTTCGGACGATGCACACCAAGTTTCTCTCATTCAAATTAGTGTGAACACCTTTATTTTTCATTTTGTTCATTTCTTTGAGGTAAGCTGAAATAAAGTTTTGAGGCTCCTCGTTCTCATCAAAATTTTCTTTGAATTTTTTAATGAAAGGTTTCGTGTAGACATCATTGATGTATTTTGCGGCGCGGGTGTATTTCTTTGCCCCAAACAAATCCCCAGGTAGAGAGCATACTTGCTTTACAGGAGTTAGCAGCATCATTCGTGAGAAGTATTGAATGAAAACATACAAAGGTTCAATAAACTTCACAAAGAAAGGATCATCGTAGTCGAACCTTTTACCAACACAAACCGATGAAATTATATTTGCAACAGCAACACCTAAAAGAATCTTGACATCTTCTGGTTGCCCTTTAAGAGCTGCAAGCTTCTCAATTACAACTGCCACTTCTGTTTGGATCTTCTCTGTCATTGTATTCTTCCCCATTCCAAAGTTTCGTAGAATCGATATAAATGTAGCTCTTTGCTCTTTCCAGTTCTCATCCCTTGCAGCTGTAATACCGTGTTGATTTCGTCCATCAGTTCATCTGCGTAACTGTGCTGAAGGTTGATAATTTTGTCGGCATGCTTCACCCAAATTTCTTTGATATCATTAAAGTCATTGACCAAGATATGAAGTTGTCCAGCGATATCAATGCTGTATATTTCACCGCCTGACTTTCGCCATCCTTTTAGCCTATTTCGTAAATTCTTTAAAAGCAGGAAAAAGTGTCCAAAAAACGGCCATGGCCTGACAGGAAAAGGGGGAATGTTGAAATTAGTGTATGGTCTTCTGGTCTTTGTCCACAGCCAATAAATGGTGAAAGTAGCAACGGATCCCAGCAGGAACCGGAAAGTGGTGACATCAAGTGAGATCATTCTGGATGAGTTTGCTGTTTGTATCAGGAGCTCAACCTGGAGACATTTATGTAGTAGTTTGATGGTTAAAAATGAATCTCTGTAAGTTTATTTTGTCTACAATTTTATCTTGTCAATACTTTGGTGGTTAAAAAGGAATGTCTGTAAGTCTATAGTAGTCTCTGTCAGATAATTAGTAGTTGCTTTACCTCTTGTTATGCTGCGATAGTTCAGTGATTAATGAACAGGACACAAAGTCCAAGCGGGTTCGATTCTGATCGATGGCTTCCGGGTTCAATGAGCATTAAATTGGTATAGGATATTTTCTGGAAAATTTCAGGGGAAAATTCTGATACAGGCGGAATACCGACCACATTACTGCAAAGGAATTATATGTCGATGGTCTGAAAAAATTATGGTCACCAACACCATATTCGCTATACGTCACTTGGCGGGACAGGGCTCTTTACTTAGTTACGTATCTCTTGATATGAACAATATCAGACAAATAGATAATAATACATGGCCACCTGCTTTTAACTTATAACAGGTATCCTTAATACATGCTATGTATGGTCAGATATCATATCCGATTTGCTTGCAATGCGGCAATTCAATTTACATTTGTTATACAATAAACGTCACCTAATTTTTAAATTTTACACAATACAGATGCCACCTACCTTTCAATTACTATAACATTGATGTCATTATTAAAACATAACGGGCACGTACACATTAAAGATTCACAATAAATTGTTATGTGCTAAAACTTCAAAACATTAATTGACTCTTTACTTGATAAAACTCGGCTGAATCTTTTAAACCCAGGATATAACTTGTAATGCTAGTAACTGACGTCTGTATAATCTCAAACTCCAATCGACTATATCTACTGGTATAAAACTCTCCTATAAATGGCTCGGACATATATACATGACTGATTTCCTTTGGTTCTTACAAAAATCTTCTTGACTCGCACCTCTTTTACATAAATTGTATATTATATGATTCTTTAACAGGTGTAGTGGAGCATGCATTCTTTTCAAATTCTGGAATGGGATTACAATCTGCAATGGCTATATTTCTTTTACCTCAACCCTAATATGGTGCTTCACGTGAACACTATGTCATTTCCTTTATGTTCAGTAACAATATCTCGTATTTATTTTGGCTATAATAGAAACCAATTGGGAATGGTTCAACAAATAAAACAGGGTGTTAGACAAGGTTGTGTGCTGCCACCAGATTTGTTTAATATTTACAGTGAGATTATTTTAAGATCCATAAGGGGCATGCCTGGAATAACAATTGGAGGTCATAACATAAATAATCTAAGGTATGCTGATGATACAGTCTTAATCGCTAAGAGTGAGAATGAGTTACAAGAAATGTTGGACATTATAGTGAAAGAAAGCAAAAATAAAGGACTCAGCCTTAATAGCAAAAAGACAGAGGTAATGGTAACAACAAAGAAAAAGACATCACCTCAAGTTTAACCTGATGGACGGGAGTGTGGCTCGCTGCAAGACATTAGTTTGTTGCTTTGTCCCGCTATATGATGTTCTTTAGCTTCGAAAGAACGCACATTTAAAAAATGTATAACTTGTTATCTATCCCAACAAAAAAACACGTTTCTAATGCTGGAATGTGGTGTAAACTAACACTTAGGAAATCTTCTATTGCCCCTAATCCTCGATAATCTAACTACTGTTTCAGAAGAGACTGCGTGGGCTTCCTAAGATTCTTAACATCCGATCCTCTAAAACTGCCACACTGAGGAAACAAAATTGAATGTCGTTGTATCATTTGAAATGTGATTCGTGTTGTAACGTGTATACGGTCATATTTTTGCTAAAGTGTGGTAAGATATCTTTTAAGACACACACACACACACAATCGGGTCGCGATAGCTCAGTGGTTAGTGAACTGGACTACAAAGGACAAGAGGTACGGTTCGATCGCAGGCGACGGCTTCCGGGTTCACCCAGCCTTAAATGGGTACCGGAATTTTTCTGAGAAAGTAAAGCGGCTCGGGCGAAATACCGACCACATTACCCCAAAAATCATGTGCTGAAGGTCTGTAAAATGTATGGTCACTAACACCATATTCCCTATACGCCACTTGGCGTGACGGGGGCTCTTTTCTTTTTTCTTTACACACAATTGGGTGGTAACGAATATGAAAGAGATATAAATAAATGCTAGGAGTTCCCTCAACGTAATATTTCGTATATAGTCGTTACTGTATGGCTCGCTGCAAGATGATAGTTTGTTACTTTGCCCCGCTATATAATGTTCTATAGCTTCCAAAGACAACGCACATTTAACAAATGTATAACCTGTTACATTTCTCAACATAGGTAGTCCAAGATTATGATCTATATACAAGTGTACCATCATCCTGCAGACCAGGTTTAACTATGTCGTCTAATGTAGGTGCATTTAAGTCAAGTATAAACAATCAGTTTCTGTCTCCCATAACTGAAAGTCGGCCCTATCGAAAACGATCTTCTTCTATTTCAGTCATCCTTTAAAACTGGGAACTATTGATATGGTGATTGATAACAACAAGATATGGTGATTGATAACAACAAGATATGGTGATTGATAACAACAAGATATGGTGATTGATAACAACAAGATATGGTGATTGATAACAACAAGATATGACTGACGGCATAATCTCTCATAAACTCACCGACAGCGCTACAAATGACATCGAGAATTTTTTGTTTATTTGTTTGGAAAAGTTGAGTCATCTCACTGAAATGTTCCTTCGGGTAGTCGGGGAACGTGTAGATCACATTCCAAAAACCTAAAACATGTATATAAATGTAACTAATGTGTCACTGCGAATGTAGGCGCTCTCCTAGTTCTGTAATCCTGGCTCTACAATTATCAGTATAGATCTGTCGGACATCATATGGAAGAATATCTAAAGCGTCATCGCCAACTGTTAGTTTCCTTCGTTTAGCACTGCCACTAGTCTCGCCTCACAATGTGCTAGCTCGTTTGTGTGATGCCGATGAAGAAATAGAAGGAGCCTGTATGGCGGTCGGTGAATGCTGCTGTAGTTCGTATGTCAATTGTCACTACTACTAAAGGAGTAGGGTGTCCGGTTAGCGCAATCGATAGGCGGTTGGCTTACCACGGCAACAGCCGGGGTTCGTTCCCTGGCGAGGACACCTGGGTTTTACTAATTCCCTAAAAATTAGTAGGAGCCGCGATAGCTCAGTGGTTAGTGAACTGGACTACTACGGACAAAGGGTAGGGTTCGATCCCAACCGACGGCTCCGGGTTCACCCAGCCTTAAATGGGTACCGGATTTTTTCTGGGAAAGTAAAAGCAGCACGGGCGTAATACCGACCACATTACCCCAAAAATCATGTGCTGAAGGTCTGTAAAATATAGGGTCACTAACACCATATTTCCCTATACGCCACTTGGCGTGACGGGGGGTACTTTACTTTACTTACTAAAGGAGTCACTGTACAGATGTCGTTTGGGCGAGTGGTAGAGATACAGGTAATTATACTGTTTGGTTTCTAGATGTCGAACATCGAATATTGGCAGATTCAGCCACGAGAGAATGTGTTCAGTATAATAGCATCCAGTATAAGACATTAACATGTTACCAAAATATGGACTAATCGTCATTGCTTCCTACCAACCGTCTGCGACGAAGCCAAAAACTAAATATATTTATAGTACCATCATCATTGCGTGCCGTCCTCCACATCGAAGGTTGGCTACCATCGAGCGCCATTCCACTCTTTCTCATGCTTTGATGGTGCAGATTGTCATGGGCTGACCTGTCCATCTTTTGATGTCACTCGTCCATGTTAGTCTTGGTCTGCCTCTGCTCTTTTACCTTGTATTTTCCCTTCCAATATTACTTTTATTAGGCTGTTGTGTCTTTTAACATGCCCCTACAATGTCATTTGTCTTGTTCTAATTGTGTTTAGTAGTTCTCTTGTCATTTAGTACCATAGTACCATTAAACTGTATAAACAATAAGGCGCATTGTTTGGAAAACGCATGTTTAATCATTATTTATGGGCATTTATTATTAATTAGAAATAAAAATGATTTTATTTATGGGTTTGATTACCTCTCTTTCCTTCAAAGTAACGTCACTTTAGTAAGTGCTGGAAATTGTTTTATTATTCCCCTTGAATGATCTTTGTTTATTTATCTAGCAAATTTTACATCTATCATTGGGCACAGACGGGCAAGCATTTTAACTATTGAGTTATTGAGTTATTTGCGGGTCATCGTCATTGCTTTCCGAACTTGCCATTGGTGCCAAGATCCCCTACTCAGCAAACCCCGCAGTGTCCAGTTTCTGCTGTCAAGCCATTCTCCTAAACTGTCTGGTATCATTTCTTTTTGCTTCCCTCTATCTCTTCGTCCTTCAATTTTGCCAGTTGTTACAATATATCCCAGATGTTCTCTTCTCATTACATGGTCAACAAATGATGATTGTTTCTTCCTAAAATTGGAAATTACTTCTAATCCTACCATTATGAAAACATTTTGGTATCTAATGTTTTCTTCTCATGTCTTTCTATTTTCTTAATTGAATTTGATGTTTTTGTTTTCGCACGCACTATTTTAGTTTTATTTTACACATAAAGAATAAATACTGTAAATGTACAAAATTAAATTAATGTTCTTTTTTTCGTACATGGAAACAGACAATTATAAGTCTTTACATTATACTATTACTTTCAACAATATTTACGTTTTTCTGTAATCAATTACTTCATCGGGTAATAACAAATCCAAGTTATTGATTGTCATACGCGCAGTTATTCCATTTAAAAAAAAATTATTTTTAGTTTTATTTCAGTAAATGTATTTATATTTTTGTGCAATATCAAATTAATGTTTCTTTTTAATTTTCGCATTTAAATATTTAGTCTTCATTTGCTTTAACTTGATTATTGTTCCTTGTGGTCATTTGACTTTAACATTACTTTAATGGGGCGTAGGTGAGTTGTGTCTTTGTTTACAACTAGCTGCGTTATTTGAGCTGCTTGGTCACTAGTCTTCCCTCTATACACTTTCACTTGGCGCTTGGTCAGACTTGGCATCATGAGAATGTGGAGTAGACTCTGGATAGATATTGCTCTTCAACACTACTGTTGACAGTCAGCTATGAGTCCCTGATTGCTTTCAGTGCTGGTGCTGACAATCAGCTATGATTCGCTGGTAGCTTTCTGTCCTGGTGCTGACAGTCAGTTATTATTCGCTGGTTGCTTTCTGTCGTGGTGCTGACAGTCAGCTATGAGTCGTAGGTTTTTTTTTCAGTCCTGATGCTGACAGTCAGCTATGATTCACTGGTTGCTCTCAGTCCTGGTGCTGACAGTCAGCTATGAATCGCTGGCTGCTCTCAGTCCTGGTGCTGACAGTCAGCTATTAATCGCTGGCTGCTCTCAGTCCTGGTGCTGACAGTCAGCTATGACAACATACATCTACTCCTCTACTAAGATTTAGAATGTCGCACAGAATGTTGTTTTACTGCGAGTATATTACAAATCCTGCCCACCTTTGAAAGCATAAAAGATTGAAGATTATGATGATGAGGATGAGGATGAGGATTATATACTTTAACTATTTTTCAAGAACCATAATATTGTTCATCACAGACCCTGTACACTCCGGTTTATTGTTCAGAATACCGACCTTTTATGTCAGCCGTCATAGTTCATTTGTTAGTGAACAGGACTACTACGGACAAGAGGTTGGGTTCGATCCTGACCAACGGTTTCCAGGTTACCCTAGTCTTAAATTGGTACCGAGATTTTTCTGGGAAAGTAAAGCGAAACGGGCGTAATACCGACCACATTACCCCAAAAATTACGTACCGAAGGTCTGTAAAAATGATGGTCACTAACACTATATTCCCTATATGCCACTTGTTGCGACGGGGATGTGCACTTTCTTTTACTTTTTATATCGACTTTATATGGGATAAATGTTTATCCTGTATCCCCTCCTACATTAGGGACATTTACAGTAAAATAAAAGTACCGGTCAGGCGTTGTATGTGAAGGTCCCTTTGCTGCGTTGCTAGGCGTATCTAGAATATTCTTTTAGCGAACATATTTCTCCATAACGACGGTGCATTGTTGTTGGGTGACGTGGTCGGTATTACGCCAGGCCGCATTTAATACAAAATAAAATCTCCGGCACAAATTTTTAGAGGCTCGGTGAACCTCGGAGCGTTGTCGATCCGGAAAAAAAAATCGACCACTTCTGGAAATCGAACCCAGACTGTTTTGACAAGTAAGCGAGTACATTAACCACTGAGCCTGTGCCACTTCTACGATGTATAGGTCATATGTTGTTAGTGCTTGCATTCCATCATGACACAGATTCATAGCTTGCTCCCCCCCTATTTGTTCATCAACAAAATAAACAATAACTCTGATATAGTTCATTGCACATTATGTCAGCGCATTTAATCTCATATACTTCAGTGATGAAGAGTCAAAAAAGACGTGAACAAATATTGTCAACAGCTTGTTTTCTGTTTACCAGATCTAATTTTTTTGTTTACATTCCGTGGAGTCATTTTCCTGACCTTTAACACTTTTCCCATCAACTTCAAATTGTTATTAACAACTTTAACTAATGCATTCTCACAATCTATAATTTGTGTTATTTTGCTGCACTGTCATTAGCATATATTTCCTGACCTTTCATTTGTTTATTTATCATAACCTTTCATTTTTGAACCTTTTCTGCCCTTTAATATGTGTACTTTTCTGAGCTTTCAATTACGCGCTTTTCTATTTATTCATTTGTATATTTTTATATTTCCGTGACTTTCTAATTGTTTATTTTCTAGACATTCATTCTCTATTTTACTGACCTTTCATTTGTATATTTCCCTGACTCTTCATTTCTGTATTTTCCTATTCGCCAGTGGCGTTGTTTTCTTCATTCGTTCATTTCATTTCTGTTATTTCAATAACCTCTCACTGATGTAGTTTGTCCGTCCTTTCATTTCTGTTATTTCAATAACCTCTCACAGATGTTGTTTGTTCGTCCTTTCATTTCTGTTATTCCAATAACCTCTCACAGATGTAGTTTGCCCGAGCTTTCATTTCTGTTATTTTAATGCTAGCATTGGTGTAGTTTGTCCGACCCTTCATTTCTGTTATTCTAATAATATCTCACAAATGTAATTTGTCCAATTTTTCATGTCTGCCATTTTAATGCTTACTTTGATGCAGTTTGTCCGACCTTTCATTTCAATTAATCTAATAATCTCTCACAGATATAGTTTGACCGAGCTTTCATTTCTGTTATTTTAAAACTAACATTTGTGTAGTTTGTCCGATCGTTCATTTCTGTTATTTTAATGCTAACATTTGTGAAGTTTTGTCTGATCTCTCATTTCTGTTATTTTAATACTAACATCTGTGTATTTTGTCCGACCTTTCATTTCTGTTATTTTAATGCTAACATTTGTGTAGTTTGTCCGATCTTTCATTTCTGTTATTTTAAAACTAACATTTGTGTAGTTTGTCCGACCTTTCATTTCTGTTATTTTAAAACTAACATTTGTGTAGTTTGTCCGATCTTTCATTTCTGTTATTTTAAAACTAACATTTGTGTAGTTTGTCCGATCTTTCATTTCTGTTATTTTAAAACTAACATTTGTGTAGTTTGTCCGATCTTTCATTTCTGTTATTTTAATGCTAACATTTGTGTAGTTTGTCCGATCTTTCATTTCTGTTATTTTAAAACTAACATTTGTGTAGTTTGTCCGACCTTTCATTTACGCATTTTGACTTCGAATTGGTGCAATTTTCTGACTTTACATTTGTATAGATACTTCTAGTTTCCATTTGTGTAATTTTATTAACTTTAACCTCATTGAATTTAGTTTAAAGCTTAAATAAATTTAGTCGAAGTAAATTCTTGCCATATTTCTTTTACTTTCAACTTGTATAAACTTATTGATGCAGCTTTTTTACTTTCTCTTGAATTCTTTAACATATTGTTTCTTTTGAGTTCCTTATATGATCGTTTCTTGCAATATTTGTACCAATCAATATGGCTGACACTATCTTTACAACTGACCATCGGTAGAACTCACAAAGCACACCACTTTATCGTAAAACAGAGTTAACAGATATGAACAAACTACGTGTCATCTTTTTCACACTTTCTTTGACATAAATATACAAAGTTTTTAAAATGTTTAAAGTAAATATTTATCAGTTTAAAATGCAGAATTAATTAACGTAAAATGTTATTTGTGTTAACAAATTAATGTAAAACATTTAAAATTCAATGTTAAACTCAATCTCTTCTGTCATACTATGGCAATGTTGGTACTAAATCTGCTATATTCAAAACAAATTGCCTTGTGGTAACTCGGGGAAAATATCTGGGAGTAAACAATGAGAGAACGTATGTGTACGAGCATCTTGAAGCATCGACGGTAAATGAGCCGCAGTCCAATTTAGTAAAGTAAAGTACAAAACTTGAACCGGCGTCTTAGCACGCGAGTTGAAACTCATATGTGCTCGGCCGTCTATCCAGAAATGTTCGGAGATTTCTGTATAGTGTCGCCTCAAGCATCGAAACTCACGATGCGAGGCAACATTCCTCACCTTCCCAGGGTAATATCCTGGTACCCATTTCTGCCAACGGCTGGGTCGGTCGTGGGGGTATTTTTTTTTTCCAACCACGAGTACAATTCACACTGCTCCCAGCGGGAATCGAACACGGGTTGTCCGAACGTCGGTAGACCAGTCGGGTGGTTTTCCCAACTAGGCTACCGAGGCCCCCGACCAGTCCAGTTTGTTAACGTCCACTTAAGACGTTCGGACAACCCGTGTTTGATACCAAATGAAAGCAATCTGAACTGTACTCGTGGTTGGGGAAAAAAAAAATTCTCGTGGTCCCGTTGGAAGAAATAGGTACCAGGGTTCATTCTCTGGGAAGGTTATGAATGGAGCCTCGCTCGTGAGTTACAATGCTTGAGGCGACACTAGACAGGAGTCTCTGAATACTTCTGGATAGGCGGCCGAGCAGATAAGGGTGAAAACCCACGTGCTAAGGCGCCGATTAAGAAAGGAATAAGAAGAACGGACATTTAATTTATGAACTTTGTCCCTTTTTCTGAACTTGTTGATGTGGAGGCAACAGAAACGTCCGCGAGAATGAGAATAGCTCAATCAGATCCGCCCATACATTTGAAAAGATGGCGTAGTCAGCCATGATATAGCGCGCCCAATGAGAAAGTTTCAGACATAACTCTTATTGCTTGGCCGTTGCATTTTCTTGAGAAATAAAATACTTCATGCTCTGTAAAGTCGTAAATAATTCCATCAATTTATGTACCCACTCTATTGTTGAAAATATATATATAGATAGATATTATTATGTATAAATATATATATATGTAGTAAATATATACAGATATATATGAGAAATATGATAAATAGAAGAAGTATGAGAAAAAGTGGGAGCCGCGAAAGCTCAGTGGTTAGTGAACTGGACTACAAAGGACTAGAGGTAGGGTTCGATCCCAACCGACGGCTCCGGTTCACCAGCCTTTAATGGGTACCGGATTTTTTCTGGGAAAGTAGAGCGGTTTGGGCGTAATACCGACCACATTACTCCAAAAATCATGTGCCGAAGGTCTGTAAAATGTATGGTCACTAACACCATATTCCCTATACGCCACTTGGCGTGACGGGGCTCTTTACTTTTTTATGAGAAAAAGTAGAACTAATGGAAAAAGATGAAATATAAGAAAAAAAGAAGCTTGAGAACAAGAAAAAATGTAAGAAAAATCAGAAGTATGACAAAAAGAAGAGTGAGGAAAAAGAAGAAGAGGAATAGTCAAGGATAGACGACTATCACGAAACTTTCCATCCATCCGACATTTTTTAAAATGCTGAAAAAAAAATATTCTTTTCGAATTCATTTTACCAGTTTCATTTTACTATCTATCTATCTATTGTCCTTTCGAGCCGAAGACGGCACATAGGGCAGAACCACAATCTCAAAAACAGAAACCTTGCGTGCCAAAATGGCACATATTGCAGAGATCACTGCTCTAAAATATATGGCGCTGTTTCCATAACAATACTTTTTACAATGACAGCTTGTCAAGCCATCGATCAATTCCTTAGTCGCCTCTTACGACGTGCCTGGAAGGTCACAGTGTCACTATTCATTTGACTACCTTTGCATCAAATAAAATGTGAGCCACTATTTATTTGTGTGAATTGAATTTTTCCATAACAAAGGTGTCGTTTTACAAAGCTAAAGTGTGCAGAGAGGAAACTTCCATTTAATGAAATAGTTAAAAATAATGAAATTAAAATAAATATACATTAAATTTATCAACAACACAACACTCAGATAGTACCGTTATAAGTAAACAAAAGTAAAGTGCCCCGTCACGCCAAGTGGCGTATAGGGAATATGGTGTTAGTGACCATACATTTTACAGACCTTCAGCACATGTTTTTGGGGTAATGTGGTCGGTATTAAGCCCGTGCCGCTTCACTTTCACAGAAAAAAAATCTGGTACCCAATGAAGGATTGGTGAACCTGGAAGCCGTCGGTTGGGATCGAACCCTACCTCTTGTCGTTTGTAGTCCAGTTCACTAACCACTGATAGTACCCCTATCCACAAACATTAATTTATGAATATTGATCTGCACATTGAACAAGCTGTAAAGAAATGTAATCATTAGAAGAAACGATGCATACAAATAAAATGATTTCTTAAGTTCTGCAGTCAGTTGCTTTGATTTTGAATTATTAACTTTCGTGCAGTATATTACTGCAAGCATCACTCCCATAACTATACACTTGCGTTGAAACAGATCCACCTACCTGTCAGTTCTTTCAAACAACACGGAAAAGTGATGGACATTTTAAAAAAAAATGTTCCATCTGACCAGAAATCTTGCAGACAATTTTTTTTTTTTAATGGTACTATCTTTGTAAAGATCAACTGCCTTCCTTGGGCCTCGTTTTTCCAGCCGACACTTTTTAGCTGATGGCTGTAGATTCTTTCTTTCTTTCTTTTCTTCATTTTCTTTCTTTCTATCTCTATTTTTTTCCTTCTATCTTTCTTTATTTTCTTTTTTCTTTCTTCTATGATTAATTTTTTATTTCGATCTTTCTTAATTATCTTTCTGTCTATCATTCGTATTTTCTAACTTTTGTATTGTCCCTCCTTCTTTCTTTCTTTCGTTCCTTCCTTCCTTCTTCATTTGCCTTTTGACGTCAAGGGGAGATATGTTTCGCAGTTTCTTGCTCTTCTATTGCCCTCTTCTGCAGTTATCCCTCCGAGTGTTTATATTTTTCCGTTTATCCACCTTTTCTTGTACGGCCTCTTGACCTGGTGTTCTCGTATCATTTGTTGCTCACGTGTATTAAATTTAGTTCTTTGCGTCTCATCTCATGCCGGAGCCCTTGATCTGTTGACGTCTTATGTTTTCAATAGCAGGTTCCGTTCCTAGTCTTTTTTAGATATGAATATGTTACCATATACATGTGTTTGTTTATGGACAACAAATCTATCATCATTGGAACAGTGTCAAGCAGCGCTCAAAACTCTTCTCTTGTAATTGATTATTATTTCAGCGCAATATATGGATCCGTAATACCAGCCAGGGTCTGAAGGTTATTTAGGAAAATTAAACAATGATGTCCTAACATCATCAAGCAGTATACATTAACCAAAAAAAAATATGACGATCATCATTTTCAGGAGGACGTGAACTTCCGGTGAATGTGGTGGATACCAGGAACCATTGAAGGTTATGTCTGAAAAATGATCCTTGTTGCAGTTTCCTCATATTCCAAGTCCGGCTTGTTGCAGGAGATACTGAATTAAGTGCTCTGTGCACACCGTGAGCTGTGTGTTTCATCCGTTTTGATCGTATTTCGATATTCCGATTGTTTACGATGAATGATGATATCATATGACAGGGAATGGTTTTCTGTGTTCACGTTCTGTACGGTTTCGTCTTATGTCTTTTGGCGTTTGCTGAGGCTACTATGATTTGGTCTACAGCTAATTTTCTTTGTTTTGCAGATGAGATAGTAATTCGGATGATTCCACTGACACGGGCGGTTGAGCAATTATGGATTTTAATTTTAAGTTTGCAGTGATACCGGGGCCCTCCATAACCATAACCATTATACAATACTGCATCAGCGATGTTAAGAATAGTGTATCTGCCTTTTGATTCCATTGAATTATGATATTTACAGACTTCTTTATGTTTTCCTATTTCAAAATTGGTTTTCCCCTGCTCAATGCCAGAAATCGTGACATGAGTTTTACCTTCCGTCTTAGAAAGGATTAGGTACTTAATGTAACATCCCTCGCATTTATGAAGGAACTGTCAAGATATTTTATTCCTGAGACTAGTACCACAGACCAAATCCTTTCAGATTTTCTAAGGTGTAATTTGTATTTAATTACAACAGAAACTAGTCATATATTAAATCAGCAAATTAGTAATTATTTATCCATGAAATTAGTATTACATTTATTGAGAAAGCCCGTCATGTATTTAATTCTATAAAATAGCCACTTATGTATTCAATAAACTAGCATTTTATTTATTCAAGAAATTAGCCTTAATTTAAAAACATTAATGTCATCTTCTTTCTGGAACTAGTAGTTTAAGTATAAAATAGTAATTACTTATTTCTTTAATAACATACCCCTTCATTGTCTGGTTAATATTACATTACGTTTAAAGGACCGGTACTACTAAAACAAATTATTTTGATTTGTTCAACAAAACAAACAATAATAAGTAATTAAACAAATGGGTATGATTTCTCTCACATTAGCTTATAAAAAAATATATTTATTAGACGTGTCGTATTTTACATTAATTTTTCCAGGTTTTAATAGCAGTGACATCATATTTCATAACAGATGTTAAATCCAATCCTTAAAAAAGGTTTAGGTAAATAAATTAAAACCTGCAAAAACATAACGTTGTACTTTATTCAATAAAACTGCAATATCCTTAGAACCGTATGCAAACTGTTGTTACATTTTGCGGTCAATGAATTTGAGTTTGAAGTTTTGTGGAGCTACCATCATTCCAAACGCTTCTTTCCTTGGAGGTAGCTTCGATCTGTCAGCTGGTTCAAGTTTGAAACGTTGAAAAATGGCTGATAGAAAGAGAAAAAGTTCCATTCTAGCTAGAGATTCTCCCAGACATGTTCTTCCTCCGATAGAAAATGGGATGAGTTCTTCCCGGTTGATGAGAGCTCCATTTTGGTCGATAAATCTCTCTGGTCTAAAGTTTTCAGGGTCTCTCCAGATTTTCTTGTCGTGGTGAACTGAATCTAGTATTGGCCACACTGTACATCCTTTAGGGAAGGTAAACCCGCCATACTCAAATGTTTGGCTCACCTCTCGCTGTATACCAATTGGAATAATACTTGCCATTCGTTGTGTCTCCATGATGACCGCGTTCATGTACACAAGTTTGGTCTTGTCCTTCATGTTCGGGGTGCGTTCGATTCCCACAACAGCTTCTAATTCACGGAAGAGCTTTTCCTGCACCTCAGGATAATGCAACATGTAAAGGAAGCACCACAAAATGGAGACGCCTATAGTATCTGTTCCAGTAACAAAAAGAATTCTCACAATACTAATCAGATTTCTTTCATCCAAGTTTGTACGGACACCTTTATCTTTCATCTTCTTCATTTCCTTCAGGTAAGCTGAAATAAAACTTTGAGGTTCTTCGTTCTCATTAAATTCTTCTTTATATTTTTTAATGAAAGGTTTGGTATAGTTTTCATTAACTTTATTTGCGGACTGTATCCACCTTTTTGCTTTAAAAATGTCCCCAGGTAGATAACATAATTGCTTTAGCGGAGTTATAATCATCATTAATGCATAATATCTGCCGTAAATAAATAAAGGTTCCATAAACTGGACAAAGTAAGGATCGTCGTGGTCAAATCTTTTCCCAACACAAACCGAAGAAATTATATTTGATACAGCAACAATGAACAGATTCTTAACATCTTCTGCTTGTCCATTAAGAGCTGCGAGTCTGTCAATTACAACTGCCACTTCTGTTTGGATTTTCTCTGCCATTAAATTCGTTCCCATTCCAAAGTTTCGTAAGATCGATAAAGATGTTGTTCTTTGTTCACTCCAGTTGTCGTCCTTCGCAGAGAGAATGCCGATGTTGATTTCGTTGAGAAGTTCATCACCATAATTTTGTTGAGCATTAACAATGTAGTTGGCTCGCTTAACCCAAATGTCTTTGATGTCCTTGAAGTCATTGACCAGGATATTGAGTTGTCCAGCTGTGTCCAAACTGTAAATGCTTCCAGTTGTTCTTCTCCACGTCTTTAGTTTCTCCCGAAAATTTCCAAGAAGCAGGAAAAAGTGCCCGAAAAATGGCCACGGTTTGATCGGAAAAGGGGGTATGTTGACCTTAGAGTATGGTCTTCTGCTCTTTGTCCAGACCCAGTAAATGAAGAGGACTGTTAGAGTTGCCAGCAGTAACTGGAATGTGTTGAGATCAAGGGAGACCATTTTTGTTGCGTTTGTTTCTTGTCAAGTGCTCAACCTGAAGAAATCGATTGATACATTTTTTATAACATTGTGGTTATTGATTAGCATTAACAGATTTAGTTTACCTAAAGCGACATTAAAGGTGTCCATATGCACTCAACACTAAGTAAAGGTATGTATGCTCTAGGAAGTAAAGGTATGCATACTCTAGTAAGTAAAGATATGTATGCTCTAGGAAGTAAAGGTATGCATACTCTAGTAAGTAAAGTTATGCATACTCTAGTAAGTAAAAGTAAGCATACTCTATTAAGTAAAGGTATGCATACTCTAGTAAGTAAAGATATGTATGCTCTAGGAAGTAAAGGTATGCATACTCTAGTAAGTAAAGTTATGCATACTCTAGTAAGTAAAAGTAAGCATACTCTAGTAAGTAAAGGTATGCATACTCTAGTAAGTAAAGTTATGCATACTCTAGTAAGTAAAGGTATGCATACTCTAGTAAGTAAAGGTATGCATACTCTAGGAAGTAAAGGTATGCATACTCTAGTAAGTAAAGTTATGCATACTCTAGTAAGTAAAAGTAAGCATACTCTAGTAAGTAAAGTTATGCATACTCTAGTAAGTAAAAGTAAGCATACTCTAGGAAGTAAAGGTATGCATACTCTAGTAAGTAAAGTTATGCATACTCTAGTAAGTAAAAGTAAGCATACTCTAGTAAGTAAAGGTATGCATACTCTAGTAAATAAATGTATGCATACTCTAGTAAGTAAATGTATGCATACTCTAGTAAGTAAATGTATGCATACTCTGTGCCGAACTAAACTCAGTTCTGTTAAGGCCTCTAGACTGTCGTTGAATGAGTCGAAATCTCGTCGCACACCCTCCCACCTTCGTTGATCATTTCCTACAACATTTTGAACTTTACCAGCCAATATTTAAAAAAAAACCATTGTTATTACACAAAATAAACATAAAGAATTGTTTATATCACTAAAGAAATGAACAAATTTGTTATTAAACAAAAATTATGAAACAATATTCTACGATATTATTCATCACAAAAATATATATAAGGCATATTAATAAGCTAACAAGTCTTTCAATATTTATTTTTCTATGTTATTTTTTTCCTGTGAAATTTGTCTAATACTGGATAGCTTGGTGTCATTACATGGAAAACAGTCAACATCAGATTTGATACGATGCAGTGTAGATAGAAGATTGTGGACGGGCGTGATTGCCGACGCCAACAGATGTTGCATATGATGATGATGAAATCTTTCAGGATATCAGAAAAGGTACAAATGTAAATATTGTGTGGAACCGATGAAAAGCAGAAAAAATAAACGTGAAATTGTATTGGTGAGCTAAACTCTAATGGGGGTACAAAATATAACGTTTCGAATACAAATCTTCATCAGAATTTATTACTAAACAGCACTTTCATTCATCTCATTGCTAGTTTCCTCCCTTTATGGTCAAGGTTAAATATGGGGTATATGGGCTAAACATGGGGCATCTGGGCTAAACATGGGAGATGTGGGCTAAACATGGAACATCAGGGCTAAACATGGGACATCTGGGCTAAACATGGGACATCTGGGCTAAACATGGGGCATCTGGGCTAAATATGGGCATCTGGGCTAAACATGGGGCATCTGGGCTAAACATTGGGCATCTGGGCTAAACATGGGACATCTGGGCTAAACATGGGGCATCTGGGCTAAACATGGGACATCTGGGCTAAACATGGAACATGTGGGCTAAACATGGAACATCTGATCTAAACATGGGACATCTGGGATAAACATGGGAGATGTGGGCTAAACTTGGGACATCCGGGCTAAACATGGGACATCTGGGCTAAACATGGGAGATGTGGGCTAAACATGGGACAACAGGGCTAAACATAGAACATGTGGGCTAAACATGGAACATCTGAGCTAAACATGGAACATGTGGGCTAAACATGGAACATCTGAGCTAAACATGGAACATCTGAGCTAAACATGGAACATGTGGGCTAAACATGGAACATGTGGGCTAACCATGGGACATCAGGGCTAAACATGGGACATCTGGGCTAAACATGGGAGATGTGGGCTAAACATGGGACATCAGGGCTAAACATCGAATATGTGTGCTAAACATGGAACATCTGAGCTAAACATGGAACATGTGGGCTAAACATGGAACATCTGAGCTAAACATGGAACATCTGAGCTAAACATGGGACATCTGAGCTAAACATGGAACATCTGGGATAAACATGGAACATCTGAGCTAAACATGGGACATCTGAGCTAAACATGGGACATCTGAGCTAAACATGGGACATCTGTACTGAATACGTGATATCTGGGCTAAACATGGAACATCTGGGCTAAACATGGAACATCTGGGCTAAACATGGAACATATGGGATAAACATGGAAAATCTAGGATAAACATGGAACATCTAGGATAAACATGGAGCATCTGGGATAAACATGGAACATCTGGGATAAACATGGAACATCTGGGCTAAACATGGAACATCTGGGCTAAACATGGAACATCTGGGCTAAACATGGAACATCTGAGCTAAACATGGAACATCTGGGCTAAACATGGAACATCTGGCTAAACATGGAACATCTGGGATAAACATGGAACATCTGGGATAAACATGGAACATCTGGGATAAACATGGGACATCTGAGCTAAACATGGGACATCTGAGCTAAACATGGGACATCTGAGCTAAACATGGGACATCTGAGCTAAACATGGTCGACTGTACAGTGTTTATCTGTGTTTAAAAGCCAAAACTGGAGGTCCGTACAAATATAACAATATGATGAGATTGATGTAAGTCTCTTTCTTTTTACCACAACACCTGTGATTCGTGTGGAGAGATCCAGCAAGAGATTATAACTTTAGATTTATTAAACATATTTCTCCCAAGTAAACAACTCAATTAATATTTTGAACATTACAAACATCACCAACACGTTCTATGACTGATGTTGTAGGTGATCATGTCTCTCCACAACTTTCGATCTCGACAATTATTTATCATTTCTGTTGTTGACCTTCTTCCAGCCCATTCTCTTAAGCTATATGGTATTTTTTCTCTTTGTTTTCCTCTATCTCTTCGACCCTCGATTTTCCCGGTTGTTACAATATATTCCAGTTGTTCCCCTCTCATTATATGGCCAAAAAATTATGATTGTTTCTTCTTACTGTTACAAACAAAGGTAAACAAAAATAAAGACCTGTCTATTTGCAGGAAAACTACAAACAAGACTATATTTAGTGTCTTTTAGCCTAATATGAGCCGTCATATAAATAATAATTTCTTTCTTCTTTGATAAGAAAATATCAGCAAATAAATAAGCAAATTAACAAAATTCTACAACAAGTAACAAGTATTTGGACACAATGTTCACAGAAGATGAAAAACTAGACAGAGAAATTGACATGAGAATACAAAAAGCACATGCTGTCACATATCAGTTTTCACAATTGCTAAGACATCCAAACATTTATATGCCAGCTAAACAACAAATGATAAATAGCATTTTCATACCAACTTTGTGCTATGAAAGTCATACATGGACCCTTTCTAAATCACATTTAAGAAAGATCAATACATGTGAGATGCGATGCTTGAGAAAAGTAACAAACAACACAAGAAGATATAGAATACCAAATGAAACCATAAGAAAAATGACAGGAACAAAACCCTGCCATGAATATATGTAACAACAACAACTTAAATGGTTTGGCCACCTGGTCAGAATGAATCCTCACCAATCCCCATCAAAGGCGTTCTTCTCAAGAATGCAGGAAAAAGACCAAGAGGAAGACCCAGAAGAAGATGGATAGATGCAGTGACAGAGACATGTAACAACAAAGGAATCTCACTAATTCAGACAGTTCGAGCAGCTCAAGAACGACAAATGATATAATCACGACACATTTTAGGTATCAGTGAAAAGAGAAAAGAGAGAAGAATAACAACAAAATGCTATTAAAAGATACAATGAAACATTATATTTAATTGATTATTAAGAATTGTCAGAAAGTATATAGATTTACTTACTTCGACTACACACATATTAATCACTTTTAAGTTTGTAATATATTACCCATTTCACATATGTTTTTATTTTTAGTGCAATACAAATGTCACCTACCTTTCACTTACTAGAACAGATATATAAGGAGCATGGCGTAATAATGAAAACATCACATACATGTATTCATAATAGGTTAACAAAACCTGCCTGCCAACTGCAACTACGACTGTATTACTGCTCATGTCAGTTACTGACGTATGTTCATTCTCAAACAGCAAACGTTGACATGTACAGAACTAAGCGTCTCTTGTGTTTGTTCAGACTTGCATGTGACTGATCTTTACAAGATAAAAACATGAAGTTATTCACTTGTTCCTGCATGCTAGAAAACCTTCATGGCTAATGTAGACTTCTGTAACAGTGAAGTGAAGCATGCATTCTTTTCGAGCAGTGATATCCAGATGAATGTGTCTCCTATTTGAGCATTCACCTACATTGCAGCTATTCTAATGTCAAAAAGACTGAGCAATATTTACCCATTGGCGCAACCTTTGCGACTGGTAAGGGGGGGACCTATGCGACTGGTAAAGGGGTGGGGAGGAGGGGTGTTTCCTAGTGAAATATAAATAAACAGAAGCTCCTTTAAATATTGTTTGCAATAAAATATATAATTTTGTTGGGGAAATACCTTATTTTAGATGATTCATTATATCATCATCATCATCATAATTATCATCATCATCATTATAATTATCATCATCATCATCATCATAATTATCATCATCATCATCATCATAATTATCATCAAATGATCTGTCCAACAGTGTACGTCACTATTGTAACTGCTAGTTTGTTACATCCATGTTGCCCGTCTCTATAGGAGTAGTGTATAGGGAGTGCTTAATGCTTTAATCAAATCGATACTACATCACTTCGATGACAGCTTGCGGGGAATTAACCCTGAATTTTTTTATGTGTCAATCTAAGTCATCTTAATTGTGCATTTGTTTCACGTGGACGCTATATCCTGTAGATAAATAAACGGGACAAATCTAAAACAAGTGCAGAGCGTCAAATATTGGGCTCTATAATAACATCAGACGGAAGGTGCGCTGCAGAAGTAAAATGTAGAATAGCTCAGGCCAAAATAGCATTTCTTAAAATGAAAAACATATTGTGCAATAAGTCCACGCCAATAGAAGTGAGAAGGTGAGTTCAATTGTGCTATATAGAGCCAATTCTCTATATATAGAAGTGAATCATGGTCAGTAAAGAAGCAAATGAAAGGACGATTGGAGGCCACAGAGATGGGGTTTCTCAGAGATGTTGAAAGTTCTCTGGACAGTTAAAAAGACCAACGAGGACATTCTCAAAGAGGCCAACAAAAAGAAAGGAATCTCCTAAAAAAAACATCAGAAAGAAGCAATCGACATGTGTTCGGGCGCATCATGAGAATAGGAAATTTGGAGTATTTGGTTACAACTGGTAAAATAAAAGGAAAGAGATACCGCTGACGACAAAGAGAGAAGATACTAGATAGCGTGGTGTTATGGCATGTCAAACAGTCTACGATATGATTTATACGATGTACTGTAGATAAGTTAATGGATGCTTACGCAGAATAAAATGATGGAAATAGCAGGACAAAATCACTAACATAGAATTATGGAAATGTACCAGTCAAATACCAGTGGGTAAAGAGATACAGCGTAGGCGATGGCGCTGGATAGGACACACACTGCGGAAACCAACTGAGAGTATCACACAACAGGCCCTTTTTGGAATCCCCAATGGAAAATGCAAAGAGGAAGACCAAGCAATTTTTGGAGAAGACAGATAGAAGCAGAGATGAAGATTATGAGGAAGATATAGAATAATTTTAAAAGAATGGCAGAAAATAGAACGACTTGGAAAGTGTTTGTTGAAGACCTGTGCTCGACTGCGAGCTTTAAGGTAGAAGAGGCTGTAGATAGAGAATTGTGGACGACTCGTTAGCTCTACGCCAACCGTTATGCGCATGATGATGATGATATTGTGTTCTTCAAAGTAAGGTTTTTCCTTATTTATTTTCATTTCTGGTATTGTCATGACAGAGATAGGAACGCCATGTGGCATTATCTGAGAATAACGTTGTGATGGTCCCAACACAAAGACACAATGAATAAACCCATATTTGAAGAATTGTTTCCTATAATACTTCATCTCTAATAAGGGTTCAGTAACAGAGCTGAAAATTGTTAGTGAATCATAGCGGACCGCTTGCGCCAGGATCGGTGGACTAGAACTATCAAGACCCTTCTCCACCTCTTCGCGATGCCCCTACAGACGAACCTGTCTAGTCTGGCAAAATGTTTATGAATCGTGAGGGAAGGCAACCCAGTACTCAGAAATGTGCTGAAGTCGGAAGCAAAAGGTCGCAAATATCATAGTCCTGCTGCAAACCACGACGCGACACATCTACACCAATTAACATCCTTTTAAGGGCAGATGACGAAGAGGTCAAACTATTTCTTTAGTCATGGTGTGAAAGCAATCAAGCCATCTATAATTAATACATCTACTTTTCATCTGTTTTCCATTGTACGCCGCATCTGCTTGCTAATTAAAACAAAAAGTATTAACATCTTTGAAACTGTTCTAACAAATTTCCAGAAATTGTCCCGTTAACATCTTTGAAACTGTTCTAACAAATTTCCTGAAATTGTCCCGTTAACATCTTTGAAACTGTTCTAACAAATTTCCAGAAATTGTCCCGTTAACATCTTTGAAACTGTTCTAACAAATTTCCTGAAATTGTCCCGTTAACATCTTTGAAACTGTTCTAACAAATTTCCTGAATTTGTCCCGTTAACATCTTTGAAACTGTTCTAACAAATTTCCTGAAATTGTCCCGTTAACATCTTTGAAACTGTTCTAACAAATTTCCTGAAATTGTCCCGTTAACATCTTTGAAACTGTTCTAACAAATTTCCAGAAATTGTCCCGTTAACATCTTTGAAACTGTTCTAACAAATTTCCCGAATTTGTCCCGTTAACATCTTTGAAACTGTTCTAACGAATTTCCTGAAATTGTCCCGTTAACATCTTTGAAACTGTTCTAACAAATTTCCTGAAATTGTCCCGTTAACATCTTTCAAACTGTTCTAACAAATTTCCAGAAATTGTCCCGTTAACATCTTTGAAACTGTTCTAACAAATTTCCTGAAATTGTCCCGTTAACATCTTTGAAACTGTTCTAACAAATTTCCTGAAATGTGAACCTGCCAGGTGTTTCGAAGTTTGTGTACTGTGCTGAAATATTTGTGTATTAAAAGGCTTAGAACATGAACGGACACTGTCCTACTAGAATGACGACCACCGTATGTACATGGCAATGTCATTTTGTGTCGTCAGCTTTCTGCTGGGCTTTCTGTTAACGTTACGTCACGTGAAGTCTTCAACCAATGAAAGAAGGCGACCCGACTCATCCCGCCTCCACATTTAACAACATTAAAGAGATTAAAATAGAGAAGAGAATAGTAGTGTAGCAAGCACAATGCGTGCAGGAGACTCATCAAACATCATCAGGTGCCTTACCGGTTGGCGTAGGTGATCATGTCCTTCCACAATCTTCTATCTACAGTGCATTGTATCAGTTCTGTTGTTGATTGTTTTCCATGCCATGACACCAAGCTATAAATTATTTTCTCTCTTTGTCGCGTTCGCGATCTCTCTTTCCTTTTATTTTGCCAGTTGTAACCAAGTATTCCAACTTTCCTCTTCTCATGATTGTGCCCGAAAAATGTTGATTATTTCTTTCTGATGTATTTTAAGAGCTCCCTTTTTGTGTTGGCCTCTGAGAATTTCTTCGTTGGTCTTTTCAACTGTCCTAGGAACTTTCAACATTCTTCTGAGAAATCCCATCTCTGTGGCTTCTAATCCTCTTTTCATGTGTTTGTCTACTGTCCATGATTCGCTTCTATAGGTCAGATTTGGTTCTATATAGCACCGATGAACTGTCTTTCTCACCTCTATTGACATAGATTTGAGACTCAATAACAAAACAAAAAACAATATCTGTACGGCATTAGTCCATTACTTAAGCCTGGAGAAATGAAAATAAATATATAGATAAAAAAAAAATAGACAAAACAGGATGACTAAAGCTTAAAGTAATAATTGGACATAAATCGAGGAACGAAGAGATAGAGGGAAAAAAGAGATAGAGGGACGAAGAGATTGAGGGAAGCAAAGAGACAGAGTGACGAAGAGATAGAGGGAAACAAAGAGATAGAGGGGCGAAGAGATAGAGGGACGAAGAGATAGAGGGAAGCAAAGAGACAGAGTGACGAAGAGATGGAGGGAAACAAAGAGATAGAGGGGCGAAGAGATAGAGGGAAACAAAGAGATAGAGGGACGAAGAGATAGATGGAAGCAAAGAGATAGAGGGAAGCAAAGAGATAGAGGGAAGCAAAGAGATAGAGGGAAGCAAAGAGATAGAGGGAAGCAAAGAGATAGAGGGAATAAAGAGATAGAGGGGCGAAGAGATAGAGGGAAGCAAAGAGATAGAGGGAAGCAAATAGATAGAGGGACGAAGAGATAGAGGGAAGCAAAGAGATGGAGGGAAGCAAAGAGATAGAGGGAAGCAAAGAGATAGAGGGAAGCAAAGAGATAGAGGGAAGCAAAGAGATAGAGGGAATAAAGAGATAGAGGGGCGAAGAGATAGAGGGAAGCAAAGAGATAGAGGGAAGCAAATAGATAGAGGGACGAAGAGATAGAGGGAAGCAAAGAGATGGAGGGAAGCAAAGAGATAGAGGGAAGCAAAGAGATAGAGGGAAGCAAAGAGATAGAGGGAAGCAAAGAGATAGAGGGGAGCAAAGAGATAGAGGGAAGCAAAGAGATAGAGGGGAGCAAAGAGATAGAGGGAAGCAAAGAGATAGAGGGAAGCAAAGACATAGAGGGAAGCAAAGACATAGAGGGAAACAAAGACATAGAAGGAAGCAAAGACATATAGGGAAGCAAAGAGATAGAGGGAAGCACAGAGATAGAGGGGAGCAAAGAGGAAAAGGTACCAGACAGCTTTAGAGAATGGCTTGGCAGGAGTTCAACAACAAGAATGATAAATAACTGTCGAGATCGAAAGTTGTGGGGAGGCATGATCACCTACGCCAGCAGGCCCGGTACTTGATGATGATGATGATGATGAATAATTGGACGACACAAATTAGTTCATCGTTTCGGCCAAAAGGCTTTCAGTAGGAACAAAGATAAAGCACACACACAGATATGTATCTTAAACAAAGAATCATCATCGTCAAGTATCGGGCCTAGTGGCGTAGGTGATCATGTCTCTCCACAACTTTCGATCTCGGCAGCTATTTATCATTTCTGTTGTTGACCTTCTGCCAAGCCATTCTCTTAAGCTGTCTGTTATTTTTTTTCTCTTTGCTTCCCTCTATCTCTTCGTCCCTCAATTTTTCCAGTTGTTACAATATATTCCAGCTGTACCTTTCTCATTACATGGCCAAAAAATGATGATTGTTTCTTCCTAATATTGGAAATTAGCTCTCTTTTTGCTTTGACCTCTTTCAGAACCTCTTCATTACTCTTCTTAGCTGTCCATGGTATTCTCAACATTCTTCTGTAAAACCACATTTCTACAGACTCCAGTGATTTTCTTGTCTGTTGTCCATGATTCGCATCCGTATGTTAAGACTGGCTCTATATAACATTTAAGAACTCTTTTTCTTGTTTCTATTGTCAAAAATGGATTGCATAGTATCTTCCTCATTTTTTGGAAACTGCTTTTGCCTGAGCCATTCTACATCTCACCTCTTTTGTACATCTTCCGTCTGAGATTAACAAAGTTCCAAATATTTAAATGCATTCACCTGTTTTAATATTGTTCCACTTGTCTTTATTTTGCACTGAGGTGGTGTCTTTTTCCTTTGTTGTTACCATTACCTCTGTCTTTTTGCTATTAAGGCTGAGTCCTTTATTTTTGCTTTCCTTCACTACAATGTCCAACATTTCTTGTAACTCATTTTCACTCCTAGCGATTAATACTGTATCATCAGCATACCTTAGATTATTTATATTAAGACAAACAAAGAATAATAAATAATACAAATTATTTTTTTTTCCTTTTAATTCTTTGCTCTGACCTATATATTTTTAGTTCGTTTCTCTTTACATTTAGCTTTACTGCAGTTTCGCATTTGTATGTATTTGTATGCATTTGTATGCATTTGTATGCATTTGTATGCATTTCTTTGATAAGATCTTATTTGAACCTCTTACCAGGGAGGCATATAGAACTGGTGGACAAAGGCCGCTTCTCGTGAACAGTCTACGTCAGGCTTTCAGGCCTGAGATGTTATTTCACGTCGGAAGGGAATAACTTCCAAAGTGTGGTATTCCCACGCACATTCTCCTGCTCTCGAGCACAACAATTTATCAAATCGGTCACTCGGATAAAGTAATTTAATGTGCAAGGCCACAGATATGGATGGGTTGTTGGGTGGTGTAGGGATACGACGTCCGCCACAAGACAGAAAGGACCCGGTTTCAAAACCCACGAGCCAGAAGCGATGGTGATTTTTTTTTTTTTTTTTTGACATTTGGTTTTAAAAGACCAACTAGGAAAGTCTCAGAGAGGTCAACACAAAAAGGAAGCTCATAAAAAACATCAGAAAGAAACAATCAGCATTTTTCGGGCACATCATGAGAAGAGGCAAGTTAGAATACTTGGTTACAACAGGCAAAATACAAGGAAAGAAAGATCACGGATGATAAATAGAGAAAATACTGGATTGCTTGGTGTCATGGCATGGCAAACAGTCAACAAGAGAACTGATATAAAAGTAAAAAAAGTAAAGTACCCCCGTCACGCCAAGTGGCGTGTAGGGAAATATGGTGTTAGTGACCCTATATTTTACAGACCTTCAGCACAAGATTTTTGGGGTAATGTGGTCAGTATTACGCCCATGCTGCTTTACTTTCCCAGAAAAAAAATCCGGTACCCATTTAAGCCTGAGTGAACCCGGAAGCCGTCGGTTGAGATCGAACCCTACCCCTTGTCCGTGGTAGTCCAGTTGATATGAAGCACTACATATAGAAGATGGTGGAAGGACATGATCGCCTACGCCAACCGGTATGGTACATGATGATGATAATGATGAAAAATTAACACATTGCTTCTTAGTTTGACATTACCGTTCCTTGATATCTTGGATAGTGAGATCTGACGTCTAGCCCTCTCTGGGTAGTGAGATCTGATGTCTAGCCCTCTCTGGGTAGTGAGATCTGATGTCTAGCCCTCTCTGGGTAGTGAGATCTGATGTCTAGCCCTCTCTGGGTAGTGAGATCTGATGTCTAGCCCTCTCTGGGTAGTGAGATCTGATGTCTAGCCCTCTCTGGGTAGTGAGATCTGATGTCTAGCCCTCTCTGGGTAGTGAGATCTGATGTCTAGCCCTCTCTGGGTAGTGAGATCTGATGTCTAGCCCTCTCTGGGTAGTGAGATCTGATGTCTAGCCCTCTCTGGGTAGTGAGATCTGATGTCTAGCCCTCTCTGGGTAGTGAGATCTGATGTCTAGCCCTCTCTGGGTAGTGAGATCTGATGTCTAGCCCTCTCGGACAGCAATAGTAGACAGGGGGCCCCATGTGCACTCACGTACTTTAAAAAACCATTAGCAGTTAAACTCGAAAATAGTAGGCCTTACATTTGACCACTGCCCAAGCAAAACTATCAGCAGAAACCTTCCCGTGGATCCCAGGCCGTACTGCGGAGTTCGTGCACATGGGCCTCGTTTCTCGTCGGATTTTCTCGAGATTATCAAGTGGGATATTATCAAATGTCCATGTTTCTGCACCATATAGGAGTATTGAGAAAATGTTACATCTTCTCAATATTCCTATATGGTGCAGAAACATGGACATTAGACAAAAAAAAACAGAACAGAGAATTGAAGCCTTTGAAATGTGGATATATAGAAAAATAGGTAGAATTGGATGGAAGGATAAGAAAACAAAGGATGAAGTCTTAAAACAACTAAAAATGAAAAGAGAACTACTAAACACAATTCAAACAAGACCAATGCGATTTTTGGGCCATGTTAAAAGACACAACTGCCTACTAAAAGTAATCCTGGAGGAAAAATACAAGGTAAAAGAGACAGCAGCAGACCAAGACTAACATGGACGAGTAACATCAAACGATGGACAAACCAGCCTATGACAACTTGCACCATCAAAGCAAGAGACAGAGCAGAATGGCGCTCCATGGTATCCAACCTTCGTTCCGGAGACGGCATTCGATGATGATGATCAAGTGGGAAATCGGAGCACCTATGGAATCGTCTGGTGTGTAGTTATGGTGATTCTAACAACAAAATATTGGATGTACATCTTCAGCATCATGCTCTTCTTCATATACTTTGTTTGTTTGTTTGTTTGTTTGTTTTCTGTAATGTTTTCATTGAAAAATCTCAGAGCTGCAAAGTCAATGTTCTCACCAGTTCAAGACACGCTCATTTATGATTATGTATGTTTCACATCAAAACTGTCACAGTGATCTCTGTAGGTTGGGAAGGTCAATTAACAGTCTTCGGCTTTATTGTACCTTGTTTGGAAAAGGTTCGTGGAAGATAGGATACCACTGCTGAAATAAGTCGATGGAACAGGCAGGTGTCAACATTTTATCCACCCAGTTACGTAGTTACGCCCCTGATCTTTCAGTGACCACCCTAAACTCACAGCTGTGTTTCGCGAACGATTTGATGGTATCAACATTTTCGCGCATTAATCACGTAGTAAAAAAACACATAATTGTCTCTTCTCTTTGTGTATGTACTTTGTATATATATCATGGCAAGTGGACTTTGATATATTAATGTAACGATGACAAATATGTGTTGTATGCAATTGGTAGTTTTGGACAAAACTAATAGATGCAAGAATTGTGCTATGTATTTTATATGATGGTCTTGTAGAACTGGTAAGGTGTCATGGCTAATATATGCATACAAATCGAAAGATGAATGTGAAGCAGAAATGAACAAGAAATAGAAAAAATGGTATGGTTAAAGTTTTACGTCATTAATGGACGACACAAATGAACGATGTTTCGGCACAATGGGCCTTCAACAGGAACAAACAAAGCACACACACAGCGATATGTAAGTAAATAAAATTAGTCCTACATAGCTAAATAATAATGAAGCATTTAAATTAAAATAATTTCGAACTAGTAAGAAAAATACAAATATAAATGTGTTTTCTGTACACCCCAATTGTGATCAGAAGGAAAATGGGATCCGTTATACCAAACCATTTTTATTTCTTTTTTTTCCCATTTATTTTTCTTGTGGCACTGGCTTTTTCTTTGTTGAGACTTACTGTAATAATATCATCATCATCATCATGTGCCATACCGGTTGGCGTAGGCGATCATGTCCTTCCACAATCTTCTATCTACAGTGCATCGTATCAGTTCTGTTGTTGACTGTTTCCCATGCCATGACACCAAGCTATCCAGTATTTTCTCTCTTTGTCGCGTCCGTGATCTCTCTTTCCTTTTATTTTGCCAGTTGTAACCAAGTATTCAAACTTTCCTCTTCTGATGTGGCCGAAAAATGTTGATTGTTTATTTCTGATGTTTTTTATGAGTTCCCTGTTTGTGTTCCCCTCTTTGAGAATTTCCTTATTGGTCTTTTTAGCTGTGCATAAATTTTCAACATTCTTCTGAGGAATCCCATCTCTGTGGCCTATAATCGTCTTTTCATTTGTTTGTCTACTGACCATGATTCGCTTCCATAGGTCAGAATTGGCTCTATATAGCACCGATGAACTCTTTTTCTCACTTCTATTGACATAGATTTGTTGCATAAGATATTTTTCATTTTCGGAAATGCTAATGCTTTTTTGGCCTGAGCTAGTCTGATTTTTATCTTTTATGTGCATTTTTATGATCTTCCATCTGATTTTATTATTGACGTGTTGCACTTGTTTCAGAATTGTCCTGTTTATTTTTATGCTGCATGATGGCGATGATTGTTTTTTTTATATGACCATTATTTCTGTTTTCTTACTATTCAGACTGAGACCTTTTTTGTTGCTTTCTTTTACTATTGTGTCTATCATTTCTTATAGTACATTCTCTGTCTCTGCTATTAAGACTGTGTCGTCCACATATCGCAAATGCATGTAATAATATACCCTTCTCAAATAAATATTTGTACTTATTGGCTCATGCGCTTGTGGCTTGGTTTATAAGTTTTTGTTTGTACAAAATCGTAGATTTGTTGAACAGACGAGCACAACGCCAATGATTACAGCGCGTAAACTGCAACGTTTAATGTCACATTAACACTTATTCTCAAATCGTTATGTCTGTCTATCTGTCTGTCTGTCTGTCTGTCTGTCTGTCTGTCTGTCTGTCTGTCTGCGATCAGGACTCAGTCAGAGTAGGATCCCAGACTCTCACATGAAGTCAGCTGTCAGGCTAAGTGTGTTGATCGCCCCCACAGACAGAACATCACAGTTAGAGTCTGTCATATCCACTCCAACTGAACACCCGTTAAAACGTTGCATTGTGTTCTGCGCCAGTGGCCCAGTGCATCCGATTTCAGCCAGCATTTTATTCAGGTTTTCTTTCCTTAGCCTTTGATTGTCCCCAATCTTCCTGCAAGGCAGCAGATGATCTTTTCTGTAGGGGGATTCTGCCCTTAAGCGGTCGGCCTTCCCAGGTTTACGAGCACCATCTGCCTGAGTCACTAGATGTGACTAACACAGACATGCGACTTGTAATGTGAGGAAACTGCAACAAGGAACGCTTTTCATGCATAGCATTCAATTGTTCCTGCCGCCTATCCCCATATACCTGTAAGTCACGTCCTCTTGAAAATGATGATCGTCGTAGCACTAGATGATGTTAGGCCATCGTTGATGACTCCAATTCCGATCATATAGACACACAGTCAGTCGTCAAATTTTCCCCGTAGCACATCAAACAGCAGACCGTAAGATTTGCGCGCGGCCGGTTTAGGGAACCATTACGATGACGTAGCACACACCAATGACGCCGAACAAATAATCTCGATCCCTTTAGAGTTCTGTCTGATTACTCAAGTGTAAGCGGCCTACGACGAATAAAACACGAAGCAAATTCCCCAAAGAGACAAAACTACGGCTGACGAAGTAGTTTACATTAATGTGTACATGGAAATAACTTGCTTCAAAGAATACCATCAACGGTCATGAACAGTACCAATGTGTGACGTAAAGCGCAGATCAAGTCTAGACGGTGGAAGGTCTCACTCACAACACTTGAGTCGTCAAAAACGGACTGCTGTTGGCCTACGACCTCGCTTTAGCGACACAGATGTATCAAGCATATCATCATTTTGACTTTAACGCAGAAAAGTGCAATGAAGATCCGAAAGTAATCAGACCCTGGGTGCATTTTCTGCAGCGATCGAGAGGACGTGGACTAGATCCGCCATCTTGTAGACAGACAGACAGACAGACAAATCTTTATGTGATGAATCGTAGACTCTGTCTGGACTACGTTCGTTGCAATCAAGTTCCAATTTGTGTTTTTGAAAAATAGTATATTTCATAATGTAAGATAAATCAACAGGATAGATCAACAGGATAGATCAAATGATAGATCAACAGGATAGATCAACAGGATAGATCAAATGATAGATCAAATGATAGATCAACATGATAGATCAACAGGATAGATCAACAGGATAGATCAAATGATAGATCAACAGGATAGATCAAAAAGATAGATCAACAAGATAGATCAACAGGATAGATCAAATGATAGATCAACAAGACAGATCAACAGAATAGATCAACAGGATAGATCAACAGGATAGATCAAATGATAAATCAACAGGATAGATCAACAAGACAGATCAAAGGATAAATCAACAAGATAGATCAACAAGATAGATCAACAAGATAGATCAACAGGATAGATCAACAGGATAGATCAAAGGATAGATCAACAAGATGGATCAACAGGATATATCAACAAGATAGATCAACAGGATAGATCAACAAGATAGATCAACGGTATATATCAACAAGATAGATCAACAAAATAAATCAACAAGATAGATCAACTGGATAGATCAACAAGATAGATCAACGGTATATATCAACAAGATAGATCAACAGGATAGATCAGCAAGATAGATCAACAGGATAGATCAATAAGATAGATCAAAAGGATAGATCAACAAGATAGATCAACAAGATAGATCAACAAGATAGATCAACAAGATAATTTTACAATAAAAGTCTATAAATAAATATTCATTTTGTTTTGGAAAACGCATGTCACTACTTTGTTTATAGCCTTAGTTATCTCTTTTTGATTTGCTTAGAAGTAACCCGACATTTCCTCGCGTTAGAAATTCACTTGTAAATCTCCTTAAAAGATCACTGCCGATCTCATGTTCTTTATTTAGTCTAGCAACTGCGTCTTCTCTTATAAGAAAACAGATAACAATTGTAATTGATTCATCTCAGAGTGTATCGTTTCAATGTAATGTTATTGTTATTTTAAAATGATATCGTTCCCTTGTCTTTTTTTCCGTATATTCCTATTTTCTTAATTCAAGTTAATGTTGTTGTTTTTTTATCCACACGCACTATTTTATTATTCCTTCACATACACATACACACCCACACACACAATAATAACAACCCTACCATGTAATACGAAAACGATGTCACTCTTTTCTTACTTGGACACTGACAATTAGAATTCCTTGTAATATATTATTTCTTTGAGCACTTTGTACGGATCAGACAAATAATTGTCTTACGGGCGCAAAGCAATTAGTGGGAGCAAGTATTGGGATATAACGTGCACTTCTACAAGGTATAGTGACTGCTTTGCACAAAAGAAACACAAGAAAATACTGACGTTTCGGCCTACATGCGGACTTCCTCAAAAAACGAGAACAACACAAACGAATAACTAAATAAAGATAACTCTGCTACATCTAGGATGAGCGAGACAGGTAAATCAAGAAGAAAAAAAAATAGGATAGAAGATGAAATGATGAAACAAAAGAGAGATGTGCTACATATCAAAGAATAAAGATAGATAGTATGTGAAAATTAGTAAGCTAATATATATATATATATATATATATATATATATATATATATATATATATATATATATATATATATATATATATAATTAAAGCGAGACTTAGCTGAGGTAAAATCCACAAGCTTCAAGCGAGTAGATGGCTGTGAATCAAATGGGACGCCGGTGTGGAGAGGGAAACAGGCACGTGATTAGACGAGAAGTCGGACAAGATTAGAATATAGTAGAATTGTGGGTGAGATGCAGTCAAGAGTGACACAGGTAATTAATAGAGATAGAGAAGTGTATATATGGAGTAAAAACGAGCAAACAAAGCCAGAAGTTACACAGGTAGCATGGCGATGAATGAGGCGTAATAGGGATATTATGGAGGACTGGCGGTGCAGGGTGGTGGAGAGTCAGACAGGAGTAGTGAAATAAAAAAAAAGAAATTAGAAAGCAAGGTAGAACTGGGATATAAAGTGACAGATTATGTATTGATACGGATAATAAATGTAAGTGGAGAACAGACAAACAATAGCAGTGCTACACGCACACACACACACACACGCACACATATATATATATATATATATATATATATATATATATATATATATATATATATATATATACAAAAAACACACAGAAATCCCGGATCCAACAAACTTTAATATATAAATAATTTAATGGAAGAAAGAACATGAAGACCGACCGTAGTGACTGACTAGGAGTCCATCACACTTCCTTTCAACAGTCCTGTAGAACATCGCACAGACACAAGTGACCCATGTCGTGGCTATCCTCTGTCGATACATTTGGCCCCATATATATATATATATATATATATATATATATATATATATATATATATAATTATGTATGATTAATTCAGATAATGTTACTAAAATTTATAAAATATTATTTTATTTTACCTTCAAAATAATATAGCCGTATATTTAAATAATGATAATCTAAACGTGCTACATTCACCCTTGTTGTAAAACGTGTTTTCTGTAATTGCTACATGTTGTCAAACCAACACTTTTAACAGCAGTAAGTGTATAAGACATTTTATATAGGCCAAGCATCAACACTATTGAAAAACAAAGCAATAACTACGGAAGCAAAAAGGGCAATATACAAATCAATTTTTCTACCAACTCTGAGTTATCAGTGCCAGAATTGGACGCTGGACTCTAGAACAATAAGAAAGATAACGACCACCGAAATTAAATGTGTCAGAAGAATGACAGGAAACAGCTTAAGGGACAAAGTAAGAAACACTGACCTGAGGAAGAAACTCGAAATTGAACCAGCCATCGAATACATAAAGAAACAACAAATAAATTGGTTCGGCCACATAACAAGACAAAAAGAACTAACAATGACTCAAAGAGCCTTAAATAAACGCTACGAAAACGCCAGATTAAGAGGAAGACCGAGAAAGAGATGGATAAAGGAAATACTAGAGTCACTAGGAGGAATTACATCAGAAGAGGCCAACAGAAGAGCAAAGAATCGCAGATTGTTTCTCCTCTCGACGCCAACGGCAGCAGAGGAAGGATAGAAGAAGAGGAAGAAGAATAGGAAGAACAAACGTTGAATACATTCAATCATCTTATTTGTGATCATCATCATCATCATGTGCCGTCTCCGCATCGAAGGTTGGCTACCATGTAGCGCCATTCTTCTCTGTCTCTTCCTTTGATGGTGCAGGTTGTCATAGGCTGATTTGTCCATCTTTTGATGTTACTCGTCCATGTTAGTCTTGGTCTGCTTCTGCCTCTTTTACCTTGTATTTTCCCATCCAGGATTACTTTTAGTAGGCAGTTGTGTCTTTTAACATGGCCCAAAAATCGCATTTGCTTTGTTTGAATTGTGTTTAGTAGTTCTCTTTTCATTTTTAGTTGTTTTAAGACTTCATCATTTGTTTTCTTTTCTTTCCATTCATTTCTACTTATTCTTCTATATATCCACATATCAAAGGCTTCAATTTTCTGTTCTGTTTTCTTGTCTGTGTCCATGTTTCTGCACCATACAGTGATGTAGAGAGAATATAATAATTTGCTATTCTTAGTTTTAGCCCTGGTGTTATTTGTTTTGATGTTAGTATATTTTTTATGACATTAAAATTAATTTTTTGCCATTCCTAATCTTTTGTTTATTTAAGTTTTACATTTTCCATCACTGGTTATAGTATGTCCAAGGTAGTTATAGTTCTGAACTGTCTCAAGGTCTATTCCTTCTATTTTGATATCCACTTGTAGGTTGTGAGTATTTTCTTTGTTTATGATCATAGTTTTAGTCTTTTTTATATTCATATCTAATCCATATTTTTCCCGTGTCATGTTTCTTTCATTAAGTAATTGTTGTAGATCTTTAGAATTTTCTGCTAGTATTACAGCATCACCAGCATATCTTACGTTATTGCTTATCTTTCCATTATTGTTTAGGCCTAGCATCTCTGTGATGTATTTAAAGATATACTCAATGTATAGATTGAACAAGCTTGGTGATAGGATGCATCTCTGTCTTACTCCTCTTTTTATATCATTGGGTGTAGAGTTCTCTTTGTTATATTTTATTATTGCTGTTTGCTCCCAGTATAGATTACAATTGTTACAGAGTTTAAGTAAATAATATAAATATGAAAAAGCATAACATAAATTCATTAAAGAGAAAAGCAATATCTTTCAGACCGTATGTAAACTGCAATTAAATTTTGCGGTCAATGAATTTGAGTTTAAAGTTTTCTGGAACTACCATCATTCCAAACGCTTCTTTCATTGGAGGCAGCTTCGATTTGTCAGCTGGTTCAAGTTGGAAACGTTGAAAAATGGCTGATAGAAAGAGGAAAAGTTGCATTCTAGCTAGAGATTCTCCCAGACAAGTTCTTCCTCCGATAGAAAATGGGATGAGTTCTTCCCGGTTGATGAGAGCTCCATTTTGGTCGATAAATCTCTCTGGTCTAAAGTTTTCAGGGTCTCCCCAGATTGTCTTGTCGTGGTGAACTGAATCTAGTATTGGCCACACTGCACATCCTTTAGGGAAGGTAAACCCGCCATACTCAAATGTTTGGCTCACCTCTCGTTGTAAACCAATTGGAATAATACTTGCCATTCGTTGTGTCTCCATGATGACCGCGTTCATGTACACAAGTTTGGCCTTGTCCTTCATGTTCGGGGTGCGTTCGATTCCCACAACAGCTTCTAATTCACGGAAGAGCTTTTCCTGCACCTCAGGATAATGCAACATGTAAAGGAAGCACCACATAATGGTGACGCCTGTGGTATCTGTTCCAGTAGCAAAAAGAACTCTCACAATGCTAATCAGATTTCTTTCATCCAAGTTTGTACGGACACCCCTATCTTTCATCTTCTTCATTTCCTTCAGGTAAGCTGAAATAAAACTTTGAGGTTCTTCGTTCTCATTAAATTCTTCTTTACATTTTTTAATGAAAGGTTTGGTATAGATTTCATTAACTTTATTTGCGGACTGTATCCACCTTTTTGCTTTAAAAATGTCCCCAGGTAGCAAACATAATTGCTTTAGTGGAGTTATAATTATCATTAATGCATAATATCTGCCGTAAATAAATAAAGGTTCCATGAACTGGACAAAGTAAGGATCGTCGTGGTCAAACCTTTTCCCAACACAAACCGAAGAAATTATATTTGATATAGCAACAATGAACAGATTCTTAACATCTTCTGCTTGTCCATTTAGAGCTGCGAGTCTGTCAATTACAACTGCCACTTCTGTTTGGATTTTCTCTGCCATTAAATTCGTTCCCATTCCAAAGTTTCGTAAGATCGATAAAGATGTTGTTCTTTGTTCACACCAGTTGTCGTCTTTAGCAGAAGGAATGCCGATGTTGAAATCGTTGAGAAGTTCATCACCAAAATTATGTGGAACATTGACAATGAGGTCAGCGTGTTTAACCCAAATGTCTTTGATGTCCTTGAAGCCATTGACCAGGATATTGAGTTGTCCAGCTGTGTCCAAGCTGTAAATGCTTCCAGTTGTTCTTCTCCATTCTTTTAGTTTGTCACGAAAATCTCTAAGTAGCAGGAAAATGTGTCCAAGAAATGGCCAAGGTTTGACAGGAAATGGGGGAATGTTGAACTTGGAGTAGGGCCTTCTGCTCTTGATCCACAGCCAATAGATGAAGAGAACTGTTCCCACCAGTAAATGGAATACGTTGAGATCAAGGGAGATCATTTGTGTTGAGTTTGTTTCCTGTTATGAACTAGACCTGAAGAAATGGATTTTTAAACATGATTATTGTAGTAAAAAAAAAGGTAAAGAGCCTCCGTCACGCCAAGTGGCGTATAGGTAATATGGTGTTAGTGAACATAAATTCTACAGACCTTCAGCACATGATTTTTGGCGTAATGTGGTCGGTATTACGCCCGTGTCGCTTTACTTTCCCAGAAAAAATCCGGTACCCATTTAAGGTTGGATGAAACCGGAAACTGTCGTTTGGGATTTGTTCCACTGAGCTATCGCGGCTCCATGATTAATATTGTGGTTATAGATAAAGGTAATACAAAGCTATGCACCAAGTAACAACAATGAAAAATACAATTAAGAATTATATGAGACTAAATGAAACTAAGAGGAGAAAATACCGGCAACATACTAATGATGTGAGATTTTAATGGACAGCTTGCGAAATACAACAGAGGGAACAGAGATATACAAGAATCCTTTAGTGATAGGACTGAAAGAAATGAAGATGAAAGCGAGTGTTGAAATTGTGTAACCAAAATGTTTTGCTCATAATCAACACATTCTTCAAACACAGAGTCGCAGATGTACACTTGGTACACATGGAATGACACAATCCATAGAAGGTCGATCTTTTTATACTAACAAGAAACAAGTAACGGATAACAGAGCTGTCCCTAATTTTACAGACACCACCATAAAATGGTTATGATGTCCACGCTAGGACAGCCAGGAACAAAGAGAAAATATGCAAATAATCAAAAGAACCAAACACATCAGATAATAACAATAAAACAATTAAAAGATCAAGAATCAAAGAAATCCTATAAAGAAAAAAAACTTAGGAATTCCAGAAGCCCCCTAACAAGCAAGAACATTAGTAGAAAAGTGGAAGCAGTTTAAAAAAAAAACAATAACCAACACCGCAAAAACAGTATGTGGAACAAAACTAAGAATAAAAGAAGGGAAGAAGAACACTCCATGTTGGAAACGACGCATTCAGAGAACCAATTAATGAAAAGAAGAAACTATTTAACCTTTGGAGGGAGTAGGAGAATCAAGTATACAATGAAAAGTATTTCTTCTCCCATTTAAAAAAGTAACAATTGTTATAAAAGAAGCTAAGCAAAACACCTGGATAGAATTTGGACAAAAGATGAGCAGGGACTTCAAGACAGCCACTGGAATTTCCGCAAAAGCGGTAGATGCAACTAGAGAAAAAAAAAACTACGATCCTACTGAGCCCATAAAGAAAAAAGAAGGACAGTCCATATGAAAAATAACCAACATATGCAGCAGAAATGGATAAATTTTTCGAAGGCCTATTAACATTGGTACAAACTATTAATAACACAACAAAAATCGCAAAAGAATGCACATATATAGTTAACCCAACATTATGAAACAAAAAAATCGAAGAAGGATTCAAATACGCACCAAAAAATACGGCACCTGGGATATATAATATACCCGTAGAAGTAATAGCAACAGCAGGTTAAACAGTAGTTACAAGGCTGTAAAGAATATCCAATGCAGAATGGCACCAATAGAAAGCCCCAGAAAACTAGCAATAGGCAACCATCTTACCGATATGAAAAAAAAGGGTAGCAAGAAAAACTGCAATTAATACAGAGGCGTAAATTTTATGTCAGTTGTCTCGAAACTATTCTGTAAGATCATCATGAAAAAGATGCAGTAGAGACTGTTATGTGTGAAGAACAAGCAGGATTTAGAGAAGGCATACGTTGTCGTGATCCCATTTTCATCATGATTTTTATTAGAGGGACCATATAAAAAAAAAATATTTTAAAGTTAGTTGACTTCATGAGAGCTTTAGATAGTGTACACATATAGGTTTAGAAGACAATATACATAGTACATTAGATAGTATACATATAGGTTTAAAAGACAATAAACATAGAGCATTATGTAGTATACACAGAGGTTTAAAAGACAATGTACATAGAGCATCGGACGGTGTAAATAGAGCTATAGACGGTGTATATAGAGCTTTAGTCGTTGTACATAGAGATTTAGAATACAGTGTCCATAGAGCTTTAGAAAGTTACATTAAGCTCTATAAAATAGTGTACATAGAGCTTTATAAGACAGTGCACATTGGTTTTAGAAGACAGTGTACATAGAGCTCTAGATAATGTACATAGAGCTTTAGAAGACAGTGTACATAGAGTGTTAAGCAGTGTACATAAAGCGTTAGACCCTATACATAGAGCCTTATACAGTGTACATAAATCTTTAGAAGACAGTGTACATAGAGCTTTAGACAGTGAACATTGAAATTTCGAGCAGAGTATACATAGAGCTTTAGAAGAGAGTGTATATAGAGCTTTAGAAGATAATGTACATATAGCTTTATACAGTGTACATATAGCTTAAGACTGTTTTCATAGAGCTTGAAACAGTGTACACGTAGCTTTAGATGACAGTTTTTCATAGAGCTTTAGAAGACAGTAAACATAGACTTTTGGCAGTGTACATATAGCTTTAGACAGTTTTCATAGAGCTGTAGGTAGTGTATACAGAGCTTTAAATAGTTTACATAGAGCTTTAGAATAGTGTACACAGAGCTTTAGAAGTTTACATAGAGCTTTAGGTAGTGTACACAGAGCTTTAGAGAGTTTATATAGAGCTTTAGGTAGTGTACACAGAGTTTAGACAGTTTACATAGAGCTTTAGGTAGCGTACACAGACCTTTAGCAGTTTGCATAGAGCTTTAGGTAGTGTACACAGAGCTTTAGAAGTTTGCATAGAGCTTTAGGTAGCGTACACAGACCTTTAGCAGTTTGCATAGAGCTTTAGGTAGTGTACACAGAGCTTTAGAAGTTTGCATAGAGCTTTAGGTAGTGTACACAGAGCTTTAGACAGTTTACATAGAGATTTAGGTAGTGTACACAGAGCTTTAAACAGTTTATATAGAGCTTTAGGTAGTGTACACTGAGCTTTAGATAGTTTACATAGAGCTTCAGATAGTGTACACAGAGCTTTAGACAGTTTACATAGAGCTTTAGGTAGTGTACACTGAGCTTTAGACAGTTTACATAGAGCTTTAGGTAGTGTACACTGAGCTTTAGACAGTTTACATAGAGATTTAGGTAGTGTACACAGAGCTTTAGACAGTTTACATAGAGATTTAGATAGTGTACACAGAGCTTTAAACAGTTGATAGTCTCTATGAGGTATATGCTGAAACAAAATTGTATATCACCAAAAATCATCAAAGAACTGCATGACGGTGATTCATAGAAAGTTCCTCACGGAAGAATAAGGACTTGGTAGATCGTTCAGAAACTGAAGATGAAATACGAATATATGTACAAATATGCATTTACTTGTATAACTGTCTTGAGTTGGCGGATCACATAGCTCTTATCAATAGCAGTGCGAGTACAGTCTTCTTCTTCTTCCTTCTAGCTCCCAGTGGAGCATAGGTCTTCAACAAACACTTTCCAAGTCGTTCTGTTTTTTGAAATTCTTTTAAGATCATTCCATGTCTTCCCCATCATCTTCATCTCTACTTCGATCTGTCTTCTCCGAGAATTCCTTGGTCTTCCTCTGTGTCTTTTCCCCTGGGGAATCCAAAAAAGGGCCTGTTGTGTTATACTCTCAGTTGGCTTCCGTAGTGTGTGTCCTATCCATCGCCATCGTCTTCTCTGTATCTCTTTATCCACTTTTATTTGACTGGTACATTTCCATTATTCTATGTTAGTGACTTTGTCCTGCCATTTCCATCATTTATTCTACGTAAGCATCCATTAATGAAAGTCGCGAGCACAGTGCAAGGGGGAAAAAAACCAATGTTCAGTCATGGATATCTAGCAGTAAGACGAGATCAAGGAAGAAAAGTCGAGAGTAGTGAATATTAAGATTCTCCCAGAAAAATAAAAAAAAGCATTCCTTAGGAAAAATCAGTGGAAGCAGATATTTTAATAATATCGCGGACGTTGAATAGTTCAAGAACTCGAGCCAAAGAAAGACATTTCTAGAATCAGAATAGCAAATACGGTGATGACTCTCAAAAACTTTGAGAACTTATGAACATCAAACTACCTACCCACAAAATCAAAATTTTGGTATTATACTATGTTGTATTATCTCTCCTCCCCCCCCCCCCCCCCAATATTCGTATGCATCTGAGAGCCGGAAACTTATTAAAGAACTAGAGTATAAATTAATTAGGAACCTTTGAAGAAGTGATGTCTTTACTGACTGATAATTGCCATAATAAATTTCCTATTTAGATCGGATGTGTGGCTGAAAAGTTTATTATTTTTTCAGGCTTTCATTTAGTGAAGCAGCTGTATACCATTTTATTCTTATTCTTCCACGTTTTACTAAAACTACAAACTATACAACTTACATGTTAACTTACTAAAACTGCAGACTATATAACTTACATGTTAACTTACTAAAACTGCAGACTATATAACTTACATGTTAACTTACTAAAACTACAGACTATATAACTTACATGTTAACTGACTAAAACTACAGACTATATAACTTACATGTTAACTTACTAAAACTGCAGACTATATAACTTACATGTTAACTTACTAAAACCACAAACTATATAACTTACATGTTAACTTACTAAAACTACAGACTATATAACTTACATGTTAACTTTCTAAATTTACAGATTCTATAACTTGCATGTTAGCTTACTAAAACTACAAACTCTATAACTATCATGTTAACTTACTGAAACTACAGACTCTATAACTTACATGCTAACTTTCTAAAACTACAGACTCTATAACTTACATGTTAATTTTCTAAAACTACAGACTATATAACTTACATGTTAATTTTCTAAAACTTCAGACTATATAACTTACATGCTAATTTTCTAAAACTACAGACTCTATAACTTACATGTTAACTTACTAAAACTACAAACTCTATAACTTACATGTTAACTAACTAAAACTACAGACTCTATAACTTACATGTTAACTTTTTAAAACTACAGACTCTATAACTACCATGTTAACTTACTAAAACTACATTCTCTATAACTTACATGCTAACTTTCTAAAACTACAGTTCTATAACTTACATGTTAATTTTCTAAAACTTCAGACTATATAACTTACATGTTAATTTTCTAAAACTTCAGACTATATAACTTACATGTTAACTTACTAAAACTACAGACTCTATAACTTACATGTTAACTTACTAAAACTACAAACTCTATAACTTACATGTTAACTTACTAAAACTACAAACTCTATAACTTACATGTTAACTAACTAAAACTACAAACTATATAACTTACCTGTTAACTTTTTAAAACTACATTCTCTATAACTTACATGTTAACTTTCTAAAACTTCAGACTCTATAACTTACATGTTAACTTTCTAAAACTACAGACTGTATAACTTACATGTTAACTTTCTAAAACTTCGGACAATATAACTTGCATGTTAACTTTCTAAAACTTCACACCATATAACTTACATGTTAACTTACTAAAACTTCAGACTATATAACTTACATGTTAATTTTCTAAAACTACAGACTCTATAACTTAATGTTAAATTTCTAAAACTACAGACTCTATAACTTACATGTTAACTTTCTAAAACTTCAGACTATATAACTTACATGTTAATTTTCTAAAACTTCAGACTATATAACTTGCATGTTAACTTACTAAAACTTCAGACTATATAACTTACATGTTAACTTACTAAAACTACACTCTCTATAACTTACATGTTAACTTACTAAAACTACATTCTCTATGACTTACATGTTAACTTTCTAAAACTACAGACTATATAACTTACATGTTAACTTTCTAAAACTACAGACTATATAACTTACATGTTAACTTTCTAAAACTACAGACTATATAACTTACATGTTAACTTTCTAAAACTACAGACTATATAACTTACATGTTAATTTTCTAAAACTTCAGACTATATAACTTACATGCTAACTTTCTAAAACTACAGACTATATAACTTACATGTTAATTTTCTAAAACTTCAGACTAATAACTTACATGTTAACTTACTAAAACTACATTTTCTATAACTTACATGTTAACTTACTAAAACTACAAACTCTATAACTTACATATTAATTTACTTAAACTACAGACTGTAACTTATATGTTGTTTTACTAAAACTATAGCCTCTATAACTTTCTCAATTTGCTTTCAGATTCTTTACCTTACCTATAACTTCTTCTGCGTTTGCTGTGGCTTTCAAAATGTTTGACCACTTTCCTACCTTCCCTCTTGTAATTTCAATATGAAAATTTATTTAACTGAGTTCTTGTTACCCAGCTGTTTTATGTAGATTATGCGTTGAATATGTACTGAAGCATGCATTTATTCCTTGCCTAGTTATGAACACACGCAAAAACCCGGCAGTGGCGGAATCATAGTGACGAGAATTCTGATAGAATAACTCTTTCCATGCATTTCGCCGCAAATGGCGCCATGCCAATTTCGGCAGCGTACGTTTTGTCGCATAGTGCGCCACTCTCAAATAGATTAGTGTGAATGTCATCACACCATTTTTCTTTTTACATGCCTTGTATCGTCCTGTTCAATTATCTAAAAATGCATACATAATATGTTGTATGTTAGATATATATATATTCACATGTGGATTGAGTCTTAAAGCCATGAACAATTTTGTCTCTGAAATCTCGTCTATTCCGTCGATAAAAAGCTTCCGGAAAGAGTTAAAGTGACAAATAGAACGTTGTCTAGTTTTATATTGTCACAAGGCTAACACTCTTAAGGAAAAGCGAGAACATTGTTTTGTACCATCATAGTACCAGAGTAACCGGAGAAAGAAAGAAGGTCAGACCACTTGGTGACGTATCAACACTACATGTTGTTAATGCTGATATATAAACATTTAATCCATTTTTTTTTATATTATAACGTTGTCTCCTATGAAATATCTGGTCCCCATTTAAGGCCGCGGAACCTGGAAGTTGTTGACCATTATTGAAACCGACCTCTTATCTTAAGTAGTCCAGTACACTAACCGCTGAGCTACATATCTCCCTGCTCTGAGAAAGGTATCATTATTTTGATAGTTTAAATATATCTATTATAGTTCTGACTTTGTCATTATTTTGATAGTTTAAATATATCTATTATAGTTCTGACTTTGTCATTATTTTGATAGTTTAAATATATCTATTATAGTTCTGACTTTGTCATTATTTTGATAGTTTAATTATATCTATTATAGTTCTGACTTTCTCATTATTTTGATAGTTTAAATATATCTATTATAGTTCTGACTTTGTCATTATTTTACCAGCTTCCATGATTGCTGTCTTCAGATAGTTCTGGATTGAACTGTCTCGTCCTCTTTTATAGTTAGTTACGTGGAAGGAAAAAGGAAAGTACGAGACTTGAACGGGCGTCTTAGCACGCGAGTTTCCACCCATATGTGCTCGGTCGCCTATCCAGAAATGTTCGGAGATTTCTGTACAGTGTCGCCTCAAGCATCGAAACTCAGATGCGAGGCGACATTCATCACCCTCCCTGGTATCCAATGCTTCCAACGGCTGGGTCGACCGTGCGGGTTTTTTTTATTTTCCAACCACGAGCACAATTCACACTGCTCCCAGCGGGAATCAAACACGGATTGTCATCACGTCGGTAGTCTAGTCCTGTGAGTTCTTTCAAGACAAAACAAATATTTGGTAGCGTAAATTTATGATGCATTTCTTAATCTTTAATTAAAATAGGAAACCATTTACTTTTATTCCTGCTTTCTTCTGTTCAACTCTTTTATGTGGTAGCGTTGGTAGCGTAGTTGGGAAATCCCCCGACTGGGCTACCGTCGTTCAGACAACTCGTGTTTGATTCCCGCTTGAAGCAGTGTGAGTTGTACTCGTGGTTGGGAAAAAAAAATACCTCAGCGGTTGGCAAGAATGGGTACCAGTGTAGTACTCTGGGAAGGTGAGGAATGCCGCCTCGTATCGTGAGTTTCGATGCTTGAAGTGACACCATCGAGAAGTCATCGAACATTTCGGGATAGGCCGCTGACAACATTCGGGTGAAAACTAACATGTTAAGATGCATATTCAAGTCTCGTGTAAAAAAAAGTAAAGTACCCCCGTCACGCCAAGTGGCGCATAGGGAATATGATGTTAGTGACCATAAATTTTACAGACCTTCGGCACATTATTTTTGGGGTGATGTGGTCAGTATTACGCCCGGGCCGCTTCCCTTTCCAAGAAAAAAATCCGGTACACATTTAAGGCTGGGTTAACCCGGAAGCCGTCGGTTGGGATCGAACCCTACCCCTTGTCCTTTGTAGTCCAGTTCACTAAACACTGAGCTATCGCGGCTCTCTATTCAAGTCTCGTACTTTACCTTTATCTTTAACTATTTTGTGTTTCCCAAAAAAATTTGAGGATTCATCCGTAGAATGAAAACCCAAATGATAAAATTTAATTTTCATTTTCCTAATTAATTTTCCGTGAGGAATAATGATTAAACGTGAAGGAACCTGAAGTAGCGTGGACAAACTGGCGAAGTAGCCAAAAGAGAAAGTGTAGATCTTCAGTGCTGGCCTTAAATACCAGAGAGCTTAGAGGTTAGTTTGTGTCCAGATGGTGGTCTCGGTAGTCTAGTTGGGAAAACCATCAGACTGGGCTACAAACGTTCGGACAACCCGTGTTCGATTCTCGCTGGAAGCAGTGTGAGTTGGACTCGTGATTGGAAAAAAATACCCCCTCGGTCGACCCAGCCGCTGGCAGAAATGGGTACCAATGTATTACTCTGGGAATGTTAGGAATACCGACTCGCATTGTGAGTTTCGATGCTTGAAGCGACACTATCCAGAAGTGTCCGAATACGTCTGGATAGGCTGACGAGCACATATGGGTGAAAACTCGAGTGCAAAGACGCAGATTCAAGTCTCGTACGTTACCTTTACTTTTCCCTTTTGTGTCAGGGTTTTTATTCTACGATTTTATTGAAAAGCTACGTTTGTACAATCTCTGAGTAGCTACTGTTGATAAACTTTATGTTTTGCAATAATTCTTTTACTTTTTTTATGTGAAGCTATTGGGATATCTTTCATCGTTACTGTACAAGTCGCTCTAGTGGTGATGTGTTAAGGGGCCCCTGTTACTTTAGGAATGATCACATTCAAAACACAAGTAGAATGATCGATTATTCTCTACATGAGCACTGATTTCAATGTCTGTGAGATCAGTTGTCTATATAGTTCTCTGTCGGGGCTTAAGATAAAATGTATGTGAGATCAGTTTTCTAGTTCTCTGTCGGGGCTTAAGATAAAATGTCTGTGAGATCAGTTTTCTAGTTCTCTGTCGGGGCTTAAGATAAAATGTCTGTGAGATCAGTTGTCTAGTTCTCTGTCGGAACTTAAGATAAAATGTCTGTGAGATCAGTAGTCTAGTTCTCTGTCGGGGCTTAAGATAAAATGTCTGTGAGATCAGTAGTCTAGTTCTCTGTCGGAGCTTAAGATAAAATGTCTGTGAGATCAGTAGTCTAGTTCTCTGTCGGGGCTTAAGATAAAATGCCTGTGAGATCAGTTGTCTAGTTCTCTGTCGGGGCTTAAGATAAAATGTCTGTGAGATCAGTAGTCTAGTTCTCTGTCGGAGCTTAAGATAAAATGTCTGTGAGATCAGTTGTCTAATTCTCTGTCGGGGCTTAAGATAAAATGTCTGTGAGATCAGTAGTCTAGTTCTCTGTCGGAGCTTAAGATAAAATGTGTGTGAGATCAGTTGTCTAATTCTCTGTCGGGGCTTAAGATAAAATGTGTGTGAGATCAGTAGTCTAGTTCTCTGTCGGGGCTTAAGATAAAATGTATGTCTCTTGTTCAACTTGAATTCCTGAAATTGGCATGATCCACCTCTGAAGGCCTCAGTCTTGACCGATCAGATCTAACACCAAGCAACATTTTAACTCAATAGATGTTCAACTATAAAATTAGTTTTTCTTCATTAAAAACCTACCAGTATAGCGTAAGCCGGGAGTGAGATGGATAGATACGACCTAGATATATATAAGGATTAAGCGAAATGCGCTGGCTAGGAACAGTAGGAAATCTGTTGACGAATAACAAAGCAAACCCTCATGTGGGAAATAACAGGTAAGAGGATGAGAGGCCGACCCAGAGAGACACTGAGAAGAACATTGATCAGAGAGGCATGAGCAGCAGGAATATGCTCCCTCAATGAGATTGAGTTGCTTGCACAGAATAGAGACAAATGGCGAGATTTGATAAAGTATCTTTACAAGGATTGAAAACTGCTAGAATAAACATTTAGATAAGAGAATGAGTATCTGGGTCTATGCCCTATGTGCTGGCTACGGCTCGAAAGGTTAAAATCGATAGATAGAGCATATGTACAAATTTGCTTCTCTGACGTATTTCCACCATAAAATGGTACAGGAGCCTGTTTGGACATATCCTCAAGAACTGTTCTAATGGTAGCAATGCTAACAAGGAGCCTCACAAGCTAGACAGGTCCAAAAGTTTGGACCCCCTACTCCATCTCTTTGTGGTGCCTCCAGTAACATAGGAACTGGTCTTATCTGACTAAGGGAGTATGGATCAAAAAGGGAAGGCAACCCGGTACTCAAAAATACCGTGCTGAAGTCGGATGTATTGGGTCGGAAGTTGTAAATTAACACAACACAACGCATGTACGCCCACTTAATGTCTTTTAAAAGATGGATGACGAAGAATGATTCATTCCTTCAGAAGTCATCAAGTGAATGTCAGAGTGAAGAAAGAAAGAGAATTCATGAAATTAAATACTTCTATTTTTCTTATTCGTTCGATTGTTTCGAAAAATTCTTATTGGAAAGTTTGATGATAGCAGCAGCAAGCTTCAAGTTTTCATTGCCAGGGATGTTACCGTAGACAGAGAGATTCTACCAATCACTGCTGTATTGATTGATATACAGTAAACAGCAGTCTTCACGCCATTTTCCTACATCAGGATATGTTTCTACTTCTTCAATCGCCTGACGACTATACAACTTCCCGATTCGCATTTACTAGGACGTTAGTTGAGCGCTGGAGAGCAGTATATTGGGTTTCACAACCTTGAGACCGCGGGAGGTTAAAACCACGAAAAAACCACGAAGAAACCACGAACATACCACGAAGAAACCACATGGAAACCACGAATTGAAAATGAAAAATTCCCACCGTGTACGACGGGTTTCGAACTGTCAACGTTCTTATTCTACGACCGACGGCGTTCCTCTAAACCTCTTAGTCCAGTAACTGGCGCTGCAAGAGGAGAGAGCGCTAAACCTGTTTCTCCCGCAACATCCCATGACTTAGAAGAAGATTTGAAGAACATTGGGAACCGCGATAGCTCAGTGGTTAGTGAACTTGACTACAAAGAACAAGAGGTAGGGTTCTATCTCAACCGACGGCTTCCTGGTTCATCCAGCCTTTAATTGGTACCGATTTTTTTCTTCGAAAGTAAAGCGGCACGGGCGTAATACCTACCACATTACCCCAAAAATCATGTGCTGAGAATGTATGTAAAATGTATGGTCACTAACACCATATTCCCTATACGTCACTTGGCGGGGACTCTTTACTCTGCTACTTTTACTCTGACAAATCAAGTATATAGACTGAACGAAGCTGTCTATGTGCTCGGCTTTACTCAATACCTAAGGAACCCCATGCGATTGTTACTCCTATAATTAGTGGAGCATGATAATAATATATACACATTGAAGCGCATAAGGTATAAGGTAATAACATTCTATAATCGCGTGTTCAGTCTATCTTTTTACACTTGTGAATTCAATATGCATATGGGATCCATGATTTTGAACTTTTATGTTTGTTACACTAGTGTCACGGAGACGTCCGCCTGTATTTATTGAATAAAAAAAAGCTAGAATTTGACAGCAGGAATTGATATATTGCTCTTTCACAGTTTAGTTCACTTGGTTTTCTTGTACATATGTGACGATTTATATCCTTCTTTTAATTAATATAATATGTTATGAGAACATACGTAAAGATTTGTTTCAACCATAATGTGAATGTCCAGACCCAAGGGTCGACCACGAAAAAGATGGATCGATGGAATATTAGAAGCTCTAGGAAACATAACAGCAGCAGAGGTGAACAGAAGAGCAAAAGACCGCAAATTATATCTCCCCTCGACGCTGAAAGGCAGATGAGGAAGCAAAGAAGATAATGTGAATGCCTGCAGTCAGAGTGAATAAAGTTGGTGTCATGTAAAAGTGTAGTGACACCACTGAGTCAGTAGACATTTATATTTTTTACGCGAGAAGACTCGTAAGTGATGTCTAATCTTTATAAAGCGTATGTATGGGAGTTATAAATTATGAGTCAGAATAATACAGAATATATGAAGTCGGCGTCAGACAGCTGAGCCATTAGAATTTTTTTTTAATCGATGAGAGTCAGAGCGTGGAAGAATAGATACATCGGTCGGAGAAAAGGCAACACAAAAAATGTATAAAAAAGAAGTAATGAATTGATAAAGAACGGATACAATCAGTGGAAAATAAAACAATTTAAATCAAAAAGCAGGCGGTAGAAATGTGATGGAATAGTAGTAGCCTACGTCAGTCATAGATGACTATGTATTTTCCAGCGCCCCTAGAAATGTTTTCTTTAATTTTCTTGCGTCGTGTATTCTTTTTTTCTATGAATCTGTCTGCATCTTGTTTGAGTTAAAGCTTTAGAGTGTAATTCCAAAGATTGCGGTCTGCAGCTATTTCTTCCCAGGCTGCAGGGTTTATGTTGAGAGTCTTCATGTCCGTTTACACACGTCTACAAATCGATGTTTTGGATGCTTCCTAGTTCTTTTGTCATCTGCTAGTTGTTCATAGAGTATATTTGGTGGTATGTGGCCATCTTTCATACAGTTTACGTGGCCCAGCCAGCATAACCTACGTTATTTGAGCAGCGTGTAGAGATGTTCGCGCGGCCTGTGCGAGTCATGACCTCCATGTTAGTCACTTTATCCTTCCAGGTGATAACAATAATATGACGCAAACATCTCATGTAGAATGCATTTAGCCTTCTCTCTTGCTCTGCACAAGTTGTCCATGATTCGCTGCCATACAGAAGAATATTCATGATGCAGGCATTGTAAACTGCGGCCTTTGTTTTAATTGTCAGTTTGCTGTTTTGCCAAACACAGTATTAACAGACACAGAAGCGTACTAAAAGTAATACAAAACTGACATGGATGGCTAACATCAACAGATGGACAAGTCAGGCTATGACAATCTCCATCACCAAACCAAAATACGGACCGGAATGACGCTTCATGGTAGCTAACCTTCGATGCGTAGACGGCACTCAATGATGATGATAGGTATATTAAGTTATTCAAGGAATATTATATCTAAGTGCTGTATCATAATGTGTGTGTATGGGTTCAGCCGATCTAAAGAACCGTTAAATAATTTTTTTTACGTTCTTGTTATTTATCTCTCCTCATTACATCATGTTTTGCATGCCGCTTTCTTCTCTTGGTATTTCATACTGTTATAAACACAAAAAGCGATCATTCCTGAACGTGTTTATATATAATACATGACCAAATAGTGAAAATTACCAAAAATATCATATATTGTGTAGGATTAGTATCATAAAACATTTTTTTTGTTTGAAGACAAGACCGTCTGAACATGATTTACCAGTTTCCAATGACATCAAGTACGAGAGAGGGCCTTAATTACAGAAATATTGTAGCAACACACATCACATTCATTTACTCTCTCATGCATATAGCACTTTCATTTATGCTCTCAGAGTTATACCTCATTCATTTACTCTCTCATACAAATACCTCATACATATACCTCATACATATACCTCATACATATACCTCATTCATTTACTCCTTCATACATACAGCACGTTCATTTACTCTCTCATACATATACCTCATTCATTTTCTCTCTCATATATATATACTTCATTTATTTACTCTCTCAGAGTTATAACTCATTCATTTACTTTCTCATATATATACTTCATTCATTTACTCTCACATACATATACCCATTAATTTACTCTCTCATAATTATACTTCATTCATTTACTCTCTCATACATATATCTCATTCATTTACTCTCTCATACATATAATTTATTCATTTACTCTCTCATATATATATATATATATATATATATATATATATATATATATATATATATATATATATACTTCATTCATTTACTCTCTCACACACATACCTTATTCATTTACTCTCTCATATATATACTTCATTCATTTACTCTCTCAGAGTTATACCTCATTCATTTACTTTCTCATATATGTACCTCATTCATTTACTCTCTCATACATATACTTCATTCATTTACTCTAACATATATATATATATATATATATATATATATATATATATATATATATACCCTATTCATTTACTCTCTCATACATATACCTCATTCATTTAACTCTCTCATATATATATATATATACTTCATTCATTTACTCTCTCATACATATACCTCATTCATTTACTCTCTCATATATATATACTTCTTTCATTTACTCTCTCATACATATACCTTATTCATTTACTTTCTCATACATCTACCTCATTCATTTACTCTCTCAAATATATATATATATATATATATACCCTATTCATTTACTCTCTCATACATATACCTCATTCATTTACTCTCTCATATATATATATATACTTCATTCATTTACACTCTCATACATATAACTCATTCATTTACTCTCTCATATATATATATACACTTCATTCATTTACTCTCTCATACTTATACTTCATTCATTTACTCTCATATATATATATATATATATACTTCTTTCATTTACTCTCTCATATACATACTTCATTCATTTACACTCTCATACATATATCTCATCCATTTACTCTCTCATATATATATACTTCATTCATTTACTCTCTCATACATATACTACATCATTTACTCTCTCATATATATACTTCATTCATTTACTCTCTCACACAAATAACACATTCATTCACTCTCTCACACATATAACACATTCATTTACTCTCTCACACGTATAACACATTCATTTACTCTCTCACACATATAACATATTCATTTACTCTCTCACACATATAACACATTCATTCACTCTCTCACACATATAACACATTCATTTACTCTCTCACACATATAACACATTCATTTACTCTCTCACACATATAACACATTCATTTACTCTCTCACACGTATAACACATTCATTTACTCTCTCATATGTATAACACATTCATTTACTCTCTCACACGTATAACACATTCATTTACTCTCTCACACGTATAACACATTCATTTACTCTCTCACACATATAACACATTCATTTACTCTCTCACACATATAACACATTCATTCACTCTCTCTCTCATATAACAGATTCATTTACTCTCTCACACATATACTTCATTCATTTACTCTCTCACACATATACTTCATTAATTTACTCTCTCACACATATACTTCATTCATTTACTCTCTCACATATATACTTCATTCATTTACTCTCTCCCACATATACTTCATTCATTTAATCTCTCAAATATATACTTCATTCATTTACTCTCTCATACATATATTTCTCATTCAAGTGTGTCTTGAACTAATTATTTCCCTTTCTCTCTCTGTCCCTCTTTCTATCTTTCTCACACACAAACAAAAAAACGTATGATAGTAGATCTAATGTCTTTAGTTCTGGCTGACGTCACTCGTGAAATTCCCACATTCGCTCCAGCATTTCCGCTCCAGCAGCCATCGAAGTCCTCACCCACTGACTGTTCGCGTCCTGCATTGACTGAACATGTTATGTTCTCTCCCTCTAACATGGCTCTTCCTGTGTTAACCCTTAGTGGCTTCCCGTCCATCCATTTTTCTAGTGCGTGCACATTGTCCGTCATATCCTTATCTTTTCCCTGTGAGAGTTTGTCTTGAACAGCCATGGTGATGTCATTTCTCCATTTTTAACGTCTGTTTGCACAATGGCAGTCCCTGCTATCGTGTCTCCTACCCCGTTACCACAAACGCCTACATGTCCAGGACAGCACATATCTATCTATCTATTGTCCTTTCGAGCCGAAGACGGCACATAGGGCAGAACCACAATCTCAAAAACAGAAACCGTGCATGCCAAAATGGCACATATTGCAGAGATCACTGCTTCTAAAATCTATGGCTCTGTTTCCATAACGATACTTTTTACAATGACAGCTTGTCAAGCCATCGATCAATCTCCTTAGTTGCCTCTTACGACATGCTTGGAAGGTCACAGTGTCACTATTCGTTACTCATAATGAGACCCCGGTAACACACAGGAAACATCTATATCGACGTGAGACTAATCAAGTAGATACACAGTACACTCTTGTGAACCATATTCTTGTCAATCCATTCAACTTAAAAGTGCAGCTTCCTTATTTGACAGTCAACCATGGTATCGAGTGATAAAAAACATATCAAGTCTCCTCAAGCTTACTTGCTTCTACGCGCTTGTAACTTTTAGAGTTTTCTAATAGAAGCAATTTATATATATATATTTTATCTAATTCACTCTGCTCCTAAATTCGACATTTATTCATGTCCCCATACCTAACATGGACGAGTAACATCAAAAGATGGACAAACCAGCCTATGACAACCTGCACCGTGAAAGCAAGAGACAGAGCAGAATGGCGCTCCATGGTAGCCAACCTTCGTTGCGGAGATGACACTCGATGATGATGATTATTATTCATGTCCAGTTCACTATTGGTCATCCATTATGTGTTTGGTCATAAGAACCAAATGTTTCCGATTCTGGTTGCATATGTCCTTGACCCTGTCTCCTTTCTTGAAAAGTATTTAACACATTTAGTCTCACTCGATGACTCCTACTTTTATTTGTTATGATTTCATTGGTGACACATGTTTTTTTATGGTTGCACTTGATGACTCGCGCGTTTATTAGTTATGGTTTCATTTATTGATGTACAATTTCATTAGTTATAGTGTCATTTGGTGACTCACACGTTTATTAGTTATGGTTTCATTTAGTGATGTACAATTTCATTAGTTATAGTGTCATTTGGTGACTCACACGTTTATTAGTTATGGTTTCATTTAGTGATGTACAATTTCATTAGTTGTAGTGTCATTTGGTGACTCACGCGTTTATTAGCTATGGTTTCATTTAGTGATGTACAATCTCCTTATTTATAGTTTCATTTGGTGACTCACAGATTTATTGGTTGTTTTTTTTTTGTTTGTTACTCATACGTTTATTAGATATAGACACGTGCTGACTCCTAGGTTTATTAGATATAGACATGACTGACTCCTAGGTTTATTAGATACAGACATGTGCTGACTCCTAGGTTTATTAGATACAGACATGTGCTGACTTTTAGGTTTATTAGATATAGACATGTGCTGACTCCTAGGTTTATTAGATATAGACATGTGCTGACTACTAGGTTTATTAGATATAGACATGTGCTGACTCCTAGGTTTATTAGATATAGACATGTGCTGACTCCTAGGTTTATTAGATATAGACACGTGCTGACTCCTAGGTTTATTAGATATAGACACGTGCTGACTCCTAGGTTTATTAGATATAGACACGTGCTGACTCCTAGGTTTATTAGATATAGACACGTGCTGACTCCTAGGTTTATTAGATATAGACATGTGCTGACTCCTAGGTTTATTAGGTACAGTTTATTTTACGCCTTGTGTTGTACAGACCATATGTTGTTAGCGCTCGTATGTTTTCACAACACACTTTCATAGCTCGCACTTTATAAGGACATACACAAAATAAATAGCTGAAACAGATTTAGTTCTTTGCACATTATTTCAGTGCATTTAATGTTAGAAAATTGAATGAAAGAAGTCATTTAAATACAAATGTGAACAAAAATATTATCAGAAGTTTCTTTTCTTTTACTAATTTTTTTTGCGTCCTTCTGTTCAAGAAGAGTTTCTGACCTTCAACTTTGTTGATTTTTCTTAACAACTTTTTATTCGTGTTTCATATGTGTTGTTTTCGTGACCTGGTATTTTCTTCATTCTTTATGACATAGCGTATTTTTATCTGAACTTACATTACCTCAGTAATAACGTTTCAAATGTTGAAGTTGCGACATTTTCTGCCACGATAGACACGCTCAACCAGAAAGTGTCTGCTTGAAATCACAATTTTTGGCCGCTACTATTTTTCTTATTAAATTAAAACACTTTGCGTTCTGTGAAGTTGAAAACAACTATATAATATGTAATTATATGTCCGCACTCTATAAGTAAATAATATAGATATTACAGTATAGCTATTACTATATAAATAGATATTATAGATGTTACAAATAGATAGTTGACGTATATTGATATTATCAAAAGATATATCAGATATTACTAAAACAATTAAAATATACAGTTATTTTACCTTAAATAAATGTAACCGTAAATTATGTAGCGATAATCTAAACATGTTTTATGTTTTATTCACCTTAATTGTAATACTTTTGTGTGTTTTTTTCTTTTTGTAATTTGAAACAAGTTATCGCACCAAGACATTTGTAACATGTTATCACACCAAGACATTTGTAACATGTTATCACACCAAGACATTTGTAACATATTATCACACCAAGACATTTGTAACATGTTATCACACCAAGACATTTGTAACATGTTATCACACCAAGACATTTGTAACATGTTATCATACCAAGACATTTGTAACATGTTATCAATCCAAAACATTTGTAACATGTTATCGCACCAAGACATTTGTAACATGTTATCACACCAAGACATTTGTAACATGTTATCACACCAAGACATTTGTAACATGTTATCGCACCAAGACATTTGTAACATGTTATCACACCAAGACATTTGTAACATGTTATCGCACCAAGACATTTGAAACATGTTATCGCACCAAGACATTTGTAACATGTTATCGCACCAAGACATTTGTAACATGTTATCGCACCAAGACATTTGTAACATGTTATCACACCAAGACATTTGTAACATGTTATCACACCAAGACATTTGTAACATGTTATCGCACCAAGACATTTGCAACATGTTATCGCACCAAGACATTTGTAACATGTTATCGCACCAAGACATTTGTAACATGTTATCACACCAAGACATTTGTAATATGTTATCGCCCCAAGACATTTGTAACATGTTATCGCACCAAGACATTTGTAACATGTTATCGCACCAAGACATTTGTAACATGTTATCACACCAAGACATTTGTAACATGTTATCACACCAAGACATTTGTAACATGTTATCACACCAAGACATTTGTAACATGTTATTACACCAAGACATTTGTAACATGTTATCACACCAAGACATTTGTAACATGTTATCACACCAAGACATTTGTAACATGTTATCACACCAAGACATTTGTAATATGTTATCGCACCAAGACATTTGTAACATGTTATCGCACCAAGACATTTGTAACATGTTATCGCACCAAGACATTTGTAACATGTTATCACACCAAGACATTTGTAACATGTTATCGCACCAAGACATTTGTAACATGTTATCACACCAAGACATTTGTGCACGTTTAGAACTACAACAATTGTTTATTCTATTTTCAAATTCTAAGCGATAAATGTACAGTTTATTCAAGAGTAAGGATTCTTTATATACATCATCATCAAGTACCGGGCCTGCTGGCGTAGGTGATCATGTCTCTCCACAACTTTCGATCTCGACAGTTATTTATCATTTCTGTTGTTGACCTTCTGCCAAGCCATTATGTTAAGCTGTCTGTTATTTTTTCTCTTTCTTTCCCTCTATCTCTTCGTCCCTCCATTTTCACAGTTGTTACAATATATTCCAGCTGTTCTCTTCTCATTACATGGCCAAAAAATTATGATTGTTTCTACCTAATATTGGAAATTAGCTCTCTTTTTGCTTTGGCCTCTTTCAGAACGTTTTCTTTACTCTTCTTAACTGTCCCTGGTATTCTCAACATTCTTCTCTAAAACCACATTTCTACAGACTCCACTGATTTTCTTGTCTGTTGTCCTATTGTCCATGATTCACATCCATATGTTAAGACTGGCTCTATATAACATTTAAGAACTCTTTTCTAGTTTCTATTGTCAAAAATGGATTGCATAGTACCTTCCTCATTTTTTGGAAAGCTGCGTTTTCCTTATCAATTCTGCATTTCACCTCTTTTGTACATCTTCCATCTGAGGTTAACAAAGTTCCCAAATATTTAAATTCATTTACCTGTTTTAATATTGTTCCACTTGTCTTTATTTTGCACTGAGGTTATGTCTTTTTCTTTATTGTTACCGTTACCTCTGTCTTTTTGCTATTAAGGCTGAGTCCTTTATTTTTTTTGCTTTCTTTCACTATAATGTCCAACATTTCTTGTAAATCATTTTCACTCTTAGCGATTAAGACTGTATCATCAGCATACCTTAGATTATTTACAATATGACCTCCAATTGTTAATCCAGGCATGCTCTTTATTGATCTTAAAATAATATCACAATAAATATTAAACAAATCTGGTGACAGCACACAACCTTGTCTAACACCCTGTTTTATTTGTTGAAACATTCCCAATTGGTTTCCAGTTCTTATGGCCGCTGTTTGTTGCCAGTACATGTTCTTTATTATTCTTAGATCTTTGCTGTCTACGTTTATGCTTTCTAAAATGTTGATTATTTCTTGGTGCTTTACTTTGTCAAATGCTTTGGTGTAATCTATGAAACATAGGTATAGATCTGTTTTCACCTCTATGGCTCTTTCTACTAAAGATCTTATGATGTATATGGCATTTCTCGTCCCTGTTTTTATATGAAATCACCGTAATTCCACTAATTATTGTGGCCTACTGTTCACTAACGTATTAAATAAACAACATCTTCTGCTGCTGGCGTAAGTGATCATGTCTCTCCAAAACTTTCAATCTCGACAGCTATTTATCATTTCTGTTGTTGACCTTTCGCCAAGCAATTCTCTTAAGATTTCTGTTATTTTTTTCTCTTTGCTTCCCTCTGTCTCTTCGTCCCTTATTTGTTCCAGTTGTTACAATATATTAAAGATGTTCTCTTCTCATTACATGACCAAAAAAATGGTGATTGTTTCTTCCTAATATTGGAAATTAGCTCTTTTTGCTTTGAACGTCTCAGAACATCTGCATTTCTCTGTAAATATAAATATACAAAAGAATAAGTCACTGAAAAAATTATCTTTAAGACCGTATGTAAACTGTTAAATTTTGCGTTCACAGAATTTGAGTTTGAAGTTTTCTGCAACTACCATCATTCCAAACGCTTCTTTCATTGGTGGCAGCTTTGATCTGTCAGCTGGTTCAAGTTTGAAACGTTGAAATATTGCTGTGAGAAAAAGAAAGAGTTCCATTAAGGCCAGTGACTCTCCCAGACATATTCTTTTACCAACTGAAAATGGGATGAGTTCTTCCCGGTTGATGAGAGCTCCATTTTGGTCGATAAATCTCTCCGGTCTAAAGTTTTCAGGGTCTCCCCAGATTGTCTTGTCGTGGTGAACTGAATCTAGTATTGGCCACACTGCACATCCTTTAGGGAAGGTAAACCCGCCATACTCAAATGTTTGGCTCACCTCTCGTTGTAAACCAATCGGAACAATACTTGCCATTCGCTGTGTCTCCATGATCACCGCGTTCATGTAAACCAGTTTAGGCTTGTCGTTCATGTTCGGGGTGCGTTCGATTCCCACAACAGCCACTATTTCCTGGTAGATCTTCTCTTGAACTTCAGGCTGATACAGTATGTACAGGAAACACCATAATATGGTGGTGGTTGTGGTATCTGTTCCCCCCGCAAAGATGGTCTTAATCATGGCAACAAGATTTTCCTCGTCCAGGTTAGTTTTGACACCTTTGTCTTTCATTTTGTTCATTTCCTTGATGTAAGCTGAAATAAAGTTGTCAGGCTCTTCGTTCTCATTAAATTCTGCCTTGAATTTTGTGATAAAAGGTTTGGTATAGACGTCATTAACATACTTTGAGGCATTTATCCATTTCCATGTTCCGAACAAATCCCCTGGTAGCAGACAAATGCGTTTTATTGGCGTTAATAGCATCATCCTTGGATAGTAGTGAACGTAAAGATACAAAGGTTCAATGAACTGGACAAAGTAAGGATCGTCATAGTCAAACCTTTTCCCAACAAAAACCGATGAAATTATATTTGCTGCAGCTAGACTGAGAATCATTTTGACATCTTCTGGACGTCCTTTTAGAGCTGCAAGTATATCCATGACAACAGCTACCTCTGTTTGGATTTTCTCAGCCATTAAATTCTTCCCCATTCCGAACTTTCGTAAAATTGCTAAAGATGTTGACCTCTGTTCTTTCCAGTTCTCGTCTCTGGCAGATACAATTCCCTTGTTTATTTCATTAAGAAGTTCGTCCCCAAAACTGTGTTTAAGATTCACAATTTTGTCAGCGTGTTTGGCCCAAATTTCTTTGATGTCTTTGAAGTCATTGACAAGTATATTAAGATGTCCAGCTGTGTCCATACTGTAGATGTCACCGGCTTTACTTCTCCATTTTTTTAGTTTTCCTCGTAAATTCCCAAGAAGATGGAAGAAGTGTCCAAAATACGGCCATGGCCTGACAGGAAATGGAGGAATGTTGAACTCGGAATAAGATCGTCTGCTCTTTGTCCAGACGCAGCAAATGAAGAGGACTGTTAGAGTTCCCAGCAGTAACTGGAAGGTGTTGACATCAAAGGTGATCATTGTGGCTGTTGGTTTCAAGAACTCAACCTGAAGACATGAATTTATAAATATTCATAAAATTGTGATTATAGATTAGCATAAGCAGATTGATTTCACTTTGGGTAACACCAAAGTTGCCATATACTCTCAGCAGCAAGTAAAAGTATACATTCTCAGTATAATTTCTCCGGATTAAACTCTTTGAAAACTCTTAGACAGGGAGTCGAAATCTCGCGTGCCGCTTCGTAAATTATCTCCTCATAATTTTGTAAATTTCCAAAACAACATTTTATAATCTCATTTTATTACAAAAATGTTTGTTATTTTTCTTCTTTCTCTTTCCTTCCTCATCTGCCTTTCAGCGTCGAGGGGAGATATAATTTGCTGTCTTTTGCTCTTCTGTTCGCCTCTGCTGCTGTTATGTTTCCTAGTGCTTCTAATATTCCATCGACCCATCTTTTTAGTGGTCGACCCTTGGGTCTGGTGTTCTCACAACGTTTGTTGAAGGCTCGTTGTGTTGTGTTTTGTTCTTTCTGCCTTGTCACGTGACCAAACCATTTTATCTGTTGTTTCCTTATATATTCTATGGCTGGGGCTATTCCTAGCTTTTTTCTCAGTTCTTCATTTCTGATCTTATCTCTCAGACTGTTTCCTGCCATTCGTCTAACACATTTCATCTCTGTAGAGGTTATTTTTCTTATTGTTCTTGCATCTAGAGTCCAGGTCTGGCATTGGTAGCACAACGTTGGAATGAAGATTGTATTGTATAGTGCTCGTTTTGCCTCCAGAGTTATTTCCTTGTTGGACAATAGTGGTGATAACTGTCCGATGATTTGACAAGCTTTGTTGCATCTTGATTCTATCTCTGCTGTTTGAGAATTATCGTTTGTCATTAGACTTCCTAAGTATTTGAATTCCTCTACTTGTTTTAGTTGTCTGCCTTCTATAGTTATGTTGATGTTCTGTTTATTTTGGCAACATTCATGACTTCTGTTTTGTTGGTGTTGTTTTCCATGTTGTATTTTGTGCCTGAGATGTTGAGTTTAAGTGTTCTTGTAGGTCTTCTATTGTTTCATGTATTAGTGCCTGATCGTCTGCAAATAGAAGCTCGTTGATCTCCTCTGTCTCTGATGGGTTGGCTAGCTTGCATATATAGTCCACGTATGCAATAAACAGTAGGCGGGGGGGGGAGGTATGATAGTACCCCTGTCTTACACCTGATCTAACTTCTAAGTGGTCTGTGTAGCCTGCTGCTGTTCTGACCCTGCAGCTGCTGTTGGCGTAGAGACTTTTAATTAGGTTTGTTAGATGTTGGTTTACTCCGTATGTTGTTAGTATCTCCCACAGTTGTTCTCTGTTTACTCTGTCGAATGCTTTTTCCTGGTCAAAAATGTTTATTACTAAACAAATTAACTGTTCTTATTAAGCTAAATTATTAGTTAATACCTTAATATTATTTTTAAATAATTTCTTCGTTTCTTAGTAGTTTCTTAGTGTCTCGATGAGCATGTTCAATATAATCTAGAGGGGCTAGGAAAAGAGGCAGTTGGTAGAGTCACAGAAGAACTAAAAACTGTCAAGGATTTGTTTTATGATTACGCCTGAGCACTCGGGCGTGAAAGTAAAGGAGATAGCTACAGCCTTGGTGGAACGGTTATCGTGGATATGAAAGTAAAGCAGATAGCTACAGCCTTGGTGAAACACGTTATCGTGAATATGAAAGTAAAGGAGATAGCTACAGCCTTGGTGAAACACGTTATCGTGAATATGAAAGTAAAGCAGATAGCTACAGCCTTGGTGGAACGGTTATCGTGAATATGAAAGTAAATGAGATAGCTACAACCTTGGTGGAACAGTTATCGTGGATATGAAAGTAAAGGAGATAGCTACAACCTTGGTGGAACAGTTATCGTGAATATGAAAGTAAAGGGAGATAGCTACAATCTTGGTGGAACAGTTATCGTGGATATGAAAGTAAATGAGATAGCTACAACCTTGGTGGAACGACTATCGTGGATATGAAAGTAAAGGGAGATAGCTACAATCTTGGTGGAATGGTTATAGTGGAGATGAAAGTAAAGGGAGATAGCTACAATCTTGGTGGAATGGTTATAGTGGATATGAAAGTAAAGGGAGATAGCTACAATCTTGGTGGAACAGTTATCGTGGATATGAAAGTAAAGGGAGATAGCTACAACCTTGGTGGAACAGTTATCGTGGATATGAAAGTAAAGGGAGATAGCTGAAATCTTGGTGGAATGGTTATCATGGATATGAAAGTAATGGGAGATAGCTGAAATCTTGGTGGAATGGTTATCATGGATATGAAAGTAAAGGGAGATAGCTACAATCTTGGTGGAATGGTTATCGTGGATATGAAAGTAAAGGGAGATAGCTACAATCTTGGTGGAATGGTTATCGTGGATATGAAAGTAAAGGGAGATAGCTACAATCTTGGTGGAATGGTTATCGTGGATATGAAAGTAAAGGGAGATAGCTACAATCTTGGTGGAATGGTTATCGTGGATATGAAAGTAAAGGGAGATAGCTACAATCTTGGTGGAATGGTTATCGTGGATATGAAAGTAAAGGGAGATAGCTGAAATCTTGGTGGAACGACTATCATGGATATGAAAGTAAAGGGAGATAGCTACAATCTTGGTGGAACGACTATCGTGGATATGAAAGTAAAGGGAGATAGCTGAAATCTTGGTGGAATGGTTATCGTGGATATGAAAGTAAAGGGAGATAGCTACAATCTTGGTGGAATGGTTATCGTGGATATGAAAGTAAAGGGAGATAGCTACAATCTTGGTGGAATGGTTATCATGGATATGAAAGTAAAGGGAGATAGCTACAGTCTTGGTGGAACGACTATCGTGGAGATGAAAGTAAAGGAGATAGCTACAGTCTTGGTGGAATGGTTATCGTGGATATGAAAGTAAAGGAGATAGCTACAATCTTGGTGGAATGGTTATCGTGGAGATGAAAGTAAAGGAGATAGCTACAGTCTTGGTGGAATGGTTATCGTGGAGATGAAAGTAAAGGAGATAGCTACAGTCTTGGTGGAATAATTATCGTGGAGATGAAAGTAAAGGAGATAGCTACAGTCTTGGTGGAATGGTTATGGTGGAGATGAAAGTAAAGGAGATAGTTACAGTCTTGTTGTAATGGTTATCGTGGATAGCGGACGTTCAATGAACCAGTTTGAAATTATTATTGCCCTCAGAAAAGTAAAGGGAACTAATGATCCAAGCAATGATCAGGAATCTATGGCTATATCGAGACTGCACGAATATCGGGTAAAAGCTGGAGATGCCAGAAAAGATTGATTCACGGTGAGACACAGAGGAATAGCAAATCAAATAAAAAATGGATTCATCAGTCTTCACACACCGAGGGACTGACTGGGGACACCTTAGAACTTGTGAGCCTGCCCAATGTGCAATTATGATGATCTGTCGACTAAACCAAACTAAAGCGTTTAGTACAAAGTAATATAACAATGACGTTAGATAGGACACACACTGCGAAAGCCAACGGAGAATATTACAAAATATGGTCTATTTTGGTATCCCCCAAGGAAAAAGACAAAGAGCAAGACCGACATAACCTTGGAGAAGACAGATAGAGGCAGAGATATAATATAAAAATAAACAGGACAAATCTGAAATAAGTGCAACGTTTCAAATACTTTGGCACAATAATGACATCAGATGGAAGATAAACCACAGAAGTAAACAAGCAGAATAGCTCAGGCCAAAATAGCATTTCAGAAAATGAAAAATATCTTATGTAACAAATCTATGTCAATAGAAGTGGGAAAGAGGGTTCATCGGTGCTATAGAGAAACAATTCTGACATATGGAAATAATCATGGACAGTAGACAAACAAATGAAAAGACGATTAGAGGCCACAGAGATGGGATTTCTCAGAAGAATGTTGAAAGCTCCCTGGACAGCTAAAAAGACCAATGAGGAAATTCTCAAAGAGGCCAACACAGAAAGGGAGCTCTAAAAAAAAACTTCAGATAGAAACAATCAACATTTTTTGGCACATCATGAGAAGAGGAAATTTGGAATACTTGGTTACAACTAGCAAAATAAAAAGAAAGAGAGATCGCGGACGACAAAGACAGACAAATACTAGATAGCTTGGTGTCATGGCGTGGAAAACAGTCAATAGAACTGATACGATGAACTGTAGATAGAAGATTGTGGAGGGACATGATCGCCTACGCCAACCGTGATGGCACATGATGATAAAGATGGCTGTACGGTATTGTATCGTATGTTATGGTGTGATATGTATGGCATGATAAGGTATGGTATATTAAGGTTTCACAATAAGGACTGAAGACTGTGAATACGAGTTAGATAAGGACGAATATGCGATGTTGACATATTGGTTAGTGGAAGGAGATAAGCTTAAGGTTAGGGAAGTTTAATTGATTTATCTGAGTGTGCTCGAAGAACCTTTATTAGTGTTAAAGGAACACAATTGAAAAATATAAGAAATATAAGAAATAATAATAGGCACTATATATTTGTTAATTACAAGATAATTACAGACAAGGACATATTAATTCCAAGTTAACTCGGTAATGATAGCCACATATTAATTCCAAGTTAACTCGGTAATGATAGCCACATATTAATTCCAAGTTAACTCGGTAATGATAGCCACATATTAATTCCAAGTTAACTCGGTAATGATAGCCACATATTAATTCCAAGTTAACTCGGTAATGATAGCCACATATTAATTCCAAGTTAACTCGGTAATGATAGCCACATATTAATTCCAAGCTAACTCAGTAATGATAGCCACATATTAATTCCAAGTTAACTCGGTAATGATAGCCACATATTAATTGCAAGTTAACTCGGTAATGATAGCCACATATTAATTGCAAGTTAACTCGGTAATGATAGTCACATATTAATTCCAAGTTAACTCAGTAATAATAGTCACATATTAATTCCAAGTTAACTCAGTAATGATAGCCACATATTAATTTAACCTGGTAATGACACAACCATGTATAAATTGCTTTTTTACTAAGTAATGAGAAACCAGGCCAATATTAACTGCGTATTTGCATAAAGATCTTAGAGAACAAAACATAGACAATTTAAATGCACATAATAAAAACGTATGGTACTCAACGATAATATGTATCACCTACCGGAAAACTCCGAAAGAAATTTACAATTATTTAATTATACACTTTTGAACACATGTTATCTTTTTTTTTACAGAAAATGGCTATTATAAGTTCTTTCCTTGCGTAGGAAAACAATCTATTTACTTGTTTAATTGATAAAGTTATCAACTACGTAAAATACTGGGGCCTGGGTTGTTTAGTTGGGAAAACCACCCGAATGAGCTACTGACTTTCTAGACAACCCGTGTTGGATTTCCGTATGAAGCAGTGTGAGTTGTACTCGTGGTGTGGAAAAGAAAAAAATAGCCCCGCGATCGACTCAGCCGCTGACAGAAATTGGTACCAGAGAAGTATTCTGGGAAGATGAGGGATGCCGCGACGCATCGTGAGTTTCGATGCTCGAAGCGATGCTATCAAGATGTCTCCGAACACTTCTGGATAGACGACCGAAAACTTCTGGATAGACGGCAGAGGACTTATGGATAGACGGTCGAGCACTTATGGATAGACGGCCGAGCACTTATGGATAGGCGACCGAAAACTTCTGGATAGACGGCCGATAACTTCTGGATAGACGGCCGTGCACTTATGGATAGACGGTCGAGCACTTATGGATAGACGGCCGAGCACTTATGGATAGACGGCCGAGCACTTATGGATAGACGGCCGAGCACTTATGGATAGACGGCCGAGCACTTATGGATAGACGGTCGAGCACTTATGGATAGACGGTCGAGCACTTATGGATAGACGGTCGAGCACTTATGGATAGACGGCCGAGCACTTATGGATAGACGGCCGAACGCTTCTGGATAGACGGCCGAGCACTTATGGATAGACTGCCGAGCACTTATGGGTAGACGGCCGAGCACTTCTGGATAAACGGCCGAGCACTTATGGATAGACGGCCGAGCAAATTCACGTGCTAAGATGTCGATTCAAATCTCGTACCTTACCTTTACCTGTAAATAAATTACTCTTTAATTACTAAAACTACATTATACTGACGAAGGCGTGCGGCTTCAACGTTTAGAATTTTGTTCTGTCCTGCTATTCAAACATTTATATATAATTTTAAGTCTTTTTTCACTTCTTACTAAAGCTACAGACTCCAGTAGACTACTATAAAAGACACTAAAACTACAGACTCTAGTAGACTACTATAAAAGACACTAAAACTACAGACTCCAGTAGACTACTATAAAAGACACTAAAACTACAGAATCCAGTAGACTACTATAAAAGACACTAAAACTATAGACTCTAGTAGACTACTATAAAAGACACTTAAACTACAGACTCCAGTAGACTACTATAAAAGACACTAAAACTACAGACTCCAGTAGACTACTATAAAAGGCACTAAAACTATAGACTCTAGTAGACTACTATAAAAGACACTTAAACTACAGACTCCAGTAGACAACTATAAAAGACACTAAAACCATAGACTACTATAACTGAAATGTTGACTTACTTAAACTTAATAATAAAAGATTATATTCAAATTTTTTATTAGTTAAAGTAGTCGGTTGTACTTGAATGCCTTACCTTATATATAACTTTTATTTCTTCTGCGCTTAATGTGAATTTGAAAATGTTTCACCAGCTTTATCACGTTTTACTTTAAATACGAGAATATATTTACCTTTTTTCATGCTACCAAAGTGTATTGAAGCATACATCTTTTCATTTCGTGTTTCTGAGGCTATCCTTCAACTTTTGTGCTAGTTATAATGAAAAATATATGTTAAAAGTATTTATATTTCTTCTTTAAATTCACCATAGGCGTAATATTAGTGTCAAGAATTCTATTAGAATTAAAGTTACAAAAACAACGTTGAATAACTTAATTTTTTTACAGGACAAACAATTTCAGATAAAAAGAAACCTTTTTGAGTCGTGGTAACATGTCCACAGTAGGATATCATTATTTTACTTATTTGAAAGTTTATGATTTTCTATTTATCTTACCTGCTTCCATGAATGTAGCCTTTAATGAGTTGTGGATTGAATCATCTCCTTGTTCAGTTTGTGACTTTACATCTGGAGCCGGAGTAAGTTTCTCTAAACATGTTTTTATTGCCTAAGGAATTAGTGTTTGGTTAATATGGAAGTGTCTAAATGAGGTATATAAGGAAAGCAGCGGAGATAAGATCAGAATTGGATAAAGAGCCAGAATAATCTCACAGAATAAAGCTTAAACTACAAATCATCATCATGTTCCATACCGTTTAGCGAAGACGATCATGTCCTTCCATATCTTCTATCCACAGTGCATCGTATCAATTTTGTTGTTTGGCTGTTGTCCCTACCATGACACCAAGCTATCTAATATATTTTCTCTTTGTCATCCGCGATCTCTCTTTCCCTGTATATTGTCAGTTGTAACCAAGTATCCCAACTTTCCTCTGCTCATGATGTTCCCGAAAAATGTTGATTGTTTCTTTCTGTTGTTTTTAGGAGCTCCCTTGTTGTGTTGGCCTCTTTGAGTATATCCTCATTACTCTTCTTAACTGTCCAGGGAACCTTCAAACTACAAATACTGATTGCAAGTGAATTAGTTTGCTATCCTGGAGAGAAAGTTTCTAGATTTGATATATTACAATAATAAAGAAAATAATAGAGGTACAGAGCAAGACTCAGACTAGGAGTCAGATGAACTGACGGTGTCTCAGATTGAGTCACTAGTTTACGACAAGCCGTTATATTTGCGCCTCTAAACCCGACACAAGCGTCTTCGACATTGGTAGGCTGCTTCAGAAATGTGCCCGAGCAGGGATCATTTTATAGTAGACTTTTCTGATTGATAACTGTCAAAGATCATTTTATAGTAGACTTTTCTGATTGATAACTGTCAAAGATCATTTTATAGTAGACTTTTCTGATTGATAACTGTCAAAGATCATTTTATAGTAGACATTTCTGATTTATTACTGTCAAAGATCATTTAACGTGCGCAGAGCGTACAAAAAACCTCTTGTTTTTCGTGGTTTTTGAGGAAGGCAAAACATCGGATCTTATTATTCTAAGATTGGAGGCTGGTAAAGCCACGAAAAAACCACGGATTGAGGGTAAAGTCACGAAGAAACCACGGATTGAGGGTAAAGTCACTAAGAAACCACGGATTGAGGGTAAAGCCACGAAGAAACCACGGATTGAGGGTAAAGTCACTAAGAAACCACGGATTGAGGGTAAAGTCACTAAGAAACCACGGATTGAGGGTAAAGCCACGAAGAAACCACGGATTAAAGGTAAAACCACGAAGAAACCACGGATTGAGGGTAAAGTCACTAAGAAACCACGGATTGAGGGTAAAGCCACGAAGAAACCACGGATTAAAGGTAAAACCACGAAGAAACCACGGATTGAGGGTAAAGCCACGAAGAAACCACGGATTGAGGGTAAAGCCACGAAGAAACCACGGATTTTAAGGTAAAGTCACTAAGAAACCACGGATTGAGGGTAAAGCCACGAAGAAACCACGGATTGAGGGTAAAGTCACTAAGAAACCACGGATTGAGGGTAAAGTCACTAAGAAACCACGAATTGAGGGTAAAGCCACGAAGAAAGCACGGATTGAGAGTAAAGCCACGAAGAAACCACGGATTGAGAGTAAAGCCACGAAGAAACCACGGATTGAGGGTAAAGTCACTAAGAAACCACGTATTGAGGGTAAAGCCACGAAGAAACCACGGATTCGAAGTGAAACACTCGAACCGGTTGTGCCGCGATTCGAACCTGGAACCTTCTTATCAACAGACTGACATTTTAGCTTTCGAATACTCTAGACCACCAAGTCTCGACATCCAGAGACATTGGTTGGAGCTGCCAGAAGTGGCAATAACGCTGCATATCCCTCAACATCTGAAGACATATAAGAGGAAGTGAAGTAAATAAGATAAGAAAGATTAAAATAAGTTGAAACATATTTAAGTGACGACGTGACTCAGCACCTAATGAACCCCAGGATGTTGATACGCCTCTGATACGCACATTTACAATACACATTCACACGGGAACAGGAACAGCATACTCAATGTTGTATATAATATAGCAGTGGCATGCTTTAATCGCGCGTTTAGTCTAATTTGCTGCACATGTGAACTCAACCTACAAATGCATCTGTTCATGCTTATTATGTTGTTGTCATGATCACAGACACTGCGGTATTTGTATTTCTTAAATGAAGAGAACCTACGGCTAGAATGTATTCATTGCGTTGATTTTAGTGTGCAATATGTAACGAAGACTTTTTCTTGCTATTTCTCGTTATGATTAATTTAATATGTCATGAGAACATACGCGAAGATTTGCTTGAACCATAATGTGAATGTTTAGAGGCAGAGTGAATAAAGTTAGTGTCCTTTAAAAAATGTAGTGAAGACACTGAGTCAGTAGAAGTTTATTATTTTTTTTTTACGTGAATAGATTCATAGGTGAATTTAAATATTTGGGAACTTTGTTAACCTCAGACGGAAGATGTACAAAAGAGGTGAGATGCAGAATGGCTCAGGCAAAAGCAGCTTTCCAAATATGAGGAAAATACTATACAATCATTTTTGACAATAGAAACAAGAAAAAGAGTTCTTAAATGTTACATAGAGCCAGTCTTAACATATGGATGCGAGTCATGGACTATAGGACAACAAACAAGAAAATCACTGGAGTCTGTAGAAATGTGGTTTTACAGAAGAATGTTGAGAATACCATGGACAGCTAAGAAGAGTAATGAAGAGGTTCTGAGAGAGGTCAAAGCAAAAAGAGAACTAATTTCCAATATTAGTAAGAAACGATCATCATTTTTTGGCCATGTAATGAGAAGAGAACAACTGGAGTATATATTAACAACTGGAAAAATTGAGGGACGAAGAGATAGAGGGAAGCAAAGAGAAAAAATAACAGACAGCTTAAGAGAATGGCTTGGCAGAAAGTCAACAACAGAAATGATAAATAGCTGCCGAGATCGAAAGTTGTGGAGAGACATGATCATCTACGCCAGTAGGCCCGGTACTTGATGATGATGAGATACATCGGTGAAGATGAAAGTAATGAGAGTATAATCATGAGAATTATAAATGACGGAGACAGAAAACAAAGAATATATAGAGTATGCTTCCGGCAGCTGGGACATCAGAATCAAAGAAGACGTTTAGAGTCAGAGTCTAGAAGTTGAAAAATACATAGATTGAAGGAAAGGCAATACAAAGTATAAAGTCTCTAATAGAAGTAGTGAGATGATAGGAGTCGAGTACAAACAGTGAAACATCAAGAATCAAGCAGCACAAAAGTGAAGGAATCGTAGTGAGATAATCAAGTTTTGATGAAGTCGAAGTAATTGGTAGAAAAATGTGCGAATAGAGTCAGACATTGAAAACATAAGGGAGTAACGTCAGAAAATATAATAATAAAGGAGTTGAGTCGTGTAAAAGAGCAATAAAGTAGTTGATTTATAAAGGAAACTGAGGCACTGGAATTGTGGACGGGAGGCGCACGTAAGCAACAAGACTGAAAGCCGTCTGCAACTCATAGTCTACGAAGGGCTATTCATTCTTGTAGCTGTTGTCGCATTTCTATTAATCTTAAAATGCATTTTCCCCTAATAAAAAAACGTAGCTTTGACCGAGTTTAATTTTATGAACTGTTCCCATCTTTGCTTCAGTTCACAGACAGTCCAGCTTAGCCGAAAAGAGATAACCGAGTTACAAAAATCGAGCGCGAATGGATTCCAAAGGAGTTTATTTTGTTGTTGTTTTTATGTTTGATAGTTGGAGGATGGAATATGACATGCACTGTCGAGCAATAGAAATATTTTACATTCTTTCAACAGCTGAATATGTGTTTATAAATGTGATATGAATGTGTGAAACTTTGTAGCTTTTTTTTTGTTTAATTTTTTTTTTACTGAGTGCTGAAACGCATGATAAATTATGAAATAGGCCTAACTAAGAAAACTGGTTGCATTTTGAAGAACGATTAAAACTATTCTTTTTTTCAGTCGAAGAAGAGGTAGAATAAATTATAATACAATTTTTTTTTTAATCTCTGTAACGGCGGTAGATGTCCCATCGCAATTTGAAACATTTGATATGTCTTTATTTATATTACACGAGAACACCCAAAGCATAAAGAGAGGAACGGTTACCACCAACTATCAAGGAGGGATCAAGTCATCATACTTCGCCTACGCACTGGCCACAATAGAATAAGATATCACATGTTCACCAAATTCAAAATAGGTGCAACCAGCCTATGCCACTGTACACTGGACAATATGACTACAAAACATGTTCTACAGGATTGCCCCCAGTACACAGTCTTGAGAAGAGCAATGTGGTCCACACCCACTTTCCTGGAAGTGAAACTATATGGGCAATGGAGAGATATTAAACATCATCATCGTGCCGGATGTGGAGGGATAGCAAATCCGGGTCTTTCCTGTCCAAAGACCGATGTTTGACCTCAAGAGTCTACACCACCCATCCCAGTTTCTTAAGTTGGGTACTATATATTTATCTGGAAAGTAAGAGCGACCTGGCTTAATACTGACCACATCACCTAAAAACGATCGTTCGTAATGGACTAAAAAAATTGTCGCTAACACATTATTCCCACATATACCTATCTATCTATCTATCTATCTATCTATCTATCTATCTATCTATCTATCTATCTATCTATCTATCTATCTATCTATCTATCTATCTATCTATCTATCTATCTATCTATCTATCTATCTATCTATCTATCTATCTATCTATCCATCCATCCATCCATCCATCCATCCATCCATCCATCCATCCATCCATCCATCCATCCATCCATCCATCCATCCATCCATCCATCCATCATCCATCCATCCATCATCCATCCATCCATCCATCCATCCATCCATCCATCCATCCATCCATCCATCCATCCATCCATCCATCCATCCATCTATCTATCTATCTATCTATCTACTATCTATCTATCTATCTATCTATCTATCTATCTATCTATCTATCTATCTATCTATCTATCTATCTATCTATCTATCTATTGTCCTTTCGAGCCGAAGACGGCACATAGGGCAGAACCACAATCTCAAAAACAAAAACCTTGCGTGTTAAAATGGCACATATTGCAGAGATCACTGCTTCTAAAATCTATGGCTTTATTTCCGTAACAATACTTTTTACAATGACAGCTTGTCAAGCCATATACCTATCTAGGCATGAAATAAACACTTCGTTTTTATTTTTTTAAGGTTTTGAAACATTTTTGAGGCAAAGTTACCTGACAACAACAGAGCTGGAAGCTGTCAGCGACTCAAAGCTGATGGTTTGTGCCAGGATAGGTGAACAAGAACGATGCGACCTTACTCCGACTCTTCTCGATGACTCCAGAAACAGACTAACTTGTCTAGTCTGGCGGCCAAGAGAGTAGGGATCGAAGAGGGAAGGCAACGCGGTACTCAAAAATAACATGCTGAAGTCGGATGACTTGGGCCGTAAGGCGCAAATTTTACAGTCAGCTGCAAACAACGAAACGTATGTACACCTAATTAAAGCATCGATTCTAGGGCGGATGATGAAGAAAAGGAGAATCAATTCCTTTAGTAGTTACCGGGTGAAGGAAAAAAAGAAGATAAAGAATTTTTACGAACAAGCAATTTGTAAATAACAAAAACTAGTATCGTCAGTTTAGTAGTAAATAGCAAAACACAACACAACTAGCCCTGAATGAACGTTGCGAGAATACAAGACCGAAGGGTCGACCACGAAAAAGATGGATCGATGCAATATTAGAAGCACTTGGAAACATAACAGCAGCAGAGGCGAGCAGAAGAGCAAATTATATCTACCCTCGACGCTGAAAGGCAAATGAGGAAGGAAAGAAGAAGAAGGAGAAGATGAAAACGAAGAAGATAAGTATCGTCTACATAACGTTTATTAGAAAAAATTATCAGACAAATTTGTGCATAACAAAAAAATATCAACATTCAAGAATTACTGTTGAAGTGTATCTAGGCGGCGATGCACGAAGTGTTAAGTGTCAAAATCTAAATATCAAATGCGCTAAACAAAATAAAAAATAACATTTTAAAAAACTCAGAAATACACACACAAAATAAATAGCATGAAATGGATTTCGACGCGTAGGCGAGGGAAGGTGCATTAATGTCTGCGTGTGTGAGAAAGAGAGAGGGACAGAGATATTGCGATGGGAGTCGGGGAAATAGAAGAGGTTGGGATGGTATAAAAGGCCGTGAACAGCTAGGCGAAGAAGATTAATAATACAGCGAAACAGTGTGAGTCATATGTAAAGCACTCTAACAAGGGTTGTCATGAATTATGAAGCAGATTAAGTTTGTTGCTGTACAAGACATCACTGAAAGGTGTTGTCAGTCTTTGGTTAACTTTGTTAGGGTACAAGACATCACTGAAAGTTGTTGTCAGTCTTTGGTTAAGTTTGTTAGGGCACAAGACATCACTGAAAGGTGTTTTCAGTCTTTGGTTAAGTTTGTTAGGGTACAAGACATCACTGAAAGTTGTTTTCAGTCTTTGGTTAAGTTTGTTAGGGTACAAGACATCACTGAAAGTTGTTGTCAGTCTCTGGTTAAGTTTGTTAGGGTACAAGACATCACTGAAAGTTGTTGCCAGTCTTTGGCTAAGTTTGTTAGGGTACAAGACATCACTGAAAGGTGTTGCCAGTCTTTGGTTAATTTTGTTAGGGCACAAGACATATCTGAAAGTTGTTGCCAGTCTTTGATTAAGTTTGTTAGGGTACAAGACATCACTGAAAGGTGTTGTCAGTCTTTGGTTAAGTTTGTTAGGGTACAAGACATCACTGAAAGTTGTTGTCAGTCTTCGGTTAAGTTTGTTAGGGTACAAGACATCACTGAAAGTTGTTGCCAGTCTTTGGTTAAGTTTGTTAGGGTACAAGACATCACTGAAAGTTGTTGCCAGTCTTTGGTTAAGTTTGTTAGGGTACAAGACATCACTGAAGGTGTTGTCAGTCTTTGGTTAAGTTTGTTAGGGTACAAGACATCACTAATAGGTGTTGTCAGTCTTTGGTTAAGTTTGTTAGGGTACAAGACATCACTGAAAGTTGTTGTCAGTCTTTGGTTAAGTTTGTTAGGGTACAAGACATCACTGAAAGTGTTGTCAGTCTTTGGTTAAGTTTGTTAGGGTACAAGACATCACTGAAAGGTGTTGTCAGTCTTTGGTTAAGTTTGTTAGGGTACAAGACATCACTGAAAGGAGTTGTCAGTCTTTGGTTGAGTTTGTTAGGGTACAAGACATCACTGAAAGTTGTTGTCAGTCTTTGGTTAAGTTTGTTAGGGTACAAGACATCACTGAAAGTTGTTGTCAGTCTTTGGTTGAGTTTGTTAGGGTACAAGACATCACTGAAAGTTGTTGTCAGTCTTTGGTTAAGTTTGTTAGGGTACAAGACATCACTGAAAGTTGTTGTCCGTCTTTGGTTAAGATTGTTAGGGCACAAGACGTACTGAAAGTTGTCGTCAGTCTTAGGTTAAGTTTGTTATTGTACAAGACATCACTGAAAGTTGTTGCCAGTCTTTAGTTAAGTTTGTTAGGGTACAAACATCACTTAGAGTTGTTGTGGGTCGCTGGTAAATTTGTTAGGTGCAAGACATCACTGAAAGTTGTGGTCAGTCTTTGGTTAAGTTTGTTAGGTACACGACATAATGAAAGTTGTTGTCAGTCTTTGGTTAAGTTTGTTAGGGTACAAGACATCACTGAAAGTTGTTGTCAGTCTTTGGTTAAGTTTGTTAGGGTACAAGACATCACTGAAAGGTGTTGTCATTCTTTGGTTAAGTTTGTTAGGGTACAAGACATCACTGAAAGTTGTTGTCAGTCTTTGGTAAAGTTTGTCAGGGTACAGGACATCACTGAAAGTTGTTGTCAGTCTTTGGTAAAGTTTGTTAGGGTACAAGACATCACTGAAAGTTGTTGCCAGTCTCTTTTTAAGTTTGTTAGTGTACAGGACATCACTGAAAATAGTTCCAGTCTCTTTTTAAGTTTGTTAGGGTACAAGACATCACTGAAAGTTGTTGTCAGTCTTGGTTAAGTTTGTTAGGGTACAAGACATCACTGAAAGTTGTTGTCAGTCTTTTAATTAGTTTGTTAGGGTACAAAACGTTACTTAGAGTTGTTGTGGGTCTCTGGTTAAATTTGTTAGTGTGCAAGACATCACTAAAAGTTGTTTCCAGTCTCTTTTAAGGTTGTTAGGGTACAGGACATCACTGAAAATTGTTCCAGTCTCTTTTTAAGTTTGCTAGGGTACAAGGCATCACTGAAAGTTGTTGTCAGTCTTTGGTTAAGTTTGTTAGGGTACAAGAGGTCACTGAAAGTTGTTGTCAGTCTTTGGTAAAGTATGTTAGGGTACAAGACATCACTGAAAGTTGTTGTCAGTCTTTGGTTAAATTTGTCATGGTACAGGACATCACTGAAAGTTGTTGTCAGTCTTTGGTAAAGTTTGTCAGGGTACAGGACATCACTGAAAGTTGTTTTCAGTCTTTGGTAAAGTTTGTCAGGGTACAGGACACCACTGAAAGTTGTTGTCAGTCTTTGGTAAAGTTTGTTAGGGTACAAGACATCACTGAAAGTTGTTGCCAGTCTTTAGTTAAGTTTGTTAGGGTACAAAACGTTACTTAGAGTTGTTGTGGGTCTCTGGTTAAATTTGTTTGAGTGCAAGACATCACTGAAAGTTGTTGCCAGTCTCTTTTTAAGTTTGTTAGGGTACAAGACATCACTGAAAGTTGTTGTCAGTCTTTGGTTAAGTTTGTTAGGGTACAAGACATCACTGAAAGTTGTTGCCAGTCTTTGGTTAAGTTTGTTAGGGTACAAAACGTTACTTAGAGTTGTTGTGGGTCTCTGGTTAATTTGTTATAGTGCAAGACATCACTGAAAGTTGTTACCAGTCTTTTTAAGTTTGTTAGGGTAAAGGACATCACTGAAAGTTGTTGTCAGTCTTTGGTTAAGTTTGTTAGGGTACAAGACATCACTGAAAGTTGTTGTCAGTCTTTGGTTAAGTTTTTTAGGGAACAAGACATCACTGAAAGTTGTTGCCAGTCTTAGTTAAGTTTGTTAGGGTACAAAACGTTACTTAGAGTTGTTGTGGGTCTCTGGTTAAATTTGTTAGTGTGCAAGACATCACTGAAAATTGTTCCAGTCTCTTTTAAAGTTTGTTAGGGTACAAGACATCACTGAAAGTTGTTGTCAGTCTTTGGTTAAGTTTGTTAGGGTACAAGACATCACTGAAAGTTGTTGTCAGTCTTTGGTTAAGTTTGTTAGGTTACAAGACATCACTGAAAGTTGTTGTCAGTCTTTGGTTAAGTTTGTTAGGGTACAGGACATCACTGAAATTTGTTGTCAGTCTTTGGTTGAGTTTGTTAGGGTACAAGACATCACTGAAAGTTGTTGTCAGTCTTTGGTTAAGTTTGTTAGGGCACAAGACATCACTGAAAGTTGTGGCAGTATTTGGTTAAGTTTGTTAGGGTACACGACATCACTGAAAGTTGTTGTCAGTCTTTGGTTAAGTTTGTTAGGGTACAAGACATCACTGAAAGTTGTTGTCAGTCTTTGGTTAAGTTTGTTAGGGTACAAGACATCACTGAAAGTTGTTGTCAGTCTTTGGTTAAGTTTGTTAGGGTACAAGACATCACTGAAAGGTGTTGTCATTCTTTGGTTAAGTTTGTTAGGGTACAAGACATCACTGAAAAGGTGTTGTCAGTCTTTGGTTAAGTTTGTTAGGGTACAAGACATCACTGAAAGTTGTTGTCAGTCTTTGGTTAAGTTTGTTAGGGTACAAGACATCACTGAAAGTTGTTGTCAGTCTTTGGTAAAGTTTGTCAGGGTACAGGACATCACTGAAAGTTGTTGTCAGTCTTTGGTAAAGTTTGTTAGGGTACAAGACATCACTGAAAGTTGTTGCCAGTCTCTTTTTAAGTTTGTTAGTGTACAGGACATCACTGAAAATTGTTCCAGTCTCTTTTTAAGTTTGTTAGGGTACAAGACATCACTGAAAGTTGTTGTCAGTCTTTGGTTAAGTTGTTAGGGTACAAGACATCACTGAAAGTTGTTGTCAGTCTTTAGTTAGGTTTGTTAGGGTACAAAACGTTACTTAGAGTTGTTGTGGGTCTCTGGTTAAATTTGTTAGTGTGCAAGACATCACTAAAAGTTGTTTCCAGTCTCTTTTTAAGGTTGTTAGGGTACAGGACATCACTGAAATTGTTCCAGTCTTTTTAAGTTTGTTAGGGTACAAGACATCACTGAAAGTTGTTGTCAGTCTTTGGTTAAGTTTGTTAGGGTACAAGACATCACTGAAAGTTGTTGTCAGTCTTTGGTTAAGTTTGTTAGGGTACAAGACATCACTGAAGGTGTTGTCAGTCTTTGGTTAAGTTTGTTAGGGTACAAGACATCACTGAAAGTTGTTGTCAGTCTTGGTTAAGTTTGTTAGGGTACAAGACATCACTGAAAGGAGTTGTCAGTCTTTGGTTAAGTTTGTTAGGGTACAAGACATCACTGAAAGGTGTTGTCAGTCTTTGGTTAAGTTTGTTAGGGTACAAGACATCACTGAAAGTTGTTGTCAGTCTTTGGTTAAGTTTGTTAGGGTACAAGACATCACTGAAAGTTGTTGTCAGTCTTTGGTTAAGTTTGTTAGGGTACAAGACATCACTGAAAGTTGTTGTCAGTCTTTGGTTAAGTTTGTTAGGGTACAAGACATCACTGAAAGGTGTTGTCATTCTTTGGTTAAGTTTGTTAGGGTACAAGACATCACTGAAAGTTGTTGTCAGTCTTTGGTTAAGTTTGTTAGGGTACAAGACATCACTGAAAGTTGTTGTCAGTCTTTGGTTAAGTTTGTTAGGGTACAAGACATCACTGAAAGTTGTTGTCAGTCTTTGGTAAAGTTTGTTAGGGTACAGGACATCACTGAAAGTTGTTGTCAGTCTTTGGTAAAGTTTGTTAGGGTACAAGACATCACTGAAAGTTGTTGCCAGTCTCTTTTTAAGTTTGTTAGTGTACAGGACATCACTGAAAATTGTTCCAATCTCTTTTTAAGTTTGTTAGGGTACAAGACATCACTGAAAGTTGTTGTCAGTCTTTGGTTAAGTTTGTTAGGGTACAAGACATCACTGAAAGTTGTTGTCAGTCTTTAGTTAAGTTTGTTAGGGTACAAGACATTACTTAGAGTGTTGTTGTGGGTCTCTGGTTAAATTTGTTAGTGTGCAAGGACATCACTAAAAGTTGTTTCCAGTCTCTTTTTAAGTTTGTTAGGGTACAGGACATCACTGAAAATTGTTCAGTCTCTTTTTAAGTTTGTTAGGGTACAAGACATCACTGAAAGTTGTTGTCAGTCTTTGGTTAAGTTTGTTAGGGTACAAGAGGTCACTGAAAGTTGTTGTCAGTCTTTGGTTAAGTTTGTTAGGGTACAAGACATCACTGAAAGGTGTTGTCAGTCTTTGGTTAAGTTTGTTAGGGTACAAGACATCACTGAAAGGTGTTGTCAGTCTTTGGTTAAGTTTGTTAGGGTACAAGACATCACTGAAAGGAGTTGTCAGTCTTTGGTTGAGTTTGTTAGGGTACAAGACATCACTGAAAGGTGTTGTCAGTTTCTTGGTTAAGTTTGTTAGGGTACAAGACATCACTGAAAGGTGTTGTCAGTCTTTGGTGAGTTTGTTAGGGTACAAGACATCACTGAAAGTTGTTGTCAGTCTTTGGTTAAGTTTGTTAGGGTACAAGACATCACTGAAAGTTGTTGTCCGTCTTTGGTTAAGATTGTTAGGGCACAAGACGTTACTGAAAGTTGTCGTCAGTCTTAGGTTAAGTTTGTTATTGTACAAGACATCACTGAAAGTTGTTGCCAGTCTTTAGTTAAGTTTGTTAGGGTACAAAACGTTACTTAGAGTTGTTGTGGGTCGCTGGTTAAATTTGTTAGAGTGCAAGACATCACTGAAAGTTGTGGCAGTCTTTGGTTAAGTTTGTTAGGGTACACGACATTAATGAAAGTTGTTGTCAGTCTTTGGTTAAGTTTGTTAGGGTACAAGACATCACTGAAAGTTGTTGTCAGTCTTTGGTTAAGTTTGTTAGGGTACAAGACATCACTGAAAGTTGTTGTCAGTCTTTGGTTAAGTTTGTTAGGGTACAAGACATCACTGAAAGTTGTTGTCAGTCTTTGGTAAAGTTTGTCAGGGTACAGGACATCACTGAAAGTTGTTGTCAGTCTTTGGTAAAGTTTGTTAGGGTACAAGACATCACTGAAAGTTGTTGTCAGTCTTTTTTTAAGTTTGTTAGGGTACAAGACATCACTGAAAGAGTTGTCAGTCTTTGTTAAGTTTGTTAGGGTACAAGACATCACTGAAAGTAGTTGTCAGTCTTTGGTTAAGTTTGTTAGGGTACAAGACATCACTGAAAGTTGTTGTCAGTCTTTAGTTAGGTTTGTTAGGGTACAAAACGTTACTTAGAGTTGTTGTGGGTCTCTGGTTAAATTTGTTAGTGTGCAAGACATCACTAAAAGTTGTTTCCAGTCTCTTTTTAAGGTTGTTAGGGTACAGGACATCACTGAAAATTGTTCCAGTCTCTTTTTAAGTTTGTTAGGGTACAAGACATCACTGAAAGTTGTTGTCAGTCTTTGGTTAAGTTTGTTAGGGTACAAGAGGTCACTGAAAGTTGTTGTCAGTCTTTGGTTAAGTTTGTTAGGGTACAAGACATCACTGAAAGTTGTTGTCAGTCTTTGGTTAAGTTTGTCAGGGTACAGGACATCACTGAAAGTTGTTGTCAGTCTTTGGTAAAGTTTGTCAGGGTACAGGACATCACTGAAAGTTGTTTGTCAGTCTTTGGTAAAGTTTGTCAGGGTACAGGACACCACTGAAAGTTGTTGTCAGTCTTTCGTAAAGTTTGTTAGGGTACAAGACATCACTGAAAGTTGTTGCCAGTCTTTAGTTAAGTTTGTTAGGGTACAAAACGTTACTTAGAGTTGTTGTGGGTCTCTTTTTAAGTTTGTTAGGGTACAAGACATCACTGAAAGTTGTTGTCAGTCTTTGGTAAAGTTTGTTAGGGTACAAGACATCACTGAAAGTTGTTGCCAGTCTTTAGTTAAGTTTGTTAGGGTACAAAACGTTACTTAGAGTTGTTGTGGGTCTCTGGTTAAATTTGTTTGAGTGCAAGACATCACTGAAAGTTGTTGCCAGTCTCTTTTAAGTTTGTTAGGGTACAAGACATCACTGAAAGTTGTTGTCAGTCTTTGGTTAAGTTTGTTAGGGTACAAGACATCACTGAAAGTTGTTGCCAGTCTTTGGTAAAGTTTGTTAGGGTACAAAACGTTACTTAGAGTTGTTGTGGGTCTCTGGTTAAATTTGTTATAGTGCAAGACATCACTGAAAGTTGTTACCAGTCTCTTTTTAAGTTTGTTAGGGTAAAGGACATCACTGAAAGTTGTTGTCAGTCTTTGGTTAAGTTTGTTAGGGTACAAGACATCACTGAAAGTTGTTGTCAGTCTTTGGTTAAGTTTGTTAGGGAACAAGACATCACTGAAAGTGTTGCCAGTCTTTAGTTAAGTTTGTTAGGGTACAAAACGTTACTTAGAGTTGTTGTGGGTCTCTGGTTAAATTTGTTAGTGTGCAAGACATCACTGAAAATTGTTTCAGTCTCTTTTAAAGTTTGTTAGGGTACAAGACATCACTGAAAGTTGTTGTCAGTCTTTGGTTAAGTTTGTTAGGGTACAAGACATCACTGAAAGTTGTTGTCAGTCTTTAGTTAAGTTTGTTAGGTTACAAGACATCACTGAAAGTTGTTGTCAGTCTTTGGTTAAGTTTGTCAGGGTACAGGACATCACTGAAAGTTGTTGTAAGTCTTTGGTTGAGTTTGTTAGGGTACAAGACATCACTGAAAGTTGTTGTCAGTCTTTGGTAAGTTTGTTAGGGCACAAGACATCACTGAAAGTTGTGGCAGTATTTGGTTAAGTTTGTTAGGGTACACGACATTACTGAAAGTTGTTGTCAGTCTTTGGTTAAGTTTGTTAGGGTACAAGACATCACTGAAAGTTGTTGTCAGTCTTTGGTTAAGTTTGTTAGGGTACAAGACATCACTGAAAGTTGTTGTCAGTCTTTGGTTAAGTTTGTTAGGGTACAAGACATCACTGAAAGGTGTTGTCATTCTTTGGTTAAGTTTGTTAGGGTACAAGACATCACTGAAAGGTGTTGTCAGTCTTTGGTTAAGTTTGTTAGGGTACAAGACATCACTGAAAGGAGTTGTCAGTCTTTGGTTGAGTTTGTTAGGGTACAAGACATCACTGAAAGGTGTTGTCAGTCTTGGTTAAGTTTGTTAGGGTACAAGACATCACTGAAAGGTGTTGTCAGTCTTTGGTTGAGTTTGTTAGGGTACAAGACATCACTGAAAGTTGTTGTCAGTCTTTGGTTAAGTTTGTTAGGGTACAAGACATCACTGAAAGTTGTTGTCCGTCTTTGGTTAAGATTGTTAGGGCACAAGACGTTACTGAAAGTTGTCGTCAGTCTTAGGTTAAGTTTGTTATTGTACAAGACATCACTGAAAGTTGTTGCCAGTCTTTAGTTAAGTTTGTTAGGGTACAAAACGTTACTTAGAGTTGTTGTGGGTCGCTGGTTAAATTTGTTAGAGTGCAAGACATCACTGAAAGTTGTGGCAGTCTTTGGTTAAGTTTGTTAGGGTACACGACATTAATGAAAGTTGTTGTCAGTCTTTGGTTAAGTTTGTTAGGGTACAAGACATCACTGAAAGTTGTTGTCAGTCTTTGGTTAAGTTTGTTAGGGTACAAGACATCACTGAAAGGTGTTGTCATTCTTTGGTTAAGTTTGTTAGGGTACAAGACATCACTGAAAGTTGTTGTCAGTCTTTGGTAAAGTTTGTCAGGGTACAGGACATCACTGAAAGTTGTTGTCAGTCTTTGGTAAAGTTTGTTAGGGTACAAGACATCACTGAAAGTTGTTGCCAGTCTCTTTTTAAGTTGTTAGTGTACAGGACATCACTGAAAATAGTTCCAGTCTCTTTTTAAGTTTGTTAGGGTACAAGACATCACTGAAAGTTGTTGTCAGTCTTTGGTTAAGTTTGTTAGGGTACAAGACATCACTGAAAGTTGTTGTCAGTCTTTAGTTAGGTTTGTTAGGGTACAAAACGTTACTTAGAGTTGTTGTGGGTCTCTGGTTAAATTTGTTAGTGTGCAAGACATCACTAAAAGTTGTTTCCAGTCTCTTTTTAAGGTTGTTAGGGTACAGGACATCACTGAAAATTGTTCCAGTCTCTTTTAAGTTTGCTAGGGTACAAGGCATCACTGAAAGTTGTTGTCAGTCTTTGGTTAAGTTTGTTAGGGTACAAGAGGTCACTGAAAGTTGTTGTCAGTCTTTGGTAAAGTATGTTAGGGTACAAGACATCACTGAAAGTTGTTGTCAGTCTTTGGTTAAATTTGTCATGGTACAGGACATCACTGAAAGTTGTTGTCAGTCTTTGGTAAAGTTTGTCAGGGTACAGGACATCACTGAAAGTTGTTTCAGTCTTTGGTAAAGTTTGTCAGGGTACAGGACACCACTGAAAGTTGTTGTCAGTCTTTGGTAAAGTTTGTTAGGGTACAAGACATCACTGAAAGTTGTTGCCAGTCTTTAGTTAAGTTTGTTAGGGTACAAAACGTTACTTAGAGTTGTTGTGGGTCTCTGGTTAAATTTGTTAGTGTGCAAGACATCACTGAAAATTGTTCCAGTCTCTTTTAAAGTTTGTTAGGGTACAAGACATCACTGAAAGTTGTTGTCAGTCTTTGGTTAAGTTTGTTAGGGTACAAGACATCACTGAAAGTTGTTGTCAGTCTTTGGTTAAGTTTGTTAGGTTACAAGACATCACTGAAAGTTGTTGTCAGTCTTTGGTTAAGTTTGTCAGGGTACAGGACATCACTGAAAGTTGTTGTATGTCTTTGGTTGAGTTTGTTAGGGTACAAGACATCACTGAAAGTTGTTGTCAGTCTTTGGTTAAGTTTGTTAGGGTACAAGACATCACTGAAAGTTGTGGCAGTCTTTGGTTAAGTTTGTTAGGGTACACGACATTACTGAAAGTTGTTGTCAGTCTTTGGTTAAGTTTGTTAGGGTACAAGACATCACTGAAAGTTGTTGTCAGTCTTTGGTTAAGTTTGTTAGGGTACAAGACATCACTGAAAGTTGTCAGTCTTTGGTTAAGTTTGTTAGGGTACAAGACATCACTGAAAGGTGTTGTCATTCTTTGGTTAAGTTTGTTAGGGTACAAGACATCACTGAAAGGTGTTGTCAGTCTTTGGTTAAGTTTGTTAGGGTACAAGACATCACTGAAAGTTGTTGTCAGTCTTTGGTTAAGTTTGTTAGGGTACAAGACATCACTGAAAGTTGTTGTCAGTCTTTGGTAAAGTTTGTCAGGGTACAGGACATCACTGAAAGTTGTTGTCAGTCTTTGGTAAAGTTGTTAGGGTACAAGACATCACTGAAAGTTGTTGCCAGTCTCTTTTTAAGTTTGTTAGTGTACAGGACATCACTGAAAATTGTTCCAGTCTCTTTTAAGTTTGTTAGGGTACAAGACATCACTGAAAGTAGTTGTCAGTCTTTGGTTAAGTTTGTTAGGGTACAAGACATCACTGAAAGTTGTTGTCAGTCTTTAGTTAGGTTTGTTAGGGTACAAAACGTTACTTAGAGTTGTTGTGGGTCTCTGGTTAAATTTGTTAGTGTGCAAGACATCACTAAAAGTTGTTTCCAGTCTCTTTTTAAGGTTGTTAGGGTACAGGACATCACTGAAAATTGTTCCAGTCTCTTTTTAAGTTTGTTAGGGTACAAGACATCACTGAAAGTTGTTGTCAGTCTTTGGTTAAGTTTGTTAGGGTACAAGAGGTCACTGAAAGTTGTTGTCAGTCTTTGGTTAAGTTTGTTAGGGTACAAGACATCACTGAAAGTTGTTGTCAGTCTTTGGTTAAGTTTGTCAGGGTACAGGACATCACTGAAAGTTGTTGTCAGTCTTTGGTAAAGTTTGTCAGGGTACAGGACATCACTGAAAGTTGTTGTCAGTCTTTGGTAAAGTTTGTCAGGGTACAGGACACCACTGAAAGTTGTTGTCAGTCTTTCGTAAAGTTTGTTAGGGTACAAGACATCACTGAAAGTTGTTGCCAGTCTTTAGTTAAGTTTGTTAGGGTACAAAACGTTACTTAGAGTTGTTGTGGGTCTCTTTTTAAGTTTGTTAGGGTACAAGACATCACTGAAAGTTGTTGTCAGTCTTTGGTAAAGTTTGTTAGGGTACAAGACATCACTGAAAGTTGTTGCCAGTCTTTAGTTAAGTTTGTTAGGGTACAAAACGTTACTTAGAGTTGTTGTGGGTCTCTGGTTAAATTGTTTGAGTGCAAGACATCACTGAAAGTTGTTGCCAGTCTCTTTTTAAGTTTGTTAGGGTACAAGACATCACTGAAAGTTGTTGTCAGTCTTTGGTTAAGTTTGTTAGGGTACAAGACATCACTGAAAGTTGTTGCCAGTCTTTGGTAAAGTTTGTTAGGGTACAAAACATTACTTAGAGTTGTTGTGGGTCTCTGGTTAAATTTGTTATAGTGCAAGACATCACTGAAAGTTGTTACCAGTCTCTTTTTAAGTTTGTTAGGGTAAAGGACATCACTGAAAGTTGTTGTCAGTCTTTGGTTAAGTTTGTTAGGGTACAAGACATCACTGAAAGTTGTTGTCAGTCTTTGGTTAAGTTTGTTAGGGTACAAGACATCACTGAAAGTTGTTGCCAGTCTTTAGTTAAGTTTGTTAGGGTACAAAACGTTACTTAGAGTTGTTGTGGTCTCTGGTTAAATTTGTTAGTGTGCAAGACATCACTGAAAATTGTTTCAGTCTCTTTTAAAGTTTGTTAGGGTACAAGACATCACTGAAAGTTGTTGTCAGTCTTTGGTTAAGTTTGTTAGGGTACAAGACATCACTGAAAGTTGTTGTCAGTCTTTAGTTAAGTTTGTTAGGTACAAGACATCACTGAAAGTTGTTGTCAGTCTTTGGTTAAGTTTGTCAGGGTACAGGACATCACTGAAAGTTGTTGTAAGTCTTTGGTTAAGTTTGTTAGGGTACAAGACATCACTGAAAGTTGTTGTCAGTCTTTGGTTAAGTTTGTCAGGGTACAGGACATCACTGAAAGTTGTTGTCAGTCTTTGGTAAAGTTTGTCAGGGTACAGGACATCACTGAAAGTTGTTGTCCTTCTTTGGTAAGTTTGTCAGGGTACAGGACACCACTGAAAGTTGTTGTCAGTCTTTGGTTAAAGTTTGTTAGGGTACAAGACATCACTGAAAGTTGTTGCCAGTCTTTAGTTAAGTTTGTTAGGGTACAAAACGTTACTTAGAGTTGTTGTGGTCTCTTTTTAAGTTTGTTAGGGTACAAGACATCACTGAAAGTTGTTGTCAGTCTTTGGTAAAGTTTGTTAGGGTACAAGACATCACTGAAAGTTGTTGCCAGTCTTTAGTTAAGTTTGTTAGGGTACAAAACGTTACTTAGAGTTGTTGTGGGTCTCTGGTTAATTTGTTTGAGTGCAAGACATCACTGAAAGTTGTTGCCAGTCTCTTTTTAAGTTTGTTAGGGTACAAGACATCACTGAAAGTTGTTGTCAGTCTTTGGTTAAGTTTGTTAGGGTACAAGACATCACTGAAAGTTGTTGCCAGTCTTTGGTTAAGTTTGTTAGGGTACAAAACGTTACTTAGAGTTGTTGTGGGTCTTGGTTAAATTTGTTATAGTGCAAGACATCACTGAAAGTTGTTACCAGTCTCTTTTTAAGTTTGTTAGGGTAAAGGACATCACTGAAAGTTGTTGTCAGTCTTTGGTTAAGTTTGTTAGGGTACAAGACATCACTGAAAGTTGTTGTCAGTCTTTGGTTAAGTTTGTTAGGGTACAAGACATCACTGAAAGTTGTTGCCAGTCTTTAGTTAAGTTTGTTAGGGTACAAAACGTCACTTAAAGTTGTTGTCAGTCTCTGGTTAAATTTGTTAGGTACAAGACATCACTGAAATTGTTTCAGTCTCTTTTAAAGTTTGTTAGGGTACAAGACATCACTGAAAGTTGTTGTCAGTCTTTGGTTAAGTTTGTTAGGGTACAAGACATCACTGAAAGTTGTTGTCAGTCTTTAGTTAAGTTTGTTAGGTTACAAGACATCACTGAAAGTTGTTGTCAGTCTTTGGTTAAGTTTGTTAGGGTACAGGACATCACTGAAAGTTGTTGTAAGTCTTTGGTTGAGTTTGTTAGGGTACAAGACATCACTGAAAGTTGTTGTCAGTCTTTGGTTAAGTTTGTTAGGGCACAAGACATCACTGAAAGTTGTGGCAGTATTTGGTTAAGTTTGTTAGGGTACACGACATTACTGAAAGTTGTTGTCAGTCTTTGGTAAGTTTGTTAGGGTACAAGACATCACTGAAAGTTGTTGTCAGTCTTTGGTTAAGTTTGTTAGGGTACAAGACATCACTGAAAGTTGTTGTCAGTCTTTGGTTAAGTTTGTTAGGGTACAAGACATCACTGAAAGGTGTTGTCATTCTTTGGTTAAGTTTGTTAGGGTACAAGACATCACTGAAAGGTGTTGTCAGTCTTTGGTTAAGTTTGTTAGGGTACAAGACATCACTGAAAGTTGTTGTCAGTCTTTGGTTGAGTTTGTTAGGGTACAAGACATCACTGAAAGGTGTTGTCAGTCTTTGGTTAAGTTTGTTAGGGTACAAGACATCACTGAAAGGTGTTGTCAGTCTTTGGTTGAGTTTGTTAGGGTACAAGACATCACTGAAAGTTGTTGTCAGTCTTTGGTTAAGTTTGTTAGGGTACAAGACATCACTGAAAGTTGTTGTCCGTCTTTGGTTAAGATTGTTAGGGCACAAGACGTTACTGAAAGTTGTCGTCAGTCTTAGGTTAAGTTTGTTATTGTACAAGACATCACTGAAAGTTGTTGCCAGTCTTTAGTTAAGTTTGTTAGGGTACAAAACGTTACTTAGAGTTGTTGTGGGTCGCTGGTTAAATTTGTTAGAGTGCAAGACATCACTGAAAGTTGTGGCAGTCTTTGGTTAAGTTTGTTAGGGTACACGACATTAATGAAAGTTGTTGTCAGTCTTTGGTTAAGTTTGTTAGGGTACAAGACATCACTGAAAGTTGTTGTCAGTCTTTGGTTAAGTTTGTTAGGGTACAAGACATCACTGAAAGGTGTTGTCATTCTTTGGTTAAGTTTGTTAGGGTACAAGACATCACTGAAAGTTGTTGTCAGTCTTTGGTAAAGTTTGTCAGGGTACAGGACATCACTGAAAGTTGTTGTCAGTCTTTGGTAAAGTTTGTTAGGGTACAAGACATCACTGAAAGTTGTTGCCAGTCTCTTTTTAAGTTTGTTAGTGTACAGGACATCACTGAAAATAGTTCCAGTCTCTTTTTAAGTTTGTTAGGGTACAAGACATCACTGAAAGTTGTTGTCAGTCTTTGGTTAAGTTTGTTAGGGTACAAGACATCACTGAAAGTTGTTGTCAGTCTTTAGTTAGGTTTGTTAGGGTACAAAACGTTACTTAGAGTTGTTGTGGGTCTCTGGTTAAATTTGTTAGTGTGCAAGACATCACTAAAAGTTGTTTCCAGTCTCTTTTTAAGGTTGTTAGGGTACAGGACATCACTGAAAATTGTTCCAGTCTCTTTTTAAGTTTGCTAGGGTACAAGGCATCACTGAAAGTTGTTGTCAGTCTTTGGTTAAGTTTGTTAGGGTACAAGAGGTCACTGAAAGTTGTTGTCAGTCTTTGGTAAAGTATGTTAGGGTACAAGACATCACTGAAAGTTGTTGTCAGTCTTTGGTTAAATTTGTCATGGTACAGGACATCACTGAAAGTTGTTGTCAGTCTTTGGTAAAGTTTGTCAGGGTACAGGACATCACTGAAAGTTGTTTTCAGTCTTTGGTAAAGTTTGTCAGGGTACAGGACACCACTGAAAGTTGTTGTCAGTCTTTGGTAAAGTTTGTTAGGGTACAAGACATCACTGAAAGTTGTTGCCAGTCTTTAGTTAAGTTTGTTAGGGTACAAAACGTTACTTAGAGTTGTTGTGGGTCTCTGGTTAAATTTGTTAGTGTGCAAGACATCACTGAAAATTGTTCCAGTCTCTTTTAAAGTTTGTTAGGGTACAAGACATCACTGAAAGTTGTTGTCAGTCTTTGGTTAAGTTTGTTAGGGTACAAGACATCACTGAAAGTTGTTGTCAGTCTTTGGTTAAGTTTGTTAGGTTACAAGACATCACTGAAAGTTGTTGTCAGTCTTTGGTTAAGTTTGTCAGGGTACAGGACATCACTGAAAGTTGTTGTATGTCTTTGGTTGAGTTTGTTAGGGTACAAGACATCACTGAAAGTTGTTGTCAGTCTTTGGTTAAGTTTGTTAGGGTACAAGACATCACTGAAAGTTGTGGCAGTCTTTGGTTAAGTTTGTTAGGGTACACGACATTACTGAAAGTTGTTGTCAGTCTTTGGTTAAGTTTGTTAGGGTACAAGACATCACTGAAAGTTGTTGTCAGTCTTTGGTTAAGTTTGTTAGGGTACAAGACATCACTGAAAGTTGTCAGTCTTTGGTTAAGTTTGTTAGGGTACAAGACATCACTGAAAGGTGTTGTCATTCTTTGGTTAAGTTTGTTAGGGTACAAGACATCACTGAAAGGTGTTGTCAGTCTTTGGTTAAGTTTGTTATGGTACAAGACATCACTGAAAGTTGTTGTCAGTCTTTGGTTAAGTTTGTTAGGGTACAAGACATCACTGAAAGTTGTTGTCAGTCTTTGGTAAAGTTTGTCAGGGTACAGGACATCACTGAAAGTTGTTGTCAGTCTTTGGTAAAGTTTGTTAGGGTACAAGACATCACTGAAAGTTGTTGCCAGTCTCTTTTTAAGTTTGTTAGTGTACAGGACATCACTGAAAATTGTTCCAGTCTCTTTTTAAGTTTGTTAGGGTACAAGACATCACTGAAAGTAGTTGTCAGTCTTTGGTTAAGTTTGTTAGGGTACAAGACATCACTGAAAGTTGTTGTCAGTCTTTAGTTAGGTTTGTTAGGGTACAAAACGTTACTTAGAGTTGTTGTGGGTCTCTGGTTAAATTTGTTAGTGTGCAAGACATCACTAAAAGTTGTTTCCAGTCTCTTTTAAGGTTGTTAGGGTACAGGACATCACTGAAAATTGTTCCAGTCTCTTTTTAAGTTTGTTAGGGTACAAGACATCACTGAAAGTTGTTGTCAGTCTTTGGTTAAGTTTGTTAGGGTACAAGAGGTCACTGAAAGTTGTTGTCAGTCTTTGGTTAAGTTTGTTAGGGTACAAGACATCACTGAAAGTTGTTGTCAGTCTTTGGTTAAGTTTGTCAGGGTACAGGACATCACTGAAAGTTGTTGTCAGTCTTTGGTAAAGTTTGTCAGGGTACAGGACATCACTGAAAGTTGTTGTCAGTCTTTGGTAAAGTTTGTCAGGGTACAGGACACCACTGAAAGTTGTTGTCAGTCTTTCGTAAAGTTTGTTAGGGTACAAGACATCACTGAAAGTTGTTGCCAGTCTTTAGTTAAGTTTGTTAGGGTACAAAACGTTACTTAGAGTTGTTGTGGGTCTCTTTTTAAGTTTGTTAGGGTACAAGACATCACTGAAAGTTGTTGTCAGTCTTTGGTAAAGTTTGTTAGGGTACAAGACATCACTGAAAGTTGTTGCCAGTCTTTAGTTAAGTTTGTTAGGGTACAAAACGTTACTTAGAGTTGTTGTGGGTCTCTGGTTAAATTTGTTTGAGTGCAAGACATCACTGAAAGTTGTTGCCAGTCTCTTTTTAAGTTTGTTAGGGTACAAGACATCACTGAAAGTTGTTGTCAGTCTTTGGTTAAGTTTGTTAGGGTACAAGACATCACTGAAAGTTGTTGCCAGTCTTTGGTAAAGTTTGTTAGGGTACAAAACGTTACTTAGAGTTGTTGTGGGTCTCTGGTTAAATTTGTTATAGTGCAAGACATCACTGAAAGTTGTTACCAGTCTCTTTTTAAGTTTGTTAGGGTAAAGGACATCACTGAAAGTTGTTGTCAGTCTTTGGTTAAGTTTGTTAGGGTACAAGACATCACTGAAAGTTGTTGTCAGTCTTTGGTTAAGTTTGTTAGGGAACAAGACATCACTGAAAGTTGTTGCCAGTCTTTAGTTAAGTTTGTTAGGGTACAAAACGTTACTTAGAGTTGTTGTGGGTCTCTGGTTAAATTTGTTAGTGTGCAAGACATCACTGAAAATTGTTTCAGTCTCTTTTAAAGTTTGTTAGGGTACAAGACATCACTGAAAGTTGTTGTCAGTCTTTGGTTAAGTTTGTTAGGGTACAAGACATCACTGAAAGTTGTTGTCAGTCTTTAGTTAAGTTTGTTAGGTTACAAGACATCACTGAAAGTTGTTGTCAGTCTTTGGTTAAGTTGTCAGGGTACAGGACATCACTGAAAGTTGTTGTAAGTCTTTGGTTGAGTTTGTTAGGGTACAAGACATCACTGAAAGTTGTTGTCAGTCTTTGGTTAAGTTTGTTAGGGCACAAGACATCACTGAAAGTTGTGGCAGTATTTGGTTAAGTTTGTTAGGGTACACGACATTACTGAAAGTTGTTGTCAGTCTTTGGTTAAGTTTGTTAGGGTACAAGACATCACTGAAAGTTGTTGTCAGTCTTTGGTTAAGTTTGTTAGGGTACAAGACATCACTGAAAGTTGTTGTCAGTCTTTGGTTAAGTTTGTTAGGGTACAAGACATCACTGAAAGTGTTGTCATTCTTTGGTTAAGTTTGTTAGGGTACAAGACATCACTGAAAGGTGTTGTCAGTCTTTGGTTAAGTTTGTTAGGGTACAAGACATCACTGAAAGGAGTTGTCAGTCTTTGGTTGAGTTTGTTAGGGTACAAGACATCACTGAAAGGTGTTGTCAGTCTTTGGTTAAGTTTGTTAGGGTACAAGACATCACTGAAAGGTGTTGTCAGTCTTTGGTTGAGTTTGTTAGGGTACAAGACATCACTGAAAGTTGTTGTCAGTCTTTGGTTAAGTTTGTTAGGGTACAAGACATCACTGAAAGTTGTTGTCCGTCTTTGGTTAAGATTGTTAGGGCACAAGACGTTACTGAAAGTTGTCGTCAGTCTTAGGTTAAGTTTGTTATTGTACAAGACATCACTGAAAGTTGTTGCCAGTCTTTAGTTAAGTTTGTTAGGGTACAAAACGTTACTTAGAGTTGTTGTGGGTCGCTGGTTAAATTTGTTAGAGTGCAAGACATCACTGAAAGTTGTGGCAGTCTTTGGTTAAGTTTGTTAGGGTACACGACATTAATGAAAGTTGTTGTCAGTCTTTGGTTAAGTTTGTTAGGGTACAAGACATCACTGAAAGTTGTTGTCAGTCTTTGGTTAAGTTTGTTAGGGTACAAGACATCACTGAAAGGTGTTGTCATTCTTTGGTTAAGTTTGTTAGGGTACAAGACATCACTGAAAGTTGTTGTCAGTCTTTGGTAAAGTTTGTCAGGGTACAGGACATCACTGAAAGTTGTTGTCAGTCTTTGGTAAAGTTTGTTAGGGTACAAGACATCACTGAAAGTTGTTGCCAGTCTCTTTTTAAGTTTGTTAGTGTACAGGACATCACTGAAAATAGTTCCAGTCTCTTTTTAAGTTTGTTAGGGTACAAGACATCACTGAAAGTTGTTGTCAGTCTTTGGTTAAGTTTGTTAGGGTACAAGACATCACTGAAAGTTGTTGTCAGTCTTTAGTTAGGTTTGTTAGGGTACAAAACGTTACTTAGAGTTGTTGTGGGTCTCTGGTTAAATTTGTTAGTGTGCAAGACATCACTAAAAGTTGTTTCCAGTCTCTTTTAAGGTTGTTAGGGTACAGGACATCACTGAAAATTGTTCCAGTCTCTTTTTAAGTTTGCTAGGGTACAAGGCATCACTGAAAGTTGTTGTCAGTCTTTGGTTAAGTTTGTTAGGGTACAAGAGGTCACTGAAAGTTGTTGTCAGTCTTTGGTAAAGTATGTTAGGGTACAAGACATCACTGAAAGTTGTTGTCAGTCTTTGGTTAAATTTGTCATGGTACAGGACATCACTGAAAGTTGTTGTCAGTCTTTGGTAAAGTTTGTCAGGGTACAGGACATCACTGAAAGTTGTTTTCAGTCTTTGGTAAAGTTTGTCAGGGTACAGGACACCACTGAAAGTTGTTGTCAGTCTTTGGTAAAGTTTGTTAGGGTACAAGACATCACTGAAAGTTGTTGCCAGTCTTTAGTTAAGTTTGTTAGGGTACAAAACGTTACTTAGAGTTGTTGTGGGTCTCTGGTTAAATTTGTTAGTGTGCAAGACATCACTGAAAATTGTTCCAGTCTCTTTTAAAGTTTGTTAGGGTACAAGACATCACTGAAAGTTGTTGTCAGTCTTTGGTTAAGTTTGTTAGGGTACAAGACATCACTGAAAGTTGTTGTCAGTCTTTGGTTAAGTTTGTTAGGTTACAAGACATCACTGAAAGTTGTTGTCAGTCTTTGGTTAAGTTTGTCAGGGTACAGGACATCACTGAAAGTTGTTGTAAGTCTTTGGTTGAGTTTGTTAGGGTACAAGACATCACTGAAAGTTGTTGTCAGTCTTTGGTTAAGTTTGTTAGGGTACAAGACATCACTGAAAGTTGTGGCAGTCTTTGGTTAAGTTTGTTAGGGTACACGACATTACTGAAAGTTGTTGTCAGTCTTTGGTTAAGTTTGTTAGGGTACAAGACATCACTGAAAGTTGTTGTCAGTCTTTGGTTAAGTTTGTTAGGGTACAAGACATCACTGAAAGTTGTCAGTCTTTGGTTAAGTTTGTTAGGGTACAAGACATCACTGAAAGGTGTTGTCATTCTTTGGTTAAGTTTGTTAGGGTACAAGACATCACTGAAAGGTGTTGTCAGTCTTTGGTTAAGTTTGTTATGGTACAAGACATCACTGAAAGTTGTTGTCAGTCTTTGGTTAAGTTTGTTAGGGTACAAGACATCACTGAAAGTTGTTGTCAGTCTTTGGTAAAGTTTGTCAGGGTACAGGACATCACTGAAAGTTGTTGTCAGTCTTTGGTAAAGAATGTTAGGGTACAAGACATCACTGAAAGTTGTTGCCAGTCTCTTTTTAAGTTTGTTAGTGTACAGGACATCACTGAAAATTGTTCCAGTCTCTTTTTAAGTTTGCTAGGGTACAAGGCATCACTGAAAGTTGTTGTCAGTCTTTGGTTAAGTTTGTTAGGGTACAAGAGGTCACTGAAAGTTGTTGTCAGTCTTTGGTAAAGTATGTTAGGGTACAAGACATCACTGAAAGTTGTTGTCAGTCTTTGGTTAAATTTGTCATGGTACAGGACATCACTGAAAGTTGTTGTCAGTCTTTGGTAAAGTTTGTCAGGGTACAGGACATCACTGAAAGTTGTTTTCAGTCTTTGGTAAAGTTTGTCAGGGTACAGGACACCACTGAAAGTTGTTGTCAGTCTTTGGTAAAGTTTGTTAGGGTACAAGACATCACTGAAAGTTGTTGCCAGTCTTTAGTTAAGTTTGTTAGGGTACAAAACGTTACTTAGAGTTGTTGTGGGTCTCTGGTTAAATTTGTTAGTGTGCAAGACATCACTGAAAATTGTTCCAGTCTCTTTTAAAGTTTGTTAGGGTACAAGACATCACTGAAAGTTGTTGTCAGTCTTTGGTTAAGTTTGTTAGGGTACAAGACATCACTGAAAGTGTTGTCAGTCTTTGGTTAAGTTTGTTAGGGTACAAGACATCACTGAAAGTGTTGTCAGTCTTTGGTTGAGTTTGTTAGGGTACAAGACATCACTGAAAGTTGTTGTCAGTCTTTGGTTAAGTTTGTTAGGGTACAAGACATCACTGAAAGTTGTTGTCCGTCTTTGGTTAAGATTGTTAGGGTACAAGACGTCACTGAAAGTTGTCGTCAGTCTTAGGTTAAGTTTGTTAGGGTACAAGACATCACTGAAAGTTGTTGCCAGTCTTTAGTTAAGTTTGTTAGGGTACAAAACGTTACTTAGAGTTGTTGTGGGTCGCTGGTTAAATTGTTAGGGTGCAAGACATCACTGAAAGTTGTGGCAGTCTTTGGTTAAGTTTGTTAGGGTACACGACATTACTGAAAGTTGTTGTCAGTCTTTGGTTAAGTTTGTTAGGGTACAAGACATCACTGAAAGTTGTTGTCAGTCTTTGGTTAAGTTTGTTAGGGTACAAGACATCACTGAAAGTTGTTGTCAGTCTTTGGTTAAGTTTGTTAGGGTACAAGACATCACTGAAAGTTGTTGTCAGTCTTTGGTAAAGTTTGTCAGGGTACAGGACATCACTGAAAGTTGTTGTCAGTCTTTGGTAAAGTTTGTTAGGGTACAAGACATCACTGAAAGTTGTTGCCAGTCTCTTTTTAAGTTTGTTAGGGTACAGGACATCACTGAAAATAGTTCCAGTCTCTTTTTAAGTTTGTTAGGGTACAAGACATCACTGAAAGTTGTTGTCAGTCTTTGGTTAAGTTTGTTAGGGTACAAGACATCACTAAAAGTTGTTTCCAGTCTCTTTTTAAGGTTGTTAGGGTACAGGACATCACTGAAAATTGTTCCAGTCTCTTTTTAAGTTTGTTAGGGTACAAGACATCACTGAAAGTTGTTGTCAGTCTTTGGTTAAGTTTGTTAGGGTACAAGAGGTCACTGAAAGTTGTTGTCAGTCTTTGGTTAAGTTTGTTAGGGTACAAGACATCACTGAAAGTTGTTGTCAGTCTTTGGTTAAGTTTGTCAGGGTACAGGACATCACTGAAAGTTGTTGTCAGTCTTTGGTAAAGTTTGTCAGGGTACAGGACATCACTGAAAGTTGTTGTCAGTCTTTGGTAAAGTTTGTCAGGGTACAGGACACCACTGAAAGTTGTTGTCAGTCTTTCGTAAAGTTTGTTAGGGTACAAGACATCACTGAAAGTTGTTGCCAGTCTTTAGTTAAGTTTGTTAGGGTACAAAACGTTACTTAGAGTTGTTGTGGGTCTCTTTTTAAGTTTGTTAGGGTACAAGACATCACTGAAAGTTGTTGTCAGTCTTTGGTAAAGTTTGTTAGGGTACAAGACATCACTGAAAGTTGTTGCCAGTCTTTAGTTAAGTTTGTTAGGGTACAAAACGTTACTTAGAGTTGTTGTGGGTCTCTGGTTAAATTTGTTTGAGTGCAAGACATCACTGAAAGTTGTTGCCAGTCTCTTTTTAAGTTTGTTAGGGTACAAGACATCACTGAAAGTTGTTGTCAGTCTTTGGTTAAGTTTGTTAGGGTACAAGACATCACTGAAAGTTGTTGCCAGTCTTTGGTAAAGTTTGTTAGGGTACAAAACGTTACTTAGAGTTGTTGTGGGTCTCTGGTTAAATTTGTTATAGTGCAAGACATCACTGAAAGTTGTTACCAGTCTCTTTTAAGTTTGTTAGGGTAAAGGACATCACTGAAAGTTGTTGTCAGTCTTTGGTTAAGTTTGTTAGGGTACAAGACATCACTGAAAGTTGTTGTCAGTCTTTGGTTAAGTTTGTTAGGGAACAAGACATCACTGAAAGTTGTTGCCAGTCTTTAGTTAAGTTTGTTAGGGTACAAAATTACTTAGAGTTGTTGTGGGTCTCTGGTTAAATTTGTTAGTGTGCAAGACATCACTGAAAATTGTTTCAGTCTCTTTTAAAGTTTGTTAGGGTACAAGACATCACTGAAAGTTGTTGTCAGTCTTTGGTTAAGTTTGTTAGGGTACAAGACATCACTGAAAGTTGTTGTCAGTCTTTAGTTAAGTTTGTTAGGTTACAAGACATCACTGAAAGTTGTTGTCAGTCTTTGGTTAAGTTTGTCAGGGTACAGGACATCACTGAAAGTTGTTGTAAGTCTTTGGTTGAGTTTGTTAGGGTACAAGACATCACTGAAAGTTGTTGTCAGTCTTTGGTTAAGTTTGTTAGGGCACAAGACATCACTGAAAGTTGTGGCAGTATTTGGTTAAGTTTGTTAGGGTACACGACATTACTGAAAGTTGTTGTCAGTCTTTGGTTAAGTTTGTTAGGGTACAAGACATCACTGAAAGTTGTTGTCAGTCTTTGGTTAAGTTTGTTAGGGTACAAGACATCACTGAAAGTTGTTGTCAGTCTTTGGTTAAGTTTGTTAGGGTACAAGACATCACTGAAAGGTGTTGTCATTCTTTGGTTAAGTTTGTTAGGGTACAAGACATCACTGAAAGGTGTTGTCAGTCTTTGGTTAAGTTTGTTAGGGTACAAGACATCACTGAAAGGAGTTGTCAGTCTTTGGTTGAGTTTGTTAGGGTACAAGACATCACTGAAAGTTGTTGTCAGTCTTTGGTTAAGTTTGTTAGGGTACAAGACATCACTGAAAGGTGTTGTCAGTCTTTGGTTGAGTTTGTTAGGGTACAAGACATCACTGAAAGTTGTTGTCAGTCTTTGGTTAAGTTTGTTAGGGTACAAGACATCACTGAAAGTTGTTGTCCGTCTTTGGTTAAGATTGTTAGGGCACAAGACGTTACTGAAAGTTGTCGTCAGTCTTAGGTTAAGTTTGTTATTGTACAAGACATCACTGAAAGTTGTTGCCAGTCTTTAGTTAAGTTTGTTAGGGTACAAAACGTTACTTAGAGTTGTTGTGGGTCGCTGGTTAAATTTGTTAGAGTGCAAGACATCACTGAAAGTTGTGGCAGTCTTTGGTTAAGTTTGTTAGGGTACACGACATTAATGAAAGTTGTTGTCAGTCTTTGGTTAAGTTTGTTAGGGTACAAGACATCACTGAAAGTTGTTGTCAGTCTTTGGTTAAGTTTGTTAGGGTACAAGACATCACTGAAAGGTGTTGTCATTCTTTGGTTAAGTTTGTTAGGGTACAAGACATCACTGAAAGTTGTTGTCAGTCTTTGGTAAAGTTTGTCAGGGTACAGGACATCACTGAAAGTTGTTGTCAGTCTTTGGTAAAGTTTGTTAGGGTACAAGACATCACTGAAAGTTGTTGCCAGTCTCTTTTTAAGTTTGTTAGTGTACAGGACATCACTGAAAATAGTTCCAGTCTCTTTTTAAGTTTGTTAGGGTACAAGACATCACTGAAAGTTGTTGTCAGTCTTTGGTTAAGTTTGTTAGGGTACAAGACATCACTGAAAGTTGTTGTCAGTCTTTAGTTAGGTTTGTTAGGGTACAAAACGTTACTTAGAGTTGTTGTGGGTCTCTGGTTAAATTTGTTAGTGTGCAAGACATCACTAAAAGTTGTTTCCAGTCTCTTTTTAAGGTTGTTAGGGTACAGGACATCACTGAAAATTGTTCCAGTCTCTTTTTAAGTTTGCTAGGGTACAAGGCATCACTGAAAGTTGTTGTCAGTCTTTGGTTAAGTTTGTTAGGGTACAAGAGGTCACTGAAAGTTGTTGTCAGTCTTTGGTAAAGTATGTTAGGGTACAAGACATCACTGAAAGTTGTTGTCAGTCTTTGGTTAAATTTGTCATGGTACAGGACATCACTGAAAGTTGTTGTCAGTCTTTGGTAAAGTTTGTCAGGGTACAGGACATCACTGAAAGTTGTTTTCAGTCTTTGGTAAAGTTTGTCAGGGTACAGGACACCACTGAAAGTTGTTGTCAGTCTTTGGTAAAGTTTGTTAGGGTACAAGACATCACTGAAAGTTGTTGCCAGTCTTTAGTTAAGTTTGTTAGGGTACAAAACGTTACTTAGAGTTGTTGTGGGTCTCTGGTTAAATTTGTTAGTGTGCAAGACATCACTGAAAATTGTTCCAGTCTCTTTTAAAGTTTGTTAGGGTACAAGACATCACTGAAAGTTGTTGTCAGTCTTTGGTTAAGTTTGTTAGGGTACAAGACATCACTGAAAGTTGTTGTCAGTCTTTGGTTAAGTTTGTTAGGGTACAAGACATCACTGAAAGTTGTTGTCAGTCTTTGGTTAAGTTTGTAGGGTACAGGACATCACTGAAAGTTGTTGTAAGTCTTTGGTTGAGTTTGTTAGGGTACAAGACATCACTGAAAGTTGTTGTCAGTCTTTGGTTAAGTTTGTTAGGGTACAAGACATCACTGAAAGTTGTGGCAGTCTTTGGTTAAGTTTGTTAGGGTACACGACATTACTGAAAGTTGTTGTCAGTCTTTGGTTAAGTTTGTTAGGGTACAAGACATCACTGAAAGTTGTTGTCAGTCTTTGGTTAAGTTTGTTAGGGTACAAGACATCACTGAAAGTTGTCAGTCTTTGGTTAAGTTTGTTAGGGTACAAGACATCACTGAAAGGTGTTGTCATTCTTTGGTTAAGTTTGTTAGGGTACAAGACATCACTGAAAGGTGTTGTCAGTCTTTGGTTAAGTTTGTTATGGTACAAGACATCACTGAAAGTTGTTGTCAGTCTTTGGTTAAGTTTGTTAGGGTACAAGACATCACTGAAAGTTGTTGTCAGTCTTTGGTAAAGTTTGTCAGGGTACAGGACATCACTGAAAGTTGTTGTCAGTCTTTGGTAAAGAATGTTAGGGTACAAGACATCACTGAAAGTTGTTGCCAGTCTCTTTTTAAGTTTGTTAGTGTACAGGACATCACTGAAAATTGTTCCAGTCTCTTTTTAAGTTTGCTAGGGTACAAGGCATCACTGAAAGTTGTTGTCAGTCTTTGGTTAAGTTTGTTAGGGTACAAGAGGTCACTGAAAGTTGTTGTCAGTCTTTGGTAAAGTTATGTTAGGGTACAAGACATCACTGAAAGTTGTTGTCAGTCTTTGGTTAAATTTGTCATGGTACAGGACATCACTGAAAGTTGTTGTCAGTCTTTGGTAAAGTTTGTCAGGGTACAGGACATCACTGAAAGTTGTTTTCAGTCTTTGGTAAAGTTTGTCAGGGTACAGGACACCACTGAAAGTTGTTGTCAGTCTTTGGTAAAGTTTGTTAGGGTACAAGACATCACTGAAAGTTGTTGCCAGTCTTTAGTTAAGTTTGTTAGGGTACAAAACGTTACTTAGAGTTGTTGTGGGTCTCTGGTTAAATTTGTTAGTGTGCAAGACATCACTGAAAATTGTTCCAGTCTCTTTTAAAGTTTGTTAGGGTACAAGACATCACTGAAAGTTGTTGTCAGTCTTTGGTTAAGTTTGTTAGGGTACAAGACATCACTGAAAGGTGTTGTCAGTCTTTGGTTAAGTTTGTTAGGGTACAAGACATCACTGAAAGGTGTTGTCAGTCTTTGGTTGAGTTTGTTAGGGTACAAGACATCACTGAAAGTTGTTGTCAGTCTTTGGTTAAGTTTGTTAGGGTACAAGACATCACTGAAAGTTGTTGTCCGTCTTTGGTTAAGATTGTTAGGGCACAAGACGTTACTGAAAGTTGTCGTCAGTCTTAGGTTAAGTTTGTTATTGTACAAGACATCACTGAAAGTTGTTGCCAGTCTTTAGTTAAGTTTGTTAGGGTACAAAACGTTACTTAGAGTTGTTGTGGGTCGCTGGTTAAATTTGTTAGAGTGCAAGACATCACTGAAAGTTGTGGCAGTCTTTGGTTAAGTTTGTTAGGGTACACGACATAATGAAAGTTGTTGTCAGTCTTTGGTTAAGTTTGTTAGGGTACAAGACATCACTGAAAGTTGTTGTCAGTCTTTGGTTAAGTTTGTTAGGGTACAAGACATCACTGAAAGGTGTTGTCATTCTTTGGTTAAGTTTGTTAGGGTACAAGACATCACTGAAAGTTGTTGTCAGTCTTTGGTAAAGTTTGTCAGGGTACAGGACATCACTGAAAGTTGTTGTCAGTCTTTGGTAAAGTTTGTTAGGGTACAAGACATCACTGAAAGTTGTTGCCAGTCTCTTTTTAAGTTTGTTAGTGTACAGGACATCACTGAAAATAGTTCCAGTCTCTTTTTAAGTTTGTTAGGGTACAAGACATCACTGAAAGTTGTTGTCAGTCTTTGGTTAAGTTTGTTAGGGTACAAGACATCACTGAAAGTTGTTGTCAGTCTTTAGTTAGGTTTGTTAGGGTACAAAACGTTACTTAGAGTTGTTGTGGGTCTCTGGTTAAATTTGTTAGTGTGCAAGACATCACTAAAAGTTGTTTCCAGTCTCTTTTTAAGGTTGTTAGGGTACAGGACATCACTGAAAATTGTTCCAGTCTCTTTTTAAGTTTGCTAGGGTACAAGGCATCACTGAAAGTTGTTGTCAGTCTTTGGTTAAGTTTGTTAGGGTACAAGAGGTCACTGAAAGTTGTTGTCAGTCTTTGGTAAAGTATGTTAGGGTACAAGACATCACTGAAAGTTGTTGTCAGTCTTTGGTTAAATTTGTCATGGTACAGGACATCACTGAAAGTTGTTGTCAGTCTTTGGTAAAGTTTGTCAGGGTACAGGACATCACTGAAAGTTGTTTTCAGTCTTTGGTAAAGTTTGTCAGGGTACAGGACACCACTGAAAGTTGTTGTCAGTCTTTGGTAAAGTTTGTTAGGGTACAAGACATCACTGAAAGTTGTTGCCAGTCTTTAGTTAAGTTTGTTAGGGTACAAAACGTTACTTAGAGTTGTTGTGGGTCTCTGGTTAAATTTGTTAGTGTGCAAGACATCACTGAAAATTGTTCCAGTCTCTTTTAAAGTTTGTTAGGGTACAAGACATCACTGAAAGTTGTTGTCAGTCTTTGGTTAAGTTTGTTAGGGTACAAGACATCACTGAAAGTTGTTGTCAGTCTTTGGTTAAGTTTGTTAGGTTACAAGACATCACTGAAAGTTGTTGTCAGTCTTTGGTTAAGTTTGTCAGGGTACAGGACATCACTGAAAGTTGTTGTATGTCTTTGGTTGAGTTTGTTAGGGTACAAGACATCACTGAAAGTTGTTGTCAGTCTTTGGTTAAGTTTGTTAGGGTACAAGACATCACTGAAAGTTGTGGCAGTCTTTGGTTAAGTTTGTTAGGGTACACGACATTACTGAAAGTTGTTGTCAGTCTTTGGTTAAGTTTGTTAGGGTACAAGACATCACTGAAAGTTGTTGTCAGTCTTTGGTTAAGTTTGTTAGGGTACAAGACATCACTGAAAGTTGTCAGTCTTTGGTTAAGTTTGTTAGGGTACAAGACATCACTGAAAGGTGTTGTCATTCTTTGGTTAAGTTTGTTAGGGTACAAGACATCACTGAAAGGTGTTGTCAGTCTTTGGTTAAGTTTGTTATGGTACAAGACATCACTGAAAGTTGTTGTCAGTCTTTGGTTAAGTTTGTTAGGGTACAAGACATCACTGAAAGTTGTTGTCAGTCTTTGGTAAAGTTTGTCAGGGTACAGGACATCACTGAAAGTTGTTGTCAGTCTTTGGTAAAGTTTGTTAGGGTACAAGACATCACTGAAAGTTGTTGCCAGTCTCTTTTTAAGTTTGTTAGTGTACAGGACATCACTGAAAATTGTTCCAGTCTCTTTTAAGTTTGTTAGGGTACAAGACATCACTGAAAGTAGTTGTCAGTCTTTGGTTAAGTTTGTTAGGGTACAAGACATCACTGAAAGTTGTTGTCAGTCTTTAGTTAGGTTTGTTAGGGTACAAAACGTTACTTAGAGTTGTTGTGGGTCTCTGGTTAAATTTGTTAGTGTGCAAGACATCACTAAAAGTTTTTTCCAGTCTCTTTTTAAGGTTGTTAGGGTACAGGACATCACTGAAAATTGTTCCAGTCTCTTTTTAAGTTTGTTAGGGTACAAGACATCACTGAAAGTTGTTGTCAGTCTTTGGTTAAGTTTGTTAGGGTACAAGAGGTCACTGAAAGTTGTTGTCAGTCTTTGGTTAAGTTTGTTAGGGTACAAGACATCACTGAAAGTTGTTGTCAGTCTTTGGTTAAGTTTGTCAGGGTACAGGACATCACTGAAAGTTGTTGTCAGTCTTTGGTAAAGTTTGTCAGGGTACAGGACATCACTGAAAGTTGTTGTCAGTCTTTGGTAAAGTTTGTCAGGGTACAGGACACCACTGAAAGTTGTTGTCAGTCTTTCGTAAAGTTTGTTAGGGTACAAGACATCACTGAAAGTTGTTGCCAGTCTTTAGTTAAGTTTGTTAGGGTACAAAACGTTACTTAGAGTTGTTGTGGGTCTCTTTTTAAGTTTGTTAGGGTACAAGACATCACTGAAAGTTGTTGTCAGTCTTTGGTAAAGTTTGTTAGGGTACAAGACATCACTGAAAGTTGTTGCCAGTCTTTAGTTAAGTTTGTTAGGGTACAAAACGTTACTTAGAGTTGTTGTGGGTCTCTGGTTAAATTTGTTTGAGTGCAAGACATCACTGAAAGTTGTTGCCAGTCTCTTTTTAAGTTTGTTAGGGTACAAGACATCACTGAAAGTTGTTGTCAGTCTTTGGTTAAGTTTGTTAGGGTACAAGACATCACTGAAAGTTGTTGCCAGTCTTTGGTAAAGTTTGTTAGGGTACAAAACGTTACTTAGAGTTGTTGTGGGTCTCTGGTTAAATTTGTTATAGTGCAAGACATCACTGAAAGTTGTTACCAGTCTCTTTTTAAGTTTGTTAGGGTAAAGGACATCACTGAAAGTTGTTGTCAGTCTTTGGTTAAGTTTGTTAGGGTACAAGACATCACTGAAAGTTGTTGTCAGTCTTTGGTTAAGTTTGTTAGGGAACAAGACATCACTGAAAGTTGTTGCCAGTCTTTAGTTAAGTTTGTTAGGGTACAAAACGTTACTTAGAGTTGTTGTGGGTCTCTGGTTAAATTTGTTAGTGTGCAAGACATCACTGAAAATTGTTTCAGTCTCTTTTAAAGTTTGTTAGGGTACAAGACATCACTGAAAGTTGTTGTCAGTCTTTGGTTAAGTTTGTTAGGGTACAAGACATCACTGAAAGTTGTTGTCAGTCTTTAGTTAAGTTTGTTAGGTTACAAGACATCACTGAAAGTTGTTGTCAGTCTTTGGTTAAGTTTGTCAGGGTACAGGACATCACTGAAAGTTGTTGTAAGTCTTTGGTTGAGTTTGTTAGGGTACAAGACATCACTGAAAGTTGTTGTCAGTCTTTGGTTAAGTTTGTTAGGGCACAAGACATCACTGAAAGTTGTGGCAGTATTTGGTTAAGTTTGTTAGGGTACACGACATTACTGAAAGTTGTTGTCAGTCTTTGGTTAAGTTTGTTAGGGTACAAGACATCACTGAAAGTTGTTGTCAGTCTTTGGTTAAGTTTGTTAGGGTACAAGACATCACTGAAAGTTGTTGTCAGTCTTTGGTTAAGTTTGTTAGGGTACAAGACATCACTGAAAGGTGTTGTCATTCTTTGGTTAAGTTTGTTAGGGTACAAGACATCACTGAAAGGTGTTGTCAGTCTTTGGTTAAGTTTGTTAGGGTACAAGACATCACTGAAAGGAGTTGTCAGTCTTTGGTTGAGTTTGTTAGGGTACAAGACATCACTGAAAGGTGTTGTCAGTCTTTGGTTAAGTTTGTTAGGGTACAAGACATCACTGAAAGGTGTTGTCAGTCTTTGGTTGAGTTTGTTAGGGTACAAGACATCACTGAAAGTTGTTGTCAGTCTTTGGTTAAGTTTGTTAGGGTACAAGACATCACTGAAAGTTGTTGTCCGTCTTTGGTTAAGATTGTTAGGGCACAAGACGTTACTGAAAGTTGTCGTCAGTCTTAGGTTAAGTTTGTTATTGTACAAGACATCACTGAAAGTTGTTGCCAGTCTTTAGTTAAGTTTGTTAGGGTACAAAACGTTACTTAGAGTTGTTGTGGGTCGCTGGTTAAATTTGTTAGAGTGCAAGACATCACTGAAAGTTGTGGCAGTCTTTGGTTAAGTTTGTTAGGGTACACGACATTAATGAAAGTTGTTGTCAGTCTTTGGTTAAGTTTGTTAGGGTACAAGACATCACTGAAAGTTGTTGTCAGTCTTTGGTTAAGTTTGTTAGGGTACAAGACATCACTGAAAGGTGTTGTCATTCTTTGGTTAAGTTTGTTAGGGTACAAGACATCACTGAAAGTTGTTGTCAGTCTTTGGTAAAGTTTGTCAGGGTACAGGACATCACTGAAAGTTGTTGTCAGTCTTTGGTAAAGTTTGTTAGGGTACAAGACATCACTGAAAGTTGTTGCCAGTCTCTTTTTAAGTTTGTTAGTGTACAGGACATCACTGAAAATAGTTCCAGTCTCTTTTTAAGTTTGTTAGGGTACAAGACATCACTGAAAGTTGTTGTCAGTCTTTGGTTAAGTTTGTTAGGGTACAAGACATCACTGAAAGTTGTTGTCAGTCTTTAGTTAGGTTTGTTAGGGTACAAAACGTTACTTAGAGTTGTTGTGGGTCTCTGGTTAAATTTGTTAGTGTGCAAGACATCACTAAAAGTTGTTTCCAGTCTCTTTTTAAGGTTGTTAGGGTACAGGACATCACTGAAAATTGTTCCAGTCTCTTTTTAAGTTTGCTAGGGTACAAGGCATCACTGAAAGTTGTTGTCAGTCTTTGGTTAAGTTTGTTAGGGTACAAGAGGTCACTGAAAGTTGTTGTCAGTCTTTGGTAAAGTATGTTAGGGTACAAGACATCACTGAAAGTTGTTGTCAGTCTTTGGTTAAATTTGTCATGGTACAGGACATCACTGAAAGTTGTTGTCAGTCTTTGGTAAAGTTTGTCAGGGTACAGGACATCACTGAAAGTTGTTTTCAGTCTTTGGTAAAGTTTGTCAGGGTACAGGACACCACTGAAAGTTGTTGTCAGTCTTTGGTAAAGTTTGTTAGGGTACAAGACATCACTGAAAGTTGTTGCCAGTCTTTAGTTAAGTTTGTTAGGGTACAAAACGTTACTTAGAGTTGTTGTGGGTCTCTGGTTAAATTTGTTAGTGTGCAAGACATCACTGAAAATTGTTCCAGTCTCTTTTAAAGTTTGTTAGGGTACAAGACATCACTGAAAGTTGTTGTCAGTCTTTGGTTAAGTTTGTTAGGGTACAAGACATCACTGAAAGTTGTTGTCAGTCTTTGGTTAAGTTTGTTAGGTTACAAGACATCACTGAAAGTTGTTGTCAGTCTTTGGTTAAGTTTGTCAGGGTACAGGACATCACTGAAAGTTGTTGTAAGTCTTTGGTTGAGTTTGTTAGGGTACAAGACATCACTGAAAGTTGTTGTCAGTCTTTGGTTAAGTTTGTTAGGGTACAAGACATCACTGAAAGTTGTGGCAGTCTTTGGTTAAGTTTGTTAGGGTACACGACATTACTGAAAGTTGTTGTCAGTCTTTGGTTAAGTTTGTTAGGGTACAAGACATCACTGAAAGTTGTTGTCAGTCTTTGGTTAAGTTTGTTAGGGTACAAGACATCACTGAAAGTTGTCAGTCTTTGGTTAAGTTTGTTAGGGTACAAGACATCACTGAAAGGTGTTGTCATTCTTTGGTTAAGTTTGTTAGGGTACAAGACATCACTGAAAGGTGTTGTCAGTCTTTGGTTAAGTTTGTTATGGTACAAGACATCACTGAAAGTTGTTGTCAGTCTTTGGTTAAGTTTGTTAGGGTACAAGACATCACTGAAAGTTGTTGTCAGTCTTTGGTAAAGTTTGTCAGGGTACAGGACATCACTGAAAGTTGTTGTCAGTCTTTGGTAAAGAATGTTAGGGTACAAGACATCACTGAAAGTTGTTGCCAGTCTCTTTTTAAGTTTGTTAGTGTACAGGACATCACTGAAAATTGTTCCAGTCTCTTTTTAAGTTTGCTAGGGTACAAGGCATCACTGAAAGTTGTTGTCAGTCTTTGGTTAAGTTTGTTAGGGTACAAGAGGTCACTGAAAGTTGTTGTCAGTCTTTGGTAAAGTATGTTAGGGTACAAGACATCACTGAAAGTTGTTGTCAGTCTTTGGTTAAATTTGTCATGGTACAGGACATCACTGAAAGTTGTTGTCAGTCTTTGGTAAAGTTTGTCAGGGTACAGGACATCACTGAAAGTTGTTTTCAGTCTTTGGTAAAGTTTGTCAGGGTACAGGACACCACTGAAAGTTGTTGTCAGTCTTTGGTAAAGTTTGTTAGGGTACAAGACATCACTGAAAGTTGTTGCCAGTCTTTAGTTAAGTTTGTTAGGGTACAAAACGTTACTTAGAGTTGTTGTGGGTCTCTGGTTAAATTTGTTAGTGTGCAAGACATCACTGAAAATTGTTCCAGTCTCTTTTAAAGTTTGTTAGGGTACAAGACATCACTGAAAGTTGTTGTCAGTCTTTGGTTAAGTTTGTTAGGGTACAAGACATCACTGAAAGTTGTTGTCAGTCTTTGGTTAAGTTTGTTAGGTTACAAGACATCACTGAAAGTTGTTGTCAGTCTTTGGTTAAGTTTGTCAGGGTACAGGACATCACTGAAAGTTGTTGTAAGTCTTTGGTTGAGTTTGTTAGGGTACAAGACATCACTGAAAGTTGTTGTCAGTCTTTGGTTAAGTTTGTTAGGGTACAAGACATCACTGAAAGTTGTGGCAGTCTTTGGTTAAGTTTGTTAGGGTACACGACATTACTGAAAGTTGTTGTCAGTCTTTGGTTAAGTTTGTTAGGGTACAAGACATCACTGAAAGTTGTTGTCAGTCTTTGGTTAAGTTTGTTAGGGTACAAGACATCACTGAAAGTTGTCAGTCTTTGGTTAAGTTTGTTAGGGTACAAGACATCACTGAAAGGTGTTGTCATTCTTTGGTTAAGTTTGTTAGGGTACAAGACATCACTGAAAGGTGTTGTCAGTCTTTGGTTAAGTTTGTTATGGTACAAGACATCACTGAAAGTTGTTGTCAGTCTTTGGTTAAGTTTGTTAGGGTACAAGACATCACTGAAAGTTGTTGTCAGTCTTTGGTAAAGTTTGTCAGGGTACAGGACATCACTGAAAGTTGTTGTCAGTCTTTGGTAAAGTTTGTTAGGGTACAAGACATCACTGAAAGTTGTTGCCAGTCTCTTTTTAAGTTTGTTAGTGTACAGGACATCACTGAAAATTGTTCCAGTCTCTTTTTAAGTTTGTTAGGGTACAAGACATCACTGAAAGTAGTTGTCAGTCTTTGGTTAAGTTTGTTAGGGTACAAGACATCACTGAAAGTTGTTGTCAGTCTTTAGTTAGGTTTGTTAGGGTACAAAACGTTACTTAGAGTTGTTGTGGGTCTCTGGTTAAATTTGTTAGTGTGCAAGACATCACTAAAAGTTGTTTCCAGTCTCTTTTTAAGGTTGTTAGGGTACAGGACATCACTGAAAATTGTTCCAGTCTCTTTTTAAGTTTGTTAGGGTACAAGACATCACTGAAAGTTGTTGTCAGTCTTTGGTTAAGTTTGTTAGGGTACAAGAGGTCACTGAAAGTTGTTGTCAGTCTTTGGTTAAGTTTGTTAGGGTACAAGACATCACTGAAAGTTGTTGTCAGTCTTTGGTTAAGTTTGTCAGGGTACAGGACATCACTGAAAGTTGTTGTCAGTCTTTGGTAAAGTTTGTCAGGGTACAGGACATCACTGAAAGTTGTTGTCAGTCTTTGGTAAAGTTTGTCAGGGTACAGGACACCACTGAAAGTTGTTGTCAGTCTTTGGTAAAGTTTGTTAGGGTACAAGACATCACTGAAAGTTGTTGCCAGTCTTTAGTTAAGTTTGTTAGGGTACAAAACGTTACTTAGAGTTGTTGTGGGTCTCTGGTTAAATTTGTTAGTGTGCAAGACATCACTGAAAATTGTTCCAGTCTCTTTTAAAGTTTGTTAGGGTACAAGACATCACTGAAAGTTGTTGTCAGTCTTTGGTTAAGTTTGTTAGGGTACAAGACATCACTGAAAGTTGTTGTCAGTCTTTGGTTAAGTTTGTTAGGTTACAAGACATCACTGAAAGTTGTTGTCAGTCTTTGGTTAAGTTTGTCAGGGTACAGGACATCACTGAAAGTTGTTGTAAGTCTTTGGTTGAGTTTGTTAGGGTACAAGACATCACTGAAAGTTGTTGTCAGTCTTTGGTTAAGTTTGTTAGGGTACAAGACATCACTGAAAGTTGTGGCAGTCTTTGGTTAAGTTTGTTAGGGTACACGACATTACTGAAAGTTGTTGTCAGTCTTTGGTTAAGTTTGTTAGGGTACAAGACATCACTGAAAGTTGTTGTCAGTCTTTGGTTAAGTTTGTTAGGGTACAAGACATCACTGAAAGTTGTCAGTCTTTGGTTAAGTTTGTTAGGGTACAAGACATCACTGAAAGGTGTTGTCATTCTTTGGTTAAGTTTGTTAGGGTACAAGACATCACTGAAAGGTGTTGTCAGTCTTTGGTTAAGTTTGTTATGGTACAAGACATCACTAAATTGTTGTCAGTCTTTGGTTAAGTTTGTTAGGGTACAAGACATCACTGAAAGTTGTTGTCAGTCTTTGGTAAAGTTTGTCAGGGTACAGGACATCACTGAAAGTTGTTGTCAGTCTTTGGTAAAGTTTGTTAGGGTACAAGACATCACTGAAAGTTGTTGCCAGTCTCTTTTTAAGGTTGTTAGTGTACAGGACATCACTGAAAATTGTTCCAGTCTCTTTTTAAGTTTGTTAGGGTACAAGACATCACTGAAAGTAGTTGTCAGTCTTTGGTTAAGTTTGTTAGGGTACAAGACATCACTGAAAGTTGTTGTCAGTCTTTAGTTAGGTTTGTTAGGGTACAAAACGTTACTTAGAGTTGTTGTGGGTCTCTGGTTAAATTTGTTAGTGTGCAAGACATCACTAAAAGTTGTTTCAGTCTCTTTTTAAGGTTGTTAGGGTACAGGACATCACTGAAAATTGTTCCAGTCTCTTTTTAAGTTTGTTAGGGTACAAGACATCACTGAAAGTTGTTGTCAGTCTTTGGTTAAGTTTGTTAGGGTACAAGAGGTCACTGAAAGTTGTTGTCAGTCTTTGGTTAAGTTTGTTAGGGTACAAGACATCACTGAAAGTTGTTGTCAGTCTTTGGTTAAGTTTGTCAGGGTACAGGACATCACTGAAAGTTGTTGTCAGTCTTTGGTAAAGTTTGTCAGGGTACAGGACATCACTGAAAGTTGTTGTCAGTCTTTGGTAAAGTTTGTCAGGGTACAGGACACCACTGAAAGTTGTTGTCAGTCTTTGGTAAAGTTTGTTAGAGTACAAGACATCACTGAAAGTTGTTGCCAGTCTTTAGTTAAGTTTGTTAGGGTACAAAACGTTACTTAGAGTTGTTGTGGGTCTCTTTTTAAGTTTGTTAGGGTACAAGACATCACTGAAAGTTGTTGTCAGTCTTTGGTAAAGTTTGTTAGGGTACAAGACATCACTGAAAGTTGTTGCCAGTCTTTAGTTAAGTTTGTTAGGGTACAAAACGTTACTTAGAGTTGTTGTGGGTCTCTGGTTAAATTTGTTTGAGTGCAAGACATCACTGAAAGTTGTTGCCAGTCTCTTTTTAAGTTTGTTAGGGTACAAGACATCACTGAAAGTTGTTGTCAGTCTTTGGTTAAGTTTGTTAGGGTACAAGACATCACTGAAAGTTGTTGCCAGTCTTTGGTAAAGTTTGTTAGGGTACAAAACGTTACTTAGAGTTGTTGTGGGTCTCTGGTTAAATTTGTTATAGTGCAAGACATCACTGAAAGTTGTTACCAGTCTCTTTTTAAGTTTGTTAGGGTAAAGGACATCACTGAAAGTTGTTGTCAGTCTTTGGTTAAGTTTGTTAGGGTACAAGACATCACTGAAAGTTGTTGTCAGTCTTTGGTTAAGTTTGTTAGGGAACAAGACATCACTGAAAGTTGTTGCCAGTCTTTAGTTAAGTTTGTTAGGGTACAAAACGTTACTTAGAGTTGTTGTCAGTCTTTGGTTAAGTTTGTCAGGGTACAGGACATCACTGAAAGTTGTTGTAAGTCTTTGGTTGAGTTTGTTAGGGTACAAGACATCACTGAAAGTTGTTGTCAGTCTTTGGTTAAGTTTGTTAGGGCACAAGACATCACTGAAAGTTGTGGCAGTATTTGGTTAAGTTTGTTAGGGTACACGACATTACTGAAAGTTGTTGTCAGTCTTTGGTTAAGTTTGTTAGGGTACAAGACATCACTGAAAGTTGTTGTCAGTCTTTGGTTAAGTTTGTTAGGGTACAAGACATCACTGAAAGTTGTTGTCAGTCTTTGGTTAAGTTTGTTAGGGTACAAGACATCACTGAAAGGTGTTGTCATTCTTTGGTTAAGTTTGTTAGGGTACAAGACATCACTGAAAGGTGTTGTCAGTCTTTGGTTAAGTTTGTTAGGGTACAAGACATCACTGAAAGGAGTTGTCAGTCTTTGGTTGAGTTTGTTAGGGTACAAGACATCACTGAAAGGTGTTGTCAGTCTTTGGTTAAGTTTGTTAGGGTACAAGACATCACTGAAAGGTGTTGTCAGTCTTTGGTTGAGTTTGTTAGGGTACAAGACATCACTGAAAGTTGTTGTCAGTCTTTGGTTAAGTTTGTTAGGGTACAAGACATCACTGAAAGTTGTTGTCCGTCTTTGGTTAAGATTGTTAGGGCACAAGACGTTACTGAAAGTTGTCGTCAGTCTTAGGTTAAGTTTGTTATTGTACAAGACATCACTGAAAGTTGTTGCCAGTCTTTAGTTAAGTTTGTTAGGGTACAAAACGTTACTTAGAGTTGTTGTGGGTCTCTGGTTAAATTTGTTAGAGTGCAAGACATCACTGAAAGTTGTGGCAGTCTTTGGTTAAGTTTGTTAGGGTACACGACATTAATGAAAGTTGTTGTCAGTCTTTGGTTAAGTTTGTTAGGGTACAAGACATCACTGAAAGTTGTTGTCAGTCTTTGGTTAAGTTTGTTAGGGTACAAGACATCACTGAAAGGTGTTGTCATTCTTTGGTTAAGTTTGTTAGGGTACAAGACATCACTGAAAGTTGTTGTCAGTCTTTGGTAAAGTTTGTCAGGGTACAGGACATCACTGAAAGTTGTTGTCAGTCTTTGGTAAAGTTTGTTAGGGTACAAGACATCACTGAAAGTTGTTGCCAGTCTCTTTTTAAGTTTGTTAGTGTACAGGACATCACTGAAAATAGTTCCAGTCTCTTTTTAAGTTTGTTAGGGTACAAGACATCACTGAAAGTTGTTGTCAGTCTTTGGTTAAGTTTGTTAGGGTACAAGACATCACTGAAAGTTGTTGTCAGTCTTTAGTTAGGTTTGTTAGGGTACAAAACGTTACTTAGAGTTGTTGTGGGTCTCTGGTTAAATTTGTTAGTGTGCAAGACATCACTAAAAGTTGTTTCCAGTCTCTTTTTAAGGTTGTTAGGGTACAGGACATCACTGAAAATTGTTCCAGTCTCTTTTTAAGTTTGCTAGGGTACAAGGCATCACTGAAAGTTGTTGTCAGTCTTTGGTTAAGTTTGTTAGGGTACAAGAGGTCACTGAAAGTTGTTGTCAGTCTTTGGTAAAGTATGTTAGGGTACAAGACATCACTGAAAGTTGTTGTCAGTCTTTGGTTAAATTTGTCATGGTACAGGACATCACTGAAAGTTGTTGTCAGTCTTTGGTAAAGTTTGTCAGGGTACAGGACATCACTGAAAGTTGTTTTCAGTCTTTGGTAAAGTTTGTCAGGGTACAGGACACCACTGAAAGTTGTTGTCAGTCTTTGGTAAAGTTTGTTAGGGTACAAGACATCACTGAAAGTTGTTGCCAGTCTTTAGTTAAGTTTGTTAGGGTACAAAACGTTACTTAGAGTTGTTGTGGGTCTCTGGTTAAATTTGTTAGTGTGCAAGACATCACTGAAAATTGTTCCAGTCTCTTTTAAAGTTTGTTAGGGTACAAGACATCACTGAAAGTTGTTGTCAGTCTTTGGTTAAGTTTGTTAGGGTACAAGACATCACTGAAAGTTGTTGTCAGTCTTTAGTTAAGTTTGTTAGGTTACAAGACATCACTGAAAGTTGTTGTCAGTCTTTGGTTAAGTTTGTCAGGGTACAGGACATCACTGAAAGTTGTTGTAAGTCTTTGGTTGAGTTTGTTAGGGTACAAGACATCACTGAAAGTTGTTGTCAGTCTTTGGTTAAGTTTGTTAGGGTACAAGACATCACTGAAAGTTGTGGCAGTCTTTGGTTAAGTTTGTTAGGGTACACGACATTACTGAAAGTTGTTGTCAGTCTTTGGTTAAGTTTGTTAGGGTACAAGACATCACTGAAAGTTGTTGTCAGTCTTTGGTTAAGTTTGTTAGGGTACAAGACATCACTGAAAGTTGTCAGTCTTTGGTTAAGTTTGTTAGGGTACAAGACATCACTGAAAGGTGTTGTCATTCTTTGGTTAAGTTTGTTAGGGTACAAGACATCACTGAAAGGTGTTGTCAGTCTTTGGTTAAGTTTGTTATGGTACAAGACATCACTGAAAGTTGTTGTCAGTCTTTGGTTAAGTTTGTTAGGGTACAAGACATCACTGAAAGTTGTTGTCAGTCTTTGGTAAAGTTTGTCAGGGTACAGGACATCACTGAAAGTTGTTGTCAGTCTTTGGTAAAGTTTGTTAGGGTACAAGACATCACTGAAAGTTGTTGCCAGTCTCTTTTTAAGTTTGTTAGTGTACAGGACATCACTGAAAATTGTTCCAGTCTCTTTTTAAGTTTGTTAGGGTACAAGACATCACTGAAAGTAGTTGTCAGTCTTTGGTTAAGTTTGTTAGGGTACAAGACATCACTGAAAGTTGTTGTCAGTCTTTAGTTAGGTTTGTTAGGGTACAAAACGTTACTTAGAGTTGTTGTGGGTCTCTGGTTAAATTTGTTAGTGTGCAAGACATCACTAAAAGTTGTTTCCAGTCTCTTTTTAAGGTTGTTAGGGTACAGGACATCACTGAAAATTGTTCCAGTCTCTTTTTAAGTTTGTTAGGGTACAAGACATCACTGAAAGTTGTTGTCAGTCTTTGGTTAAGTTTGTTCGGGTACAAGAGGTCACTGAAAGTTGTTGTCAGTCTTTGGTTAAGTTTGTTAGGGTACAAGACATCACTGAAAGTTGTTGTCAGTCTTTGGTTAAGTTTGTCAGGGTACAGGACATCACTGAAAGTTGTTGTCAGTCTTTGGTAAAGTTTGTCAGGGTACAGGACATCACTGAAAGTTGTTGTCAGTCTTTGGTAAAGTTTGTCAGGGTACAGGACACCACTGAAAGTTGTTGTCAGTCTTTGGTAAAGTTTGTTAGGGTACAAGACATCACTGAAAGTTGTTGCCAGTCTTTAGTTAAGTTTGTTAGGGTACAAAACGTTACTTAGAGTTGTTGTGGGTCTCTTTTTAAGTTTGTTAGGGTACAAGACATCACTGAAAGTTGTTGTCAGTCTTTGGTAAAGTTTGTTAGGGTACAAGACATCACTGAAAGTTGTTGCCAGTCTTTAGTTAAGTTTGTTAGGGTACAAAACGTTACTTAGAGTTGTTGTGGGTCTCTGGTTAAATTTGTTTGAGTGCAAGACATCACTGAAAGTTGTTGCCAGTCTCTTTTTAAGTTTGTTAGGGTACAAGACATCACTGAAAGTTGTTGTCAGTCTTTGGTTAAGTTTGTTAGGGTACAAGACATCACTGAAAGTTGTTGCCAGTCTTTGGTTAAGTTTGTTAGGGTACAAAACGTTACTTAGAGTTGTTGTGGGTCTCTGGTTAAATTTGTTATAGTGCAAGACATCACTGAAAGTTGTTACCAGTCTCTTTTTAAGTTTGTTAGGGTAAAGGACATCACTGAAAGTTGTTGTCAGTCTTTGGTTAAGTTTGTTAGGGTACAAGACATCACTGAAAGTTGTTGTCAGTCTTTGGTTAAGTTTGTTAGGGTACAAGACATCACTGAAAGTTGTTGTCAGTCTTTAGTTAAGTTTGTTAGGTTACAAGACATCACTGAAAGTTGTTGTCAGTCTTTGGTTAAGTTTGTCAGGGTACAGGACATCACTGAAAGTTGTTGTAAGTCTTTGGTTGAGTTTGTTAGGGTACAAGACATCACTGAAAGTTGTTGTCAGTCTTTGGTTAAGTTTGTTAGGGCACAAGACATCACTGAAAGTTGTGGCAGTATTTGGTTAAGTTTGTTAGGGTACACGACATTACTGAAAGTTGTTGTCAGTCTTTGGTTAAGTTTGTTAGGGTACAAGACATCACTGAAAGTTGTTGTCAGTCTTTGGTTAAGTTTGTTAGGGTACAAGACATCACTGAAAGTTGTTGTCAGTCTTTGGTTAAGTTTGTTAGGGTACAAGACATCACTGAAAGGTGTTGTCATTCTTTGGTTAAGTTTGTTAGGGTACAAGACATCACTGAAAGGTGTTGTCAGTCTTTGGTTAAGTTTGTTAGGGTAAAAAGACATCACTAAAAGTTGTTGTCAGTCTTTGGTTAAGTTTGTTAGGGTACAAGACATCACTGAAAGTTGTTGTCAGTCTTTGGTAAAGTTTGTCAGGGTACAGGACATCACTGAAAGTTGTTGTCAGTCTTTGGTAAAGTTTGTTAGGGTACAAGACATCACTGAAAGTTGTTGCCAGTCTCTTTTTAAGTTTGTTAGTGTACAGGACATCACTGAAAATTGTTCCAGTCTCTTTTTAAGTTTGTTAGGGTACAAGACATCACTGAAAGTTGTTGTCAGTCTTTGGTTAAGTTTGTTAGGGTACAAGACATCACTAAAAGTTGTTGTCAGTCTTTAGTTAGGTTTGTTAGGGTACAAAACGTTACTTAGAGTTGTTGTGGGTCTCTGGTTAAATTTGTTAGTGTGCAAGACATCACTAAAAGTTGTTTCAGTCTCTTTTTAAGGTTGTTAGGGTACAGGACATCACTGAAAATTGTTCCAGTCTCTTTTTAAGTTTGTTAGGGTACAAGACATCACTGAAAGTTGTTGTCAGTCTTTGGTTAAGTTTGTTAGGGTACAAGAGGTCACTGAAAGTTGTTGTCAGTCTTTGGTTAAGTTTGTTAGGGTACAAGACATCACTGAAAGGTGATGTCAGTCTTTGGTTAAGTTTGTTAGGGTACAAGACATCACTGAAAGGTGTTGTCAGTCTTTGGTTAAGTTTGTTAGGGTACAAGACATCACTGAAAGGAGTTGTCAGTCTTTGGTTGAGTTTGTTAGGGTACAAGACATCACTGAAAGGTGTTGTCAGTCTTTGGTTAAGTTTGTTAGGGTACAAGACATCACTGAAAGTTGTTGTCAGTCTTTGGTTAAGTTTGTTAGGGTACAAGACATCACTGAAAGTTGTTGTCAGTCTTTGGTTAAGTTTGTTAGGGTACAAGACATCACTGAAAGTTGTTGTCAGTCTTTGGTTAAGTTTGTTAGGGTACAAGACATCACTGAAAGGTGTTGTCAGTCTTTGGTTAAGTTTGTTAGGGTACAAGACATCACTGAAAGGTGTTGTCAGTCTTTGGTTAAGTTTGTTAGGGTACAAGACATCACTGAAAGTTGTTGTCAGTCTTTGGTTAAGTTTGTTAGGGTACAAGACATCACTGAAAGTTGTTGTCAGTCTTTGGTAAAGTTTGTCAGGGTACAGGACATCACTGAAAGTTGTTGTCAGTCTTTGGTAAAGTTTGTTAGGGTACAAGACATCACTGAAAGTTGTTGTCCGTCTTTGGTTAAGATTGTTAGGGCACAAGACGTTACTGAAAGTTGTCGTCAGTCTTAAGTTAAGTTTGTTATTGTACAAGACATCACTGAAAGTTGTTGCCAGTCTTTAGTTAAGTTTGTTAGGGTACAAAACGTTACTTAGAGTTGTTGTGGGTCGCTGGTTAAATTTGTTAGAGTGCAAGACATCACTGAAAGTTGTGGCAGTCTTTGGTTAAGTTTGTTAGGGTACACGACATTAATGAAAGTTGTTGTCAGTCTTTGGTTAAGTTTGTTAGGGTACAAGACATCACTGAAAGTTGTTGTCAGTCTTTGGTTAAGTTTGTTAGGGTACAAGACATCACTGAAAGTTGTTGTCATTCTTTGGTTAAGTTTGTTAGGGTACAAGACATCACTGAAAGTTGTTGTCAGTCTTTGGTAAAGTTTGTCAGGGTACAGGACATCACTGAAAGTTGTTGTCAGTCTTTGGTAAAGTTTGTTAGGGTACAAGAAATCACTGAAAGTTGTTGCCAGTCTCTTTTTAAGTTTGTTAGTGTACAGGACATCACTGAAAATAGTTCCAGTCTCTTTTTAAGTTTGTTAGGGTACAAGACATCACTGAAAGTTGTTGTCAGTCTTTGGTTAAGTTTGTTAGGGTACAAGACATCACTGAAAGTTGTTGTCAGTCTTTAGTTAGGTTTGTTAGGGTACAAAACGTTACTTAGAGTTGTTGTGGGTCTCTGGTTAAATTTGTTAGTGTGCAAGACATCACTAAAAGTTGTTTCCAGTCTCTTTTTAAGGTTGTTAGGGTACAGGACATCACTGAAAATTGTTCCAGTCTCTTTTTAAGTTTGCTAGGGTACAAGGCATCACTGAAAGTTGTTGTCAGTCTTTGGTTAAGTTTGTTAGGGTACAAGAGGTCACTGAAAGTTGTTGTCAGTCTTTGGTAAAGTATGTTAGGGTACAAGACATCACTGAAAGTTGTTGTCAGTCTTTGGTTAAATTTGTCATGGTACAGGACATCACTGAAAGTTGTTGTCAGTCTTTGGTAAAGTTTGTCAGGGTACAGGACATCACTGAAAGTTGTTTTCAGTCTTTGGTAAAGTTTGTCAGGGTACAGGACACCACTGAAAGTTGTTGTCAGTCTTTGGTAAAGTTTGTTAGGGTACAAGACATCACTGAAAGTTGTTGCCAGTCTTTAGTTAAGTTTGTTAGGGTACAAAACGTTACTTAGAGTTGTTGTGGGTCTCTGGTTAAATTTGTTAGTGTGCAAGACATCACTGAAAATTGTTCCAGTCTCTTTTAAAGTTTGTTAGGGTACAAGACATCACTGAAAGTTGTTGTCAGTCTTTGGTTAAGTTTGTTAGGGTACAAGACATCACTGAAAGTTGTTGTCAGTCTTTGGTTAAGTTTGTTAGGTTACAAGACATCACTGAAAGTTGTTGTCAGTCTTTGGTTAAGTTTGTCAGGGTACAGGACATCACTGAAAGTTGTTGTAAGTCTTTGGTTGAGTTTGTTAGGGTACAAGACATCACTGAAAGTTGTTGTCAGTCTTTGGTTAAGTTTGTTAGGGTACAAGACATCACTGAAAGTTGTGGCAGTCTTTGGTTAAGTTTGTTAGGGTACACGACATTACTGAAAGTTGTTGTCAGTCTTTGGTTAAGTTTGTTAGGGTACAAGACATCACTGAAAGTTGTTGTCAGTCTTTGGTTAAGTTTGTTAGGGTACAAGACATCACTGAAAGTTGTCAGTCTTTGGTTAAGTTTGTTAGGGTACAAGACATCACTGAAAGGTGTTGTCATTCTTTGGTTAAGTTTGTTAGGGTACAAGACATCACTGAAAGGTGTTGTCAGTCTTTGGTTAAGTTTGTTATGGTACAAGACATCACTGAAAGTTGTTGTCAGTCTTTGGTTAAGTTTGTTAGGGTACAAAACATCACTGAAAGTTGTTGTCAGTCTTTGGTAAAGTTTGTCAGGGTACAGGACATCACTGAAAGTTGTTGTCAGTCTTTGGTAAAGTTTGTTAGGGTACAAGACATCACTGAAAGTTGTTGCCAGTCTCTTTTTAAGTTTGTTAGTGTACAGGACATCACTGAAAATTGTTCCAGTCTCTTTTTAAGTTTGTTAGGGTACAAGACATCACTGAAAGTAGTTGTCAGTCTTTGGTTAAGTTTGTTAGGGTACAAGACATCACTGAAAGTTGTTGTCAGTCTTTAGTTAGGTTTGTTAGGGTACAAAACGTTACTTAGAGTTGTTGTGGGTCTCTGGTTAAATTTGTTAGTGTGCAAGACATCACTAAAAGTTGTTTCCAGTCTCTTTTTAAGGTTGTTAGGGTACAGGACATCACTGAAAATTGTTCCAGTCTCTTTTTAAGTTTGTTAGGGTACAAGACATCACTGAAAGTTGTTGTCAGTCTTTGGTTAAGTTTGTTATGGTACAAGAGGTCACTGAAAGTTGTTGTCAGTCTTTGGTTAAGTTTGTTAGGGTACAAGACATCACTGAAAGTTGTTGTCAGTCTTTGGTTAAGTTTGTCAGGGTACAGGACATCACTGAAAATTGTTGTCAGTCTTTGGTAAAGTTTGTCAGGGTACAGGACATCACTGAAAGTTGTTGTCAGTCTTTGGTAAAGTTTGTCAGGGTACAGGACACCACTGAAAGTTGTTGTCAGTCTTTGGTAAAGTTTGTTAGGGTACAAGACATCACTGAAAGTTGTTGCCAGTCTTTAGTTAAGTTTGTTAGGGTACAAAACGTTACTTAGAGTTGTTGTGGGTCTCTTTTTAAGTTTGTTAGGGTACAAGACATCACTGAAAGTTGTTGTCAGTTTTTGGTTAAGTTTGTTAGGGTACAAGACATCACTGAAAGTTGTTGCCAGTCTTTAGTTAAGTTTGTTAGGGTACAAAACGTTACTTAGAGTTGTTGTGGGTCTCTGGTTAAATTTGTTATAGTGCAAGACATCACTGAAAGTAGTTGCCAGTCTCTTTTTAAGTTTGTTAGGGTACAGGACATCACTGAAAATTGTTCCAGTCTCTTTTTAAGTTTGTTAGGATACAAGACATCACTGAAAGTTGCTGCCAGCCTGTGATTAAATTTGTTAAAGCACAGGACAGCACTAAAGTTTGTTGCCGGTCTCTAGTTAAGTTTGTTAAAGTATAGGACACCACTGACAGTTGTTGTGGCTCCCATGTTAAGTTAGTTAAAGTGCAGGACATTACTGAAAGTTGTTGTTGTTCCCAGATTAAGTTTATTAAAGTACATGACATTATTGAAAGTTGTTGTAGTTCCCAGGTTAAGTTTGTTAAAGTACAGGGCATTATTGAAAGTTGTTGTGGTTCCCAGGTTAAGTGTGTTAAAGTACAGGACATCACAGAACGTTGTTGTCAGCATGTGGTTAAGTTTGTCAAAGTACAAGACATCACTGAATGTTGTTGTGGGTCCCATGTTAAGTTTGTTAAAGTACAAGACATCACTGAAAGTTGTTGTGGGTCCCATGTTAAGTTTGTTAAAGTACATGACATTACTGATAGTTGTTGTGGGTCCCATGTTAAGTTTGTTAAGTACAGGACATTACTGAACGTTTTTTTTCACTCTTTGGTTAAGTTTGTTAGGGTACAAGACACAGCTATATAATCAGATCTATGTATGCCCTTCTACCATCAGCATGCAACCTTGTGAAGTGGGGGAAGACAGATGACAATCGATGTCCTCTTCGCGGAGGAAGACAGACGATGGAGCATGTTCTTTCCTCATGCAAGACAGCACTAGGCCAAGGGCGGTACACAGGGCGACACAACAGAGTGCTGCATGAACTGGCTGCCACCTTGGATGGGGCGCGGATGAAGGCTAACAATAAAGTTCGACCAGCTACGACTAACACCTACTTTTTGAGAGCAGGACACGCCGCACGCCCCAAGCAGAACAACTGGAGCGACTTCACTATCCTGGACATAGCAAACGATTGGGAGATGGCGGTTGACCTCCCAGGGCGAGGGAAGTACCCAGAATGCATTAAGAGATCTAAAATGCGTCCTGACATTGCACTCTACGCGTCAAATATGACCCACGTCATCTTAATGGAGCTTACAGTGCCATTTGAATCTAGGATAGCGGAACAACACATATTCAAACTATCCAAATACAAGGATCTCGCCACCGAGCTGAGACAGCAGGGACTCCAGAGTAGAGTGTTTTCGGTGGTGGTTAGTGCCAGAGGACTCACAAAACCATCCCTATACGACCTCTTATAAATGCTAGGAATTAAGGGAGGGGTGGGGGATGCGGTCAAGAACAATGAAGACTATTGCTGAGTCAGCAGAAAGACTTTACTATATAAATGCAGGCTTTACATTCAAAAAGTATTCCAATGGAAGAAACATCATCTGTGAGAAGCCACATATAGTAGTCATGAGAAGCAAGTTATTACGTGAAGTAAAAGAGGTGCGCAAGCAAGGTTATGATATTGTGTACTTGGATGAAACATGGATCAATGCTCACCACACTAACCAAAGGGAATGGCAGTCATCAGATGGAAAGATTAAGAGATTAATACCTAGCAGCAAAGGACAGCGCTTGATCATTGCTCGTGCAGGTAGTCGACAACATGGACTAATACAGAATGCAGAGCTCATTTTTCTTTCAAAATCCATAGACAATCGGGATTTTCACTCTGAGATGAATGGTCACATATTTAGACATTGGATTGAAAATTCTGTTCTCCCATCACTAAATCGACCATCTTGCCTAATAATGGACAATGCAGCGTACCACAACATTGTTGCACTTCAAGATAAAGTCCCGACGTCATCCAGTACAAAAGATGCGATTAAGATATGGCTCACAAAGGAGCACATACAATTTATTAACATGTACTTAAAACCTGAATTACTATCTCTAGTAAAGCAAAAACAAAGGACACAAATTTTTCAAATAGATAAGATTATCCAAGAGCACGGTCATATAAGTTTGAGGCTGCCACCTATCAAAGCTCATTTAAATCTAATAGAACCAATCTGGGCAAAATTAAAAGGACAAGTGGCAGATGAAAATACAACATTCAAAATATGCGATGTAAAGACTCTTGCTAATCTCGCTTTATTAAATATAGACAAAGATTATTGGGCTAAATGTGAAGACCACGTCTTAAAACAGGAAGAGGAATATTGGAAAAATGATGGTTTGTGGAATGTTCAACCCCAAACAGTTATTAATCTTTTAGACTCGTCTGATTCAGAATGAAAGTATATAGCCCCCACAATGTTGGCACCTATATTACCTTAAATTAGTTCAACAAACGGTCCTTTTCAGGACCACACAACTATGAAAATTTGACATACAGGTATACCTTGATATTATCGTCCGTCCTCGAACTGAGAAGACAATAATTCTCCTGGTGTTTTGTCTTATCCAGTTATTTCCCCATTACGGCCACGCCTTTACCTAGTGAAAATTAATCATAGACCAGCAACTACGGTAATTTCTATTATTTAGGGGTTCACAATTTACAATTTTGACAAACATCAAAGAAATTCGCCGCTTTAAGAAAATTGCAGCTGCAAGATATTTGTTAAATATACATTTAAAGGGTCTTTTGCATTCTAATAACATTTGGAAAATTTCAACAGTTTTTAACAAACGGTTACTGAGTAATAGCGTTTTGAAGTTGGGCAAGTGATTTGAAACGAGCTATGGTAGGATGGTGTGTGGGCCATGTTTGTCCACTTGTTTTGCCAGACGTAGGGCTTCCTGCAGCATTTTTTCTTCTTGTTGCCTGTGTCTGCTTATTTGGTTATTTGGGACGCCAGTACCATTGTTGTTTTACGTATTTTGCTTTTCAGTAGCTCCCATTGTGCTTGTCTATCGTCTGTTTCTTGGTCGCTTGTGTACAGTTGAATGAGCTTCGATCTGACTTCTACGTAGGTGCTGTTGTGTAGTAGTGTGTTGTTGAATTTCCAATGTGGTGATTTTTGTTTTTCCCTTCTTCTGGTGTTGTTAATGGCAACGAGGACCCCTTTGTGGTCAGTGAAGTGGAGCGTCTCGTGTAGGTGTTGGATCCGACTGGCGTGTATTCCTGAAGGGATGTAGAAGCGGTCGAGTCGCCCTGCTCTGCATTGGGTGTTTCTTTTGTGTGTTGTTTCTTTGCCTTGTGGGTTTTCGTGTCTGTAGGCATCTGTGAGTTCGTGTTCATCTAGTATGTCGTATAGTGCGTCATGGCGCCTTGTATGTGTGCTGTATGCGTCTCTCTCGACATCGTTTCTTGACAGGACGCAGTTGAAATCTCCCCCGAGGGTGATCTTCTGTCCCGTGCACTTACTTATTTTTAGCTGTGCGAGGTCCTCGTAAAATTGTGATTGTTGTTCTGGCACTGGTGGTGCGTGGACGTTGACTATCGTGTATCGCTGCTACTCTGCGTCTTTTATTTCGATGATTGTCGTTCTGCCATCACTGTCCCTTTCTTTGGAAGTGATTTCCCATCTGTCGAATGTCTGGAGGATGGCTGTTCCTGAACCTACACGTTGGACTGACAAGCTGAAACAAGAATGTCTTATCCCTAGCTGTGTAGTGATTTGTGATGCGTGTATGTATGTGTGCATGTTTATTTCTTGTATGAGGCCGAAATCTGGTTTGTATCTGTGTATTAAGTGTATGGTGTTTAATTTGGACCTTAGTCCCCTAGTGTTGACGGATACGACAATAAGTGAGAAAGGGTCTATAATAAATTTTAGAAAAGGAAATGATGTTTACATATTTAAAAATTAATTATTTCCATGGATTTATTTACAATTTTTCTTGGACTTGTTTTGGTTCTTTCTGCCCATGATGGTGATGGCTCACCTTCTGAGTCGCTGGTACCCATGACCAGCTGGCCAGGTGTGGGCGGTTGGTATGCCAACTCTTCCTCTGTGTCTGTAGTTTTATGTTGCTCGTGGTCTGTAGTGTTCTGTATCTCGTTGTCTGTGATCTTGTTCCTTGACAAGTGTTCGGTGGTCGTGTTCTGTGTTCCGGTGGCTTGATGCTTCGACCGTGGCGAAATTCCGCTGCAGGTTTTTGTCCCGCGTGATCGTTTTTTTGCCGATTACCACTGAGAAGGGGGTTTCGTCGTTGTCGCTGACGTCGGTATCTGGGATGATCTCCAGCGGTTGAGTCGGCTGCTGTCTTTCCTCGTTCTCTCTTTCCTTGTTTGGTTCTTCGTCAGTTTTTTTGTTCGTATCTATGGTCACGGTGGTGGATTTCCCGGTGTTCTGGTGACATTTCCTGTTAGGCCACTGGTTGTCCCGGTGTTCTGGCGACGTTTCCTGTTAGGCCACTGGTTGTCCCGGTGTTCTGGTGACGTTTACTGGTAGGCCACTGGTTGTCCCGGTGTTCTGGTGACGTTTCCTGGGAGGACACTTGTTGTCCCGGTGTTCTGGTGACGTTTCCTGGTAGGGCACTGGTTGTCCCGGTCTTTGGTGACGTTTCAAGGTAGGCCACTGGTTGTCCCGGTGTTCTGGTGACGTTTCCTGTAGGCCACTGGTTGTCCCAGTGAGTTTCTGCCCCACAGTGTGTACACTTTGTTCTTCTCCCTGGAAGAGCTACCCATACTCTATGGGTGTCTCTCACACTCCCCGTCAGTTGTAATAGAACGTAATATAGTATCTCATTTGTGGGAGTGTATCGAAAGGTCCACCGATCACTGGCCAAATTGTCTTTCTTTGTCTCCGCCTCTGGGTCTCCAGTGATCTGTTTTACCAGATCTGTGGCGGTTTTCGTACTGACGTCTGGGGGCATCCATTGAATGTAGTCCCTACCCTTCCTTTTTCTAAGTGTTCAATGGTAATAGTAACGTCACGGTTCCTCAAACTGACGGTTTTCTCGTCTAACGTTTGCTAGTCTCGTGGGTATGCTGCTGTCGACAGAGTGAAATAATATCTGGTGTGGGTAGCAAAGCGGTATATGGTCGCCACGTCGTTGGTCCGACCCCGCATGGTCGGCTTTCATGAAGGCGTGGGTTACTTTCTGGGTCTGTCCATGGACTGTCGCCACCAACGCGCCTTTCTCACGGATAAGTCCCCCTACCAGGGCTTCCTCTGCGTCGTAAGCGAAAGTTGGGATGGTTTGAGCCATTTCACAAATACTGGTTCTTTGGTTAAAATGGTTGTAAATAAAGTTTGTCGATCTTATCTTCACGATGTCTTGTTCTGAAGTTCTCAAGTTTTATCCAACGTAATAATAGTGTTGTATTGTGTGTTAAAATACACCTCGTCCGGACATTTTGTGTGTTAAAATACACCTCGTCCGGACATTTTGTGTGTTAAAATACAAAATACGGCAGTCCAAACAATAAGTGGTCAAACAATAGGAAAGCCGGATTTTTTCATCCGCAACTTCCGAATTCCCACGGAAGTCAGACACTGACGGGTCTATAAAATTGTGTTGTCAATAGTAGCCACGTTATTTCGACTGGAAAGCGCAGAAACGTGCTAAGATAAACCAAGACAGGTAAGGTAAACTATTTTCTAGTGTCTCGCTTATTAAGTGTAGCTATTTTGTGCCGAACATACTGTGTAAGCCTTAGATTAGGTTAGTTAAACTATTTTCTAATGTTTTGTGCATTAAGTGCAGCTTTCGTGTGTCGAACATACTGTGTAAGCCTTAGATGCAGTGCAGCAGGAGGTCGACGCCTGGGAGTCATGACCCAGGCGGGCCCACCTCCCCTAGAGTGTCAACAAGCAAATGGGCCGAAACACTTGCTCGACGGTGGGTCTTTTTCTGATGATCAGATTAAATCCTGCTGCGAAGCTCTGTACATAGAGTTTCCTACAACATTATTGAAAGTTGTTGTGAGCCTGTGGTTAAGTTTGTTAAAGTACAGGACATCACTGAAAGTTGTTGTGAGTGCCTGCTTAGGTTTGTTAAAGTACAGGACATTACTGAAAGTTGTTGTGAGTGCCTGCTTAGGTTTGTTAAAGTACAGGACATCACTGAAAGTTGTTGTGAGTGCCTGCTTAGGTTTGTTAAAGTACAGGACATCACTGAAAGTTGTTGTCAGCCTGTGGTTAAATTTGTTAAAGTACAGGACATCACTGAAAATTGGTGTGAGTTCCTCCTTAGTTTGTTAAAGTACAGGACATCACTGAAAGTTGTTGCCAGCCTGTGGTTAAGTTTGTTAAAGTACAGGACATCACTAGAAGTTGTTGCAGGTCTCTGGTTAAGTTTGTTAAAGTACAGGACATCACTGAAAGTTGTTGCCAGCCTGTGGTTAAGTTTGTTAAAGTACAGGACATCACTAAAAGTTGTTGCAGGTCTCTGGTTAAGTTTGTTAAAGTACAGGACATCACTGAAAGTTGTTACCGGTCTCTGGTTAAACTTGTTAAAGTACAGGACATCACTGAAAGTTGTTGCCAGCCTGTGGTTAAGTTTGTTAAAGTACTGGACATCACTGAAAGTTGTTGCCAGCCTGGGGTTAAGTTTGTTAAAGTACAGGACATCACTGAAAGTTGTTGATGGTCTCTGGTTAAGTTTGTTAAAGTGCAGCACATCACTGAAAGTTGTTGTCGGTCTCTGGTTAAGTTTGTTAAAGTACAGGACATCACTGAAAGTTGTTGCCGGTCTCTGGTTAAGTTTGTTAAAGTACAGGACATCACTGAAAGTTCTTGCCGGTCTCTGGTTAAGTTTGTTAAAGTACAGGACATCACTGAAAGTTTTTTTTCGGTATCTGGTTAAGTTTGTTAAAGTACAGACATCACTGAAAGATGTTGCCGGTCTATGGTTAAGTTTGTTAAAGTACAGGACATCACTGAAAGTTGTTTCCGGTCTTTGGCTAAGTTTGTTAAAGTAGAGACATCACTGAAAGTTGTTGTCGGTCTCTAGTGAAGTTTGTTAAAGTACTGGACATCACAGAAAGTTGTTGCCGGTCTATGGTTAAGTTTGTTAAAATACAGGACATAGCTGAAAGTTGTTGCTGGTCTCTGGTTAAGTTTATTAAAGTACAGGACATCACTGAAAGTTGTTGCCGGTCTCTGGTTAAGTTTGTTAAAGTACAGGACATCACTGAAAGTTGTTGATGGTCTCTGGTTAAGTTTGTTAAAGTGCAGCACATCACTGAAAGTTGTTGTCCGTCTCTGGTTAAGTTTGTTAAAGTACATGACATCACTGAAAGTTGTTTCCGGTCTCTGGTTAAGTTTGTTAAAGTACAGGACATCACTGAAAGTTGTTTCCGGTCTCTGGTTAAGTTTGTTAAAGTACAGGCATCACTGAAAGTTGTTTCCGGTCTATGGTTAAGTTTGTTAAAGTACAGGACATCACTGAAAGTTGTTGCCGGTCTCTAGTGAAGTTTGTTAAAGTACAGGACATCTTTGAAAGTTGTTGTCGGTCTCTAGTTAAGTTTGTTAAAGTACAGGACATCACTAAAGGTTGTTGCCGGTTTCTGGTTAAGTTTGTTAAAATGCAGGACATCACCGAAATTTGTTGCCAGTCTCTGGTTAAGTTTGTTAAAGTACAGGATATCACTGAAAGTTGTTGTCGGTCTCTGGTTAAGTTTGTTAAAGTACAGGACATCACAGAAAGTTGTTGTCGGTCTCTGGTTAAGTTTGTTAAAGTACAGGACATCACTGAAATTTGTTGTCAGTCTCTGGTTAAGTTTGTTATAGTACATGACATCGCTGAAAGTTGTTGCCGGTCTCCGGTTAAGTTTGTTAAAGTACAGACATCACTGAAAGTTGTTGTCGGTCTCTGGTTAAGTTTGTTAAAGTACAGGACATCACTGAAAGTTGTTGGAGGTCTCTGGTTAAATTTTTTAAAGAACATACATCACAGAAAGTTGTTGTCGGTCTCTGGTTATGTTTGTTAAAGTACAGGACATCACTGAAAGTTGTTGTCGGTTTCTGTTTAAGTTTGTTAAAGGACATACATCACTGAAAGTTGTTGTCGGTCTCTGATTAAATTTGTTAAAGTACATACATCACAAAAAGTTATTGTCGGTCCCAGGTTAAGTTTGCTAATGTACAAGACATCACTGAAAGTTGTTGTCAGCCTGTGGTTAAGTTTGTTAAAGTACTGGACATCACTGAAAGTTGTTATCTGTCTCTGGTTAAGTTTGTTAAAGTACAAACATAACTGAAAGTTGTTGTTGTCTCTAATTAAGTTTGTTAAAGTACAGACATCACTGAAAGTTGTTGTGGATGCCAGTCTAAGTTTGTTAAAACACAGGACATCACTGAAGGTTATTGCCGGTCTCTGGTTAAGTTTGTTAAAGTTCAGACATCACTGAAAGTTGTTGTGGGTCCCATGTTAAGTTTGTTAAAACACAGGACATCACTGAAGGTTATTGCCGGTCTTTGGTTAAGTTTGTTAAAGTTCAGACATCACTGAAAGTTGTTGTGGGTCCCATGTTAAGTTTGTTAAAGTACAGACGTCACTGATAGTTGTTGTGGGTCCCAGGTTAAGTTTGTGAAAGTACAGGACGTCACTGAAAGTTGTTGTGGGTCCCCATGTTTTAAAAATGAACCATTAGATTAAGTTTTATTTTCAAAGATTTACAAAATGATTATTATGAAAATAATTTCTAGGAATTAATACCAAAAAACTGTTGTAATGTAATCTGTTTATTTCATAACTAAACGCGCATTTTCCATGATAAAATTAACGATTAAATAAAATGTCATTACATAAAAGAGATAAACATTCCATTCTTTATAAGTGGGTAGAATCTTGGAATATATTACTTCCATTTTGGGTTTCGCATATTTTTCGCCAAGACAACAGCAAGTCTGAAAGGATCTCTGTCTCTATCCAGGTCACTCACTTCTTCTGATGTCGTGTTCAAAGGTTCTTTGATGTTTTGTAACCACCTTATTATTAGTCTTCCCCTAATGATTCACGGTTTCTCGGCAGTCTGCAATTAATAGTTTGCTGTTACTTTCTGATTGGTTCTGGCCACTTCATAACTTTGGTCCCGTGGGAAGACAGTTTTGAATGAAAGAACGCGTGCGGGGTTCTTTTCTCTTTTTTTTTATTTTTAACCAAAAAATTTGCGGTTATCCCGTTATTAATGTAGCTCCATAAATAGGTTTCTTTGTTTGTTGATACAAAGAAAATGTCATTCCAACTTCATCACCCTCAACGAGAAATAACTATTTGCGTGAACGACAGAAGGATACAGACAACCCCAAACGATTCTTTCAGCGACGGTAGTTCTCCATCATTATCTACAGGCTCAAACTTGAATCGTTGTAGTAAAGATGATGCAAACAGAAACAGCTGCATTCTGGCAAGTCCTTTACCGAGACAGGCTCGTTTCCCAATCCCATAAGGTATCAGCTCTCCCCGGTTGATAAGTTCTCCATTCTCGCCGATAAACCTCTCGGGCCGGATGTTATCTGGATCGACCCACATGTTTTCATCGTGATGAACTGAATCAAGGGTTGGCCACACAACGCTCCCTTCAGGAAAAGTAAATCCGCGGACTTCGAGAGATAAACTCACCTCCCGTCTCAGAAAAGTTGGAATCACACTCGCTAAACGCTGAGTCTCCATTACAACTTTATTTATCTCCTTCTCATAGGCGTGTTTTAAAATCTCTGCTGGTGTGTCAAGTCTCCCGGGATTTCTGTTATTAAGTTTTGACAGACGGAACCAATCAATAAATGATTCCGTAACCTTGCCGGTTGTCAATGCTCCATAGATAGCATTTTTACAAATTGCTTCCAATCATCGCGATTTTGACGAGCTCGCGATACAACAAAACACATTCCTCACCTGCATCATCAAAGTAATATACAGAGCCGACTGGCGCTCCATGGTAGCCACCCTACGATGCACAGTCGGCAATCAATAATGATGATGAACCACACATTCCTCACCTGCATCATCAAAGTAATATACAGAGCCGATTGGCGCTCCATGGTAGCCACTCTTCGATGCACTGTTGGCAATCAATAATGATGATGAACCACACATTCCTCACCTGCATCATCAAAGTAATATACAGAGCCGATTGGCGCTCCATGGTAGCCACCCTTCGATGCACAGTCGGCACTCAATAATGATAATGAACCAATATTTTAAGCGACAAATATGTGAGGATATTCTTTGACAATAATCTATCTGCTGTTAGGATTTGTATTTAAAAGTATTATTGAAGCAGCAGGTCTCCAATGAGAAATAATCTGGTGTAGAGGGTCTGATTCCTAGTCCTATTGCAAGAGTCGTTGTTTTACTCTTACCACTGGAACCAGGCGGGAGCCGCGAGAACTCAGTGGTTAGAGAACTGGACTACAAAGGACAAGAGGTAGGGTTCGATCTCAACCGACGGCTTCCGGTTCACCTGGCCTTTAATGGGAACCGGAATTTTTTCTGGGAAAGTAAAGCGGCACGGGCGTAATACCGACCACATTACCCAAAAAATCATGTGCTGATGGTCTATACAATTTATGGTCATTAACACCATATTCCCTATGCGCCACATGGCATGACGAGGGTACTTTACTTTTTACATACTGGGACCAGGCACCTACCACTCCCCCTATGATCGGTCAGCACTAAGCATATCATCATGATCTTTAATGGTCGCAGCTGTAAACTACTAACATTACTAGTCCTGCTTTATTCAAAGCTCTTAGAAGATAATCCTTTCTACTGTTAATAATATTTTGCATTAGGTATTCCACATACCTAACTGCTCTCGTGTATTTTCCACTTCTAAACACATATCAGCTGATTGAAATCTGTGGAAAATATCTCACGTTTCATATTGTGAACAAAATAACAAGGGATATCATTCTAAACATGTTACAGGACATGTATTTATATTATAACGACAAAAGGATAAAGACAACCCCAAACGATTGTACTCCTTGAATCTGAGCTAATTTAAAATGTGGAAAATTACAAATTTAACGAACAGAATGTGGAATATTTTTTTAATAACTGAACAAAATGTGGAATATTTTAAAAAAAACGGAACAAAATCTGGACAATTTTAAAATATAACATAAAACACAACGGTGTACTTTATTCAATAATACTGCAATATCCTTAAGACCGTATGTAAACTTGTTACATTTTGCGGTCACTGAATTTGAGTTTAAAGTTTTGTGGAGCTACCATCATTCCAAACGCTTCTTTCCTTGGAGGTAGCTTCGATCTGTCAGCTGGTTCAAGTTTGAAACGTTGAAAAATGGCTGATAGAAAGAGAAAAAGTTCCATTCTAGCCAAAGACTTTCCCAGACAAGTTCTTCCTCCGATAGAAAATGGGATGAGTTCTTCCCGGTTGATGAGACCTCCATTTTGTCGATAAATCTCTCCGGTCTAAAGTTTTCAGGGTCTCCCCAGATTTTCTTATCGGAGAGAACAGAGTCTAGAATTGGCCACACTGCACATCCTTTAGGGAAGGTAAACCCGCCATACTCAAATGTTTGGCTCACCTCTCGTTGTAAACCAATCGGAACAATACTTGCCATTCGCTGTGTCTCCATGATCACCGCGTTCATGTAAACCAGTTTAGGCTTGTCGTTCATGTTCGGGGTGCGTTCGATTCCCACAACAGCCACTATTTCCTGGTAGATCTTTTCTTGAACTTCAGGCTGATACAGTATGTACAGGAAACACCATAATATGGTGGTGGTTGTGGTATCTGTTCCCCCGCAAAGATGGTCTTAATCATGGCAACAAGATTTTCTTCGTCCAGGTTAGTTTTGACACCTTTGTCTTTCATTTTGTTCATTTCCTTGATGTAAGCTGAAATAAAGTTTTCAGGCTCTTCGTTCTCATTAAATTCTGCCTTGAATTTTGTGATAAAAGGTTTGGTATAGACGTCATTAACATACTTTGAGGCATTTATCCATTTCCATGTTCCGAACAAATCCCCTGGTAGTAGACAAATGCGTTTTATTGGAGTTAATAGCATCATCCTTGGATAGTAGTGAACGTAAAGATACAAAGGTTCAATGAACTGGACAAAGTAAGGATCGTCATAGTCAAACCTTTTCCCAACAAAAACCGATGAAATTATATTTGCTACAGCTAGACTGAGAACCATTTTGACATCTTCTGGACGTCCTTTTAGAGCTGCAAGTATATCCATGACAACAGCTACCTCTGTTTGAATTTTCTCAGCCATTAAATTCTTCCCCATTCCGAACTTTCGTAAAATTGCTAAAGATGTTGACCTCTGTTCTTTCCAGTTCTCGTCTCTGGCAGATAAAATTCCCTTGTTTATTTCGTTAAGAAGTTCGTTCCCAAAACTGTGTTTAAGATTGACAATTTTGTCAGCGTGTTTGACCCAAATTTCTTTGATGTCTTTGAAGTCATTGACAAGTATATTAAGATGTCCAGCTGTGTCCATACTGTAGATGTCACCGGCTTTACTTCTCCATTTTTTTAGTTTTCCTCGTAAATTCCCAAGAAGATGGAAGAAGTGTCCAACAAACGGCAATGGCCTGACAGGAAATGGAGGAATGTTGAACTCGGAATAAGATCGTCTGCTCTTTGTCCAGACCCAGCAAATGAAGAGGACTGTTAGAGTTCCCAGCAGTAACTGGAAGGTGTTGACATCAAAGGTGATCATTGTGGCTATTGGTTTCAAGAACTCAACCTGAAGACATGGATTTATAAATATTCATAAAATTGTGATTATAGATTAGCATAAGCAGATTGATTTCACTTTGGGTAACACCAAAGTTGCCATATACTCTCAGCAGCAAGTAAAAGTATACATTCTCAGTATAATTTCTCCGGATTAAACTCTTTGAAACTCTTAGACAGGGAGTCGAAATCTCGCGTGCCGCTTCATAAATTATCTCCTCATATTATTTGTAAATGTCCGAAACAACATTTTACTAATCTAATTGTATTACAAAATGTTTATCTTTAAACAAATTTACGTTTGTTATTAAAGCTAAATTATTATTTAATACCTTAATATTATTTTAAAATAATTTCTTCGTTTCTTAGTATTTCTTAGTGTCTCGGTGAGCATGTTCAATATAATCTAAAGGGGCTAGGAAAAGAGGCAGTTGGTAGAGTCACTAAAGAACTAAAACTGTCAAGGACTTGTTTACGATTGCGCCTGAGCACTCGGGCGTGAAAGTAAAGGAGATAGACTTGGTGGGACGGTTATCGTGGATATGAAGGTGAAGGAGATAGCTACAACCTTGGTGGAACAGATATCGTGGATATGAAAGTAAAGAAGATAGACTTGGTGGGACAGTTATCGTGGATATGAAAGTAAAGAAGATAGACTTGGTGGGAGAGTTATCGTGGATATGAAGGTGAAGGAGATAGCTACAACCTTGGTGGGACATTTATCGTGGATATGAAGGTGAAGGAGATAGACTTGGTGGGACAGTTATCGTGGATATGAAGGGGAAGGAGACAGCTACAGCCTTGGTGGGACATTTATCGTGGATATGAAAGTAAAGGAGATAGCTACAACCTTGGTGGAACAGTTATCGTGGATATGAAAGTATAGGAGATAGCTACAGTCTTGGTGGGACAGTTATCGTGGATATGAAAGTAAAGGAGATAGATACAGCCTTGGTGGAACAGTTATCGTGGATATGAAAGTAAAGGAGACAGCTACAGCCTTGGTGGGACAGTTATCGTGGATATGAAAGTAAAGGAGATAGACATGGTGGGACGGTTATAGTGGATATGAAAGTAAAGGAGATAGCAAAACCTTGGTGGAACGGTTATCGTGGATAATAAAGTAACGGGAGATAGCTGCAACCTTGGTGGAACAGTTATCGTGGATACGAAAGTAATGGGAGATAGCTACAGCCTTGGTGGAACGATAATCGTGGATACGAAAGTATTGGGAGATAGCTACAGCCTTGGTGGAACAGTTATCGTGGATACGAAAGTAATGGGAGATAGCTACAGCCTTGGTGGAACGATTATCGTGGATACGAAAGTAATGGAGATAGCAACAACCTTGGTGGAACGGTTATCGTGGATACGAAAGTAAAGGGAGATAGCTGCAACCTTGGTGGAACAGTTATCGTAGATACGAAAGTAATGGGAGATAGCTACAGCCTTGGTGGAACAGTTATCGTGGATACGAAAGTAATGGGAGATAGCTACAGCCTTGGTGGAACGATTATCGTGGATACGAAAGTAATGGGAGATAGCTACAGCCTTGGTGGAACAGTTATCGTGGATACGAAAGTAATGGGAGATAGCTACAGCCTTGGTGGAACGGTTATCGTGGATATGAAAGTAAAGAAGATAGCGACAACCTTGGTGGAATGGTTATCATGGATAGCGGACGTCCATAGAACCGGTTTGAAATTATTATTGCCCTCCGGAAGGTAAAGGGAACTAATGATCCAAGCAATTATCAGGGATCTATAGCTATGTCGAGACTGCACGAATATCGGGTCAAAGCTGGAGATGACAGAAAGGATTGATTCACAGTGAGACACAGACGAATAGCAAATCAACTCAAAAATGGAGTCATCAGTCTTCACGCACCGAGGGACTGACTCGGGACACCTTAGAACTTGTGAGCCTGCCCAATGTGCAATTATGATGATCTGTCGACTCAACCAAACTAAAGTATTTGTAAAAAAAAAAGTAAAGTACCCCCGTCACGCCAAGTGGCGTATGGGGAATATGGTGTTAGTGACCATAAATTTTACAGAACTTCGGCACATGATTTTTGGGGTAATATGGTCGGTATTACGCCCGTGCCGCTTTACTTTCCCAGAAAAAATCCGGTACCCATTTAAGGCTGGGTGAGCCCGAAAGCCGTCGGTTGAGATCGAACCCTACCTCTTGTCCTCTGTAGTCCAGTTCACTAACCACTGAGCTATCGCGGCTCCCAAAATGTAAGGTGCACATCGATAATATACATCACTACTGGAAAACTCTGAAAGAGATATATAGGGGTTTATAAAGTCTCACTACACTTGGTATCTAGGTCAATTTGAAAAAAATGTTTATGACGTCATCACAATATGTGCTCAATGGTAAGTTCACTTGTTGCGACAGTTTTCTTAATGACTTGTCTGGACTTTTAAGGATTCTGTCTTGGATATCTAAACATATTTCATCATTCACAGCAGGCCTACCAGATCGTGGAGCATCTTCCACATTTCCAGTAGCAATAAACTTATTCAACAAATTTCATTGACAGTGGGAGCACATATTGTGATGACGTCATAAACATTTTTTTTTCAAATTGACCTAGATACCAAGTGTAGTGAGACTTTATACACCCTGTTGACACTTTTGAAACACATGTTATCTCTTTTTAAGAAAATGGCTATTATTAAGTTCCCTCCTTATATAGTAAAACAATCTATTTACTCGTTTAATGATAAAGTTATAAACTATGTAAAATAGTAGGGGCCTCGGTAGTCTAATTGGGAGTAGGGGCCACTGTAGTCTAATTGGGAGTAGGGGCCACTGTAGTCTAATTGGGAGTAGGGGCCTCGGTAGTCTAATTGGGAGTAGGGGCCTCGGTAGTCTAATTGGGAGTAGGGGCTCGGTAGTCTAATTGGGAGTAGGGGCCTCGGTAGTCTAATTGGGAATAGGGGCCTCGGTAGTCTAATTGGGAGTAGGGCCTCGGTAGTCTAATTGGGAGTAGGGGCCTCGGTAGTCTAATTGGGAAGACCACCTTAATGAGTTTCGAGACAACCTGTGTTCGATTTCCACATGAGGAAGTGTCAGTTGTACTCGTGGTTTGAATAAAAAATACCCCTGCGGTCGACCCACCCGCTGAAAGAAATGGGTACCAGGCTAGTACTCTGGTAAGGTGAGGGATGCCGCCTAACATCGTGAGTTTCGACACTTGAAGCGATGCTATCCAGAAGTCTCTGAACACTTCTGGATCGACGGCCGAGCACACATGGGTGAAAACTCGCGTGCTGTGACGTCGATTCAAGACTCGTACCTTACCTTTACCTGTAAATAAATTACTCTTTAATTACTAAAACTACATTATACTGACGAAGGCATGCGGCTTCAACGTTTATAATTTTGTTCTGTCCTCCTGCTATTCAAACATTTATAAATAATTTTAAGTCTTTTTTCACTTCTTACTAAAACTACAGACTTCAGCAGACGACTATAAAAGACACTAAAAATGCAGACTCCAGTAGACTACTATAAAAGACACTAAAACTACAGACTCCAATAGACTACTATAAAAGACACTAAAACTACAGACTCCAATAGGCTACTATAAAAGACACTAAAACTACAGAATTCAGTAGACTACAATAAAAGACACTAAAACTAAAGACTCCAGTAGACTACTTTAAAAGACACTAAAACTACAGACTCCAGTAGACAACTATAAAAGACACTAAAACTACAGACTCCTGTAGACTACTATAAAAGACACTAAAACTACAGACTCCAGTAGACTACTATAAAAGACACTAAAGCTACAGACTCCTGTAGACTACAATAAAAGACACTAAAACTACAGACTCCAATAGACTACTATAAAAAGACACTACAACTACAGACTCCAGTAGACTACTGAAAAAGACACTTAAACTACAGACTACTATAACTGAAATGTTGACTCACATAAACTTGATAATATAATATTATATACACATTTTCTATTAGTTAAAGTAGTCGGTTGTACTTGAATGCCTTACCTTATATATAACTTTTATTTCTTCTGCGCTTAATGTGACTTTGAAAATGTTTCACCAGCTTTATTCCGTTTTACTTTAAATATGAGAATACATTTACTTTTCTTTCATGCTACCAAAGTGTATTGAAGCATACATCTTTTCATTTCGTGTTTCTGAGGCTATCCTTCAACGTTTGTGCTAGTTATAATGAAAAATATATTTAAAAAGCATTTATATTTATTTATTTAAATTTACCATAGGCGTAAACGTAGTGTCAAGAATTCTATTAGAATTAAAGTTACAGAAACAAAGTTGTGTAACTTTAACTTGTTATAGGGCAAACAATTTCAAATAAAAAGAAACCTTTTGAGTCGTAGTAACATGTCCACAGAAGGATATCATTATTTACTTGTTTGAAAGTTTATGATTTTCTATTTATCTTACCTGCTTCCATGAATGTAGCCTTTAATGAGTTGTGGATTGAATCATCTCCTTGTTCAGTTTGTGACTTTACATCTGGAGCCCGGAGTAAGTTTCTCTAAACATGTTTTTATTGCCTAAGGAATTAGCTTTTGGTTAATATGGAAGTGTCTAAATGAGGTATATAAGGAAAGCAGTGGAGATAAGATCAGAATTTGGATAAAGAGCCAGGATAATCTCACAGAATAAAGCTTAAACTACAAATCATCATCATGTGCCATACCGCTTGGCGAAGGCGATAATGTCCTGCCACAAATTTCTATCCACATTGCATCGTATCAATTTTGTTGTTTGGCTGTTGTCCCTACCATGACACAAGCTATCTAATATATTTTCTCTTTGTCATCCGCGATCTCTCTTTCGCTGTATTTTGTCAGTTGTAACCAAGTATCCAACTTTCCTCTGCTCATGATGTTCCCGGAAAATGTTGATTGTTTCTTTCTGTAGTTTTTAGGAGCTCCCTTGTTGTGTTGGCCTTTTTGAGTATATCCTCATTACTCTTCTTAACTGTCCAGGGAACCTTCAAACTACAAATACTGATTACAAGTGACTAAGTTTGCTATCCTGGAGAGAAAGTTTCTAGATTTGATATATTACAATAATAAAGAAAATAATAGAGGTACAGAGCATGACTCAGACTTAGACTCAGGTGAACTGATGGTGTCTCAGATTAACTCTATAACAGCATGAAGTGACTCTTCTTCTATCTTCTAAAGCGTTAGTCCGTTAAATGGGCGTGGATGCGTCGAGTCACTAGTTTACGACAAGCCGTTATATTTGCCCTCTAAACCCGACACAAGAGTCTTCGACATTGGTAGGCTGCTTCAGAAATGTGCCCGAGCAGGGATCTTTTCTGATTGATAACTGTCAAAGATCATTTAACGTGCGCAGAGCGTACAAAGAACCTCTTGTTTTTCGTGGTTATTGTGGAAGGCAAAACATCGGGTCTGACTATTCTAAGATTGGAGGCGGGTAAAGCCACGAAGTAACCACGGATTGATGGTAAAGCCACGAAACAATCACGGATTGAGGGTAAAGCACGAAACAATAACGGATTGAAGGTAAAGCCACGAAGCAACCAAGTTTTCGAAGTGAAAGGTTCTAACCGCAAGTGACGCGATTCGAACCTAGAACCTTCATATCTAAAGGCCGACATTTAGCTCTCGAGTATTCTATGTATCTCTACTCTGTCCAGCCATCCATAGACAATGGACGGAGCTGCCAGTGGGGGCAATAAGGCTGCATCTCCTTCAACATCCGATGGCGTATAAGTTGAAGTGAGCAAAATAAGAATAGAAAGATTACAATAATTTAAAACATTTCTATGTGATCGGAATGACTCAATTCCTAGGGAACTCAAGGGCATAGTTATGCCTCTGATCCGTACATTTATAATATACATCCGGTTGTGCACGCGAACATTAGTTTGTACAATGTATGTAATATAGCAGTAGCATGCTTTAATCACGTGTTCAGTCTACATTTTAACACTTGCCAACTTAAAACTACATAAGGGGCGCCCAGTGCTTTCGTGCATTACTGCATGTTATGTTGTCACGAAATCATACTATGTTCTATTTGGAATTTTTTAATGAAGAAAACTAACAGAAATAATTTGTGAACACATTGCTGTTTCATAACTTACTTGCGTTGATTTAATACAAATATATATTGATTTTAGGCATCATTTTTTGGCCATGCAATGAGAATGGAACAGCTAGAATGTATTGCAACAACTGGAAAAATCGAGGGACGAAGAGATAGAGGAAAGCAAAGAGAAAAGATACCAGACAGCTTAAAAGAATGGCTTGGTAGAAGGTTAACAACAGAAATGATAAATAAAAGTCGAGATCGAAAGTTGTGGAGAGACATGATCACCTACGCCAGCAGGCATGGTAATGATGATGATGATGATATTGATTTCCATCATTGTTATTTCCCCGTATAATTAATTTAATATGTTATGAGAACATATGTGAAACATGTTTGAACCATAATGTGAATGTTCAGAGTCAGGGTGAATACAGTTTGGGTTCGTGAAATAAAATATAATGAAGCCACGGAGTCAGTCGAATTTTTTAAAGTGAAATAATTTATAAGTTGAGTCTAGATAATTAGACTATATTGGACTCTTTCAGTACGGAAGGATTGTACCAATTTAGCTATAGAGATTTCAGAGACAAAATTTTTCATGCTTTTAAATATTAATCTATATTTTTTATATTTATCTAACCCTTAACATATTATATATGATTTTTTTTAGATAATTAAACAAGGAATTAGATATCACCAATACCAAGATGATACAAGACATGTAAAAAGAATATGGTTTGATGACGGTTCACACTAATCAATTGAGAGTGACGCACTGTGCGGCTAAACGTACGTGACCGAAATCGGCATGGCGCATAATGCGTCGAAAAATACGGAAAGAGTTAAGGGAATTTCAAATAATGGAGTCAGAATATAATAGAACATACGGAGTCGGCGTTCGGCAGTTATGACATCAAAATCAAAGAAAAATGTCAGAGTCAGAGTTTAGAAGTTGATGAATATATTGGTCGGTGGAAAGACTAGAGTCAAAAACATGAAAAGTCTTAAATAGAAATTGTGAAATAATAAGAGTCTGATACAAACTGTGGAAAGTAAAGACATTTGAATCAAGAATCATGCAGCAGGTTACACGAGATTTGGAAAGAAATGTCTTACATGTTTGCACGAAAATTGAAAAGAAAGATTGTATATAGTTACAAAAGATAGTGAAAAAAAGCTCTTACGTATGTTATAGCAGATTGTGAAGCAAAGGTCATACCTGGTTTTAAGATATTGAGGAAAAGACTATACATGTTTACAGGAGATCGGGAAATAAAGGTCTTATATGATAGTAAGAGATTGAGAAATAAAAGTCTTCAAGAGATTAGGAAAGTAGGTCTTTACATCATTACAAGAGATGTCTTACATGATTACAAGAGACTGGGAAATAAAAGTCTTCAAGAGATTAGGAAAGTAGGTCTTTACATCATTACAAGAGATGTCTTACATGATTACAAGAGACTGCGAATGAAAGAATTTACATGGTTACAACATGTTGGGGAAAAATTGCTACACATGGTTACAGGAGATTGGGAAAGAAAGGTCTTACATGGTTATTGGAGGCTGCAAAAGAAATGTCTTACATGGTTACTGGAGATAGGGAAAGAAAGATCATACATGGTTACAAGAGATTGGGAAAGAAAGATCATACATGGTTACAAGAGATTGGGAAAAAAGATCTTACATGATTACAAGAGATTAGGAAAGAAAGATCATACATGGTTACAAGAGATTGGGAAAGAAAGATCATACATGGTTACAAGAGATTAGGAAAGAAAGATCATACATGGTTACAAGAGATTAGGAAAGAAAGATCATACATGGTTACAAGAGATTAGGAAAGAAAGATCATACATGGTTACAAGAGATTAGGAAAGAAAGATCATACATGGTTACAAGAGATTATGAAAGAAAGACTTGACATGGTTACAAGAGATTAGGAATGAAAGATCATACATGGTTACAAGAGATTAGGAAAAAAAGATCATACATGGTTACAAGAGATTAGGAAAAAAAGATCTTACATGGTTACAAGAGATTAGGAAAGAAAGACTTGACATGGTTATAAGATATCTTATACGGTTGCAAGAGATTGGGAAAGAAAGATCATACATGGTTACAAGAGATTAGGAAAAAAAGATCATACATGGTTACAAGAGATTGGGAAAGAAAGATCTTACATGATTACAAGAGATTGGGGAAAAAAGATCTTACATGGTTACAAGAGTTTGGGAAATAAAGATATTACTTTGTTACAAGAGTTTGGGAAATAAATATATTACTTTGTTACAGAAGATTGGGAAATTAAGATATTACTTTGTTACAAGAGATTGGGAAATAAGGATATTACTTTGTTACAAGAGATTGGGAAATTAAGATATTACTTTGTTACAAGAGTTTGGGAAATAAAGATATTGGTTATTGGTTATTATTGGTTATGGAAGGCCTCGGTTTCACAGCAAACGAATTAAAATCCATAATTGCTCAACCGCCCGTGCCAGTGGAATCATCCGAATTACTAACTCATCTCCCAAACAAAGAAAGGTAACTGTAGTCCCCATCGTAGCAGTCTCAGCACACGCCAAAAGACATAAGGCGAAACCGCGCAGAAAGTGAACACAGCTAACTGTTCCCTGTCATACGATATCATCATTCATCGTAAACAAGCGGGATATCGAAGCAGGATCAAAACGGATGAGACACACAGCTCACGGTGTGCACAGAGCACTTAACTCAGTAGCTCCTGCAACAAGCCGGACCTGGAATATGAGGAAACTGCAAGAAGGAACACTTTTCAGACATAGCCTTCAATGGTTCCTGCCGCCTATCCACCATATACCATGGGAGTTCACGTCCTCCCGAAAATGATGATCGTCATAGCACTTGATGATGTTAGGCCGTCATTGATGACTCCAATTCCAAACATATAGACACACAGTGGTGGTAAGTTATCATTTCCAATCCAACAGAAGCCACCTGACCTGTAGTTAGTAAAACCACAGAGAGAATATGATTTTGTGACCTTCACTTATTCACTCTTAGATGTGAATGTGTAGTTTACACAAGAGGAGAAGTTTCCAACTACAGTGATCCCATTTAAGGCAATTCTGGGATAGCAAGGCAAGTCTCCTTTATAGCAGCAGAACTTGATGTTCTCCGCTCCCTTCTTGTAGCTGCCGCCACACGATTCTGATGTTTCATTAACTGGATATCATTCAAGAACAATGTCAGATTAACATTCCATAGATATGGCTCTGCTGATGAAATGCTTGGTGCAACAGTTGTATCAATCATACTGGAGGCTCCTGGTCTGTGGTCATTAGTATCACAGACGGCACATGATGTTGTTATATTCAGTATTTCTTTCTGGGGTGTAAATATGTGGCACACACATGGAGAGTGGTTTGTGGTCACAGTGATCCCATTAAAGGCAATTCTAGGGTAGCATGGCATAGCTGTTTCAGAACAGCACAATCCTATGATGTTTTCTGTGTTCGCTATAAAGCTGCTGCTGCTACACAATCCTGACCAATTATAGGTGTGGACATTATTCACTAGCAATGACAATACTGCTTTGTTCACATCATAAACCTCTGGAAACGAATCATTTATGGGACTAATAGTACAGTTTATTCTTCCATCGGGGATATCTTCATTGAGTCCCCAAAAAAAAGGTCTTTGGTTAAAAAGCACATATGCTTTTGAGTTAAACACACAATGAGCCCACTTCATAGATTCAAAATGATCCTTGCCAATGCCATCCGTTTGCACAAGTTAGGGTCCTTAGCTACCAACGTCCCAAACGTTTGAAACGAATTAACGACTTTATCTACAGCGAAGGTTAACGAACTGTGAACAAACATTTATGTTCAAACCCTTGAAAACATTTTCAAAAATCTGCCAACTCGCAGCAATATCATATCTCATGAGGTTCAATGTAAACATTGCTTAGTCCATAGCTCGAATATAAATAAGCTGCCATTTTGGTGCGTCCCTGACGTAATAAAGATATTACTTTGTTACAAGAGTTTGGGAAATAAAGATATTACTTTGTTACAAGAGTTTGGGAAATAAAGATATTACTTTGTTACAAGAGTTTGGGAAATAAAGATATTACTTTGTTACAAGAGTTTGGGAAATAAAGATATTACTTTGTTACAAGAGTTTGGGAAATTAAGATATTACAGTAAAGTCTCGATTATCCGGAATGCTCGGGGAAGAACCCATTCTGGATAATTGAATTTTCTGGATAATCGAGAGTAAGAAAACCAAACTCAAAATTTATGAAAAAAAATGATTGAAAAATTGCAATGCTCAGAAATATTTAAATTCGTGTGACATTCACTAGCTTTCTCTATCAACATGGGTCCTGATATTGGCATTCCTTTTCTTCATCTTTCTAAAAACCACACATAAAGGACGTCGTCGAGTTTTTCAAATTTTGGCCGTTTCATACTTCGTCTCTGGTGTATATTGTTGCTGCTTTCAGACTCCGACGCAAACTTAAACAACTCATCTTTTTGATTTCGTATGTCATATAATGTTGAAGAGGCTATGCCAAATTCAGTCATCAAAACGTTGCGATTAACGCCTTTTTCAAGTCTACTAGCGATTTCAATCTTCTGGTTCAGTGTCAATACAGTTCGCTTGCGTTTACCTTTGCGGGAAATTGAGGTGTGGTTTGCACTCGCAGAGGCCATTATTTAACACAAAAAATGTATTCCGTTAAAAAGTATGCACACATGCGTTTATAGCATATCATGTATAATTTATACTGATGGAACGAATTTCAGCTTGCACAAATGTCTGAGACAAACTAACGTCAAACTCTGTATCTTACTCTTTTTGAATTTCCAGTCGGTAATTTTTGAACCCCTCCCCCTTTCTTTTCACCATCTCTATGTCACTGCACGCCGGCTGCTCAACCTTTGATTTATAATCATCAAAGTTATGGGCTCTTCAATTTTCACAAACAATACGTCTGCTTCTAATGTTCGGTCAGACTGTCAAACGCCATATTTTTGACAAATTCATGACCAACTTTAGATCTAAAGCAGGCTATGAGAAAATTAAGCAAATTTGTAAAATCATGTAGATAAGTGTTTTTGGCACGACTAAGATTTCCCGACAAAAACATTTAGTCGGGGGAAAAAGTGAAGATATAGACTGTCTGTCGCTTTTACTTGGAATATTTGGAGACACAATGTCTGGATTGAATAAAATATGTTCGCTCCTATTTGAAGTATATTACTGTAAATACACTATTGTAAACGCAATATTGTGTAATGATAGAGCCTGTAGAAGTAAGCGCAGCGCACAAACCGTGTTGTAGCGTTTTCGATTTCCGGATAAAGGCATTTAATTTAACTGAACAAAACATGATTCAAGCTTTCTCCCTATAATAATAAAAAAAAAAAAAGTCCGTTAAATTGAGAATTCCGGATTATTGAGTACCGCATAATCGAAACTTTACTGTACTTTGTTACAAGAGATTGGGAAATAAGGATATTACTTTGTTACAAGAGTTTGGGAAATAAGGATATTACTTTGTTACAAGAGTTTGGGAAATAAATATATTACTTTGTTACAAGAGATTGGGAAAAAAGGTCATTGTTGTTTTCAGTCTGTAGTTAGGTTTGTTTACCACACAAGACACATGTGAATGCTGTTTGTGAGTCTGTACTTAGGTTTGTTTACCACACAAGACGCATGTGATTGCTGTTTGTGAGTCTGTAGTTAGGTTTGTTTACCACACAAGACACATGTGAATGCTGTTTGTGAGTCTGTAGTTAGGTTTGTTCACCACACAAGACACATGTGATTGCTGTTTGTGAGTCTGTAGTTAGGTTTGTTCACCACACAAGACACATGTGAATGCTGTTTGTGAGTCTGTAGTTAGGTTTGTTTACCACACAAGACGCATGTGATTGCTGTTTGTGAGTCTGTACTTAGGTTTGTTTAACACACAAGACACATGTGATTGCTGTTTGTGAGTCTGTAGTTAGGTTTGTTTACCACACAAGACACATGTGATTGCTGTTTGTGAGTCTGTTGTTAGGTTTGTTTACCACACAAGACACATGTGATTGCTGTTTGTGAGTCTGTAGTTAGGTTTGTTTACCACACAAGACACATGTGATTGCTGTTTGTGAGTCTGTAGTTAGGTTTGTTTACCACACAAGACACATGTGATTGCTGTTTGTGAGTCTGTAGTTAGGTTTGTTTACCACACAAGACACATGTGATTGCTGTTTGTGAGTCTGTAGTTAGGTTTGTTTACCACACAAGACACATGTGATTGCTGTTTGTGAGTCTGTAGTTAGGTTTGTTTACCACACAAGACACATGTGATTGCTGTTTGTGAGTCTGTAGTTAGGTTTGTTTAACACACAAGACACATGTGATTGCTGTTTGTGAGTCTGTAGTTAGGTTTGTTTACCACACAAGACACATGTGATTGCTGTTTGTGAGTCTGTAGTTAGGTTTGTTTACCACACAAGACACATGTGATTGCTGTTTGTGAGTCTGTAGTTAGGTTTGTTTACCACACAAGACACATGTGATTGCTGTTTGTGAGTCTGTAGTTAGGTTTGTTTACCACACAAGACACATGTGATTGCTGTTTGGGAGTCTGTAGTTAGGTTTGTTTACCACACAAGACACATGTGATTGCTGTTTGTGAGTCTGTAGTTAGGTTTGTTTACCACACAAGACACATGTGATTGTTGTTTGTGAGTCTGTAGTTAGGTTTGTTTACCACACAAGACACATGTGATTGTTGTTTGTGAGTCTGTAGTTTTGAAAAGAAAAGAGAATATGAAGTTTGTTTACCTTGACTCATTTACAAAATTATTATTATGAACAAATTCCAAGAAATTGAAACCAAAAGTTGATTGTCAATGTATTTTCTTTTTTTAATTTCAAATGCAAACAGACATTTTCCATGATAAAAAATTATGGTCCTTTTCGTCTTGTCAGACGTCTAGTGGAGACTATATTGTGTATTTTGTTTTGTTTTGAGGTTTTGTATTTGTCGAACAGCTTCTCTCGTGGCTAATTCTACGAATGTTTGACAAATACACACGGCCACAGAATAATCAAGTCAGGCCCACCGATCCACAGGGTTGTCCATTTTTTTTTTCATGAGTCTTTTCTCTTCTAAATTTTACCTTAGCACAGTCTCAAATGATGCTATACCAGTATAACCGGTGATACATGCTCTCCATGATGTGCGATCACTTACCAGATGTTCCCAGTCATTTTCACATATGGAGAAGTCATTCAGAGATGATTTACAGATATCTCTATGTCATAGTTTGAGTCTACCGATTTGTCTTTTTCCGTGTATTAGTTCACCATATAGTATTTGCTTGGGGATGCGCTTTTCTTCCATTCGCTGGACATGCCCCAGCCATCTTAGTCTTCGACATCTGAGCATCGACATGATTGTTGGGGTTTTAAGGACAGTTAAGTGCTATTTTGTCCTGCCATTTCATGTGCATTATTCTGCGGAGACATCGCATGTGGAAGACATTTAGTCTTTTTTCCTGGTTTGAGTATGTTGTCCAGGTTTCAGATCCATATAATAGTGTGCTAAGCACAAGTTTGATATATTAAGAGTTTGGTCTTTAGTGTCTGTTTCGTGTTGTTCCAGGACCTTTCTGTGAGTTTGCCCAAAGTCGTAGCTGCCTTACCAATTCGGCTGTTTATTTCATCATCAAGAGAAGTGGTTTGCGTAATTGTGGATCCAAGATATGTGAAATTCTGAACTGATTCTAGTGGACAATTTTTTAAGTGATTAATAGAGGCTTGATGTCACCGTGACTTAGTATTACTGTTTTCTAAACTCTAATTGACAGTGAAAAAAGGTCGCATGCTTTGTCCAGGTTGTCGATTAGCGATTGTAGGGTGGTTTCACTGTGAGCGACTAGGGCTGCATCGGCGATGATAAAAAAAGAAATAATGAAACTGTCTTTACATCATCATCATCATCATCATCAAGTACCGGGCCTGCTGGCGTAGGTGATCATGTCTCTCCACAACTTTCGGTCTCGACAGTTGTTTACCATTTCTGTTGTTGACCTTCTGCCAAGCCATTCTCTTAAGCTGTCTGGTATTTTTTTCTCTTTGCTTCCCTCTATCTAAAAAATGATGATTGTTTCTTCCTAATATTGGGAATTAGCTCTCTTTTTGCTTTGGCCTCTTTCAGAACGTTTTCATTACTCTTCTTAGCTGTCCATGGTATTCTCAATATTCTTCTGTAAAACCACATTTCTACAGACTCCAGTGATTTTCTTGTCGGTTGTCATATTGTCCATGATTCACATCAATATGTTACGACTGGCTCTACATAACATTTAAGAACTATTTTTATTGTTTCTATTGTCAAAAATGGATTGCATAGTATCTTCCTCATTCCTTGGGAATCTGCTTTTAAGCCATTCTGCATCTCACCTCTTTTGTACATCTGCCGTCTGATGTTAACAAAGTTTTACATCAACAAGAACAAATATATAATTCATTTGTGAGTGGATATGTTGTTTGTTTGTTTACTGGGTATGTTGTTTGTTTGTTTACTGGATATGTTATTTGTTTGTTTACTGGATATGTTGTTCGTTTGTTTACTGGATATGTTGTTTGTTTACTTGATATGTTGTTTGTTTGTTTGCTGGATATGTTGTTTGTTTGTTTACTGGGTATGTTGTTTGTTTGTTTACTGGATATGTTGTTTGTTTGTTTACTGGATATGTTGTTTGTTTGTTTACTGGTTATGTTGTTTGTTTTTACTGGATATGTTGTTTGTTTGTTTACTTGATATGTTATTTGTTTGTTTACTGGGTATGTTGTTTGTTTGTTTACTGGATATGTTGTTTGTTTGTTTACTTGATATGTTGTTTGTTTGTTTACTGGATATGTTGTTTGTTTGTTTACTGGATATGTTGTTTGTTTGTTTACTGGGTATGTTGTTTGTTTGTTTACTGGATATGTTGTTTGTTTGTTTACTGGATATGTTGTTTGTTTGTTTACTGGATATGTGTTTGTTTTTTACTGGATATGTTGTTTGTTTGTTTACATTCACCAGTTTGATATCTCTAGCGAAGTCCTGAGTGACTGAATTTTGTGTAAATATGACTTTTCTCTATTTATCACACTGGCAGTCGTGTGCTCATGTGTCCCCAGCCATACAGGCAGATATTCTCCGACTTCAGAGGTACTCTCATATTTTGTTATCGTCGTGAGCTTTAACATTTGGTTTTTGGTACATTTTTCCTATTTATTTTGCCCGAGCAGCGGCCAATTTTTCTGGCCTACTCTTTTCGAATCCCAATTTCCAAGGGTTCTTTAACGTGCGCAGAATGCACGCGGGATCACCTTTTTTTCGCCTTTTTCTGAGAGGACTAAACATCGAATCTCAGTCCCCAGAGACATGGGGAGGGTAAAGCCACGGATTCGATTTTATGTCTTTTTTTTATATTTTATATTCCACTGCCTGTGGTGGGAAACGAACCCAGGACCGTCTTGTCTAGAGTCTGTCGTCTGACCTCTAGACCTCCCAGCTCTTTACCGCCTTTTGTAATAGTGAACATTATTCTCGCATGCTAGAGAAAAGTATAAGTAGAGGACACGAGGTTACCCGGATGGAGTTATAAGTTGACACAGCGCAGTCTTGAAACTGTGTAAAAAAAAATAAGGGAGGGTGGTAGGTGATTAAGATGTAAGGGAAGGTAGTTTTAAATGTAAGGACGCGCGCTAGTTTTTTTATTTTTTTTATTTCCTTTGAAGAAAAAAAAACCCGTTATAAATGATGTTAAGCAGAGTAAAAGTATAAAGTACCCCCGTCACGCCAAGTGGCGTATAGGGAATATGGTGTTAGTGACCATAAATTTTACAGACCTTCAGTACATGATTTTTGGCGTAATGTGGTCGGTATTCCGCTTTAGTTTCCCATTTTAAAAATCCGGTACCCATTAAAGGCTGAGTGAACAGGAAGCCGTCGGTTGGGATCGAACCCTACTTCTTGTCCTTTGTAGTCCAGTTCACTAACCACTGAGCTATCGTGGCTCCATAAATGGTAGCGGTGCTGCATAATTTAATTAATGTAAGCTGCATAAATAGAATTCGTTGTTTGTTGATACAGAGAAGATGTCAGTCTAACTTCATCATGCTCAACGAGGGATAACTCTTAGCTGGAACGGTACAGGGGTACAGACAACCCCAAACGATTCTTTCAGCGAGGGTAGTTCTCCATCATTATCTACAGGCTCAAACTTGAATCGTTGTAGTAAAGATGATGCAAACAAAAACAGCTGCATTCTGGCAAGTCCTTCACCGAGACAGACTCGTTTCCCAATCCCATAAGGTATCAGCTCTTCCCGGTTGATAAGTTCTCCATTCTCGCCGATAAACCTCTCGGGCCGGAAGTTATCTGGATCGACCCATATGTTTTGATCGTGATGAACTGAATCAAGGATTGGCCACACAACGCTCCCTTCAGGAAACGTAAATCCGCGGACTTGGAAAGATGAACTCACCTCCCGTCTTAGCCCTGTTGGAATCACACTCGCTAAACGCTGAGTCTCCATAATGACCGCGCTAAGATACGGCAGCTTCTGTCTATCTCCAAGACAAGGATCTCGAATAGTCCCTATATTTTCTGCAATTTCCTTATAGACTTTTCCTTGCACCGCCGGATTATGAACCATATAAAGCAAAGACCACAAAATTGTTACTGCTACACTTTCTGTGCCAGCTAGAAACATTGTTCTAAGTATCACAAACAAGTTTGTTTCGCTAAGAAACGAATCTGCGTTTGTATCTTTCTTCTTTTTCATTTCCTTTAGATAGGCTGTAATAAAGTTACCAGATTCTTCTATCTCATTAGGACACTTTTTAAACTTGACAATATAAGATTGTATAAACGCAGCTACATCAGATGAAGCCTCTATCCACTTCTTGGCATTAATAATATCCCAGGGTAGGTAATACAGTATCTTTAGAGGGGTTACCATCAAAATTAGCATCGCGTTTTTCTGTACAAAGTTAACAGTTTGTACTATCCTAATAAAATTGGGATCTTCATGTGGAAATCTTTCCCCAAGAGCAACGGAACAAATAACGTTTGAAACGCAAGTATTTAATAGTAATTTTGGATTTACTGGTTGTCCTTTCAGAGCTTCAAGCTTTTCACAAAGAACAGTAACTTCCTCCTGTATTTTACTTGCAATCAAGTCCTTCCCTATACCAAAGTAACGAAGAATTGCTAAAGATGTTGCTCGTTGCTCTCTCCAGTTGTCGTCCCTTGCGGACACAATCCCCGTGTTTAACTCCCCTCGTATCTCATCTATAAGGTTGTGAGGTACATTGACGATGCTGTCCGAGTGTCTGCTCATGATCTCTTTGATGGCATCAAAATCATTGACTACAATATAGAGTTGTCTCCCCAGATATAAACTGTATATTTCTCCGGCTCTCATTCGCCATTCTCTCATTCTGGCCCGCAAGTCTCCTCTTAACAATAGAAAATGACCAATCACAGGCCACGGATAAACTGGGCATGGTGGGAGATTGTGATTGGAGGAAGGCCTCCTAGTTATCTCCCATAGCCAGAACAAGGAGAGAACCGCAACGATTCCAAGTAAGAACCAGGAGTAGCTGATGCCGAGGTTGTTATCCAGAATCATACTGTGACAAATTTAGATTATAATAAAGAGAGCAATGAGAAACTTGGTGGGCGTGTAAGAAGACTTATCAACCAACACAGAACTGGAGTCGTCAGTCTCTGGACTCTGCAGGAATTGCTGAGAAGGGATCTGAGCACCTACGGGCCTGTACTAAGCGCAATGATAACTCAATAACTCCTAGAGAGTAATCTGAAAATGTAAAAAAAGAACAGACATTATTTTTAAATAATAAAAGTATTATTTATAATAATTAATTTAATTTAATTTATAATTATTAAAAAACAGTATAATTAATAAAATATAATGCAGAGATAAAGAGGAAAAGAAAATACGATAATGATGCTGTCAGCGCTATCATTTGACCATTTAATATTCACTAGACATAACCCTGTATGTGATGATGTCATCAAAGAGAAGACCAGTTTAATCTTTAAACATATTTTGAAATATTTTATGTACAAATGCTGCACAACAAACTTGATATTTGACAACTGAGCGTTAATGCTCAGCTGACACGTGTATTCTACAACATCAGTGGCAGATGATGAAACTGAAGCCTTTAAAATGTGGATTTATAGAAAAATAAGAAGAATTCGATGGAAAGAAAAGAAAACAAATGATGAAGTCCTGAAAACTACTAAAAATGAAAAAAATGAAAGAAGTTTCATCCTCTACAGCAAAACATCTGTTGACCCTACCGGGATTCGAACCCTTGCTCTCCTGGTGTGGATCCCGACAAGCTATCGATTCGACCACCCGACCTAACAGATTGACCATAAACCGCGCCAAAAGGGACGAAACCTGATTGTTCTCATACAAAATGAATGAATGAATGAATAATTAAGGGATTAATTGAAATAGATTAATATAATTATCTTTTTTGTTCCATCCCCCAATAAATGTGAACGATAAGAATATATAACACCAGCTATTGACTATACCGAAGAAAAAAGAATATATAACACCAGCTATTGACTATACTGAAGAAAAAAGAATATAATGGTTTGGACATCAGACCAGTACAAAACTCACCCAACCTGCTTATTACAAGAAAACATTCGGCTTCATGGCAAAATGGAAATCAGAAAGAAAAAAAAAAACAATGTAATTGATATAATCGAAGAGACATTGAGTAAATTCTTCTTGACAACTCGAGCAAACAAATAGCGCAGACCAGGAATTTACAGATCCCTCAACGCGACAAGACACCATCATCATCGAGTACCGCCAGCGCATCGAAGGTTGGGAACCATGGAGTTCCGTTTCGCTCTGTCTCTTGCTTTGATGGTGCAGGTTGTTATAGGCTGACTTGTCTATCCTCCTTTGATGTTATTCGTCCATGTTAGTCTTGGTCTGCCTCTGCCTCTTTTACCTTGTATTTTCCCTTCCAAGATTACTTTTAGTAGGCTGTTGTGTCTTTTAACATGCCCCAAAAATCGTATTTGTCTTGTTCGAATTCTATTTAGTAGTTCTCTTTTCATTTTTAGTTGATTTAAGACTTCATCGTTTGTTTTCTTTTTTTTCAATCCAATTCTACCTATTCTTCTATTTATCCACATTTTAAAGGTTTACATTTTATGTTCTGTTTTCTTGTCTAATGTCCATGTTTCTGCACCATACAGAAATGTTGAGAAGATATAACATTTTGCTATTCTCAGTTTCAGCCCTGGTGCTATTTGTTTCCATGTTAGCATGTTTTTCATGCCATTAAAATTACTTTTTTTCATTCCTATTCTTTTGTTTATTTCACTTTTATATTCTCCATCGATAGAAATATTATGTCCAAGATAGTTGTAGCTCTGAACTGTCTCCATGTCTATTCCTTCGATTTGATATCCACTTGTAGGTTTTGAATATTTTCTTTGTTTATGATTATAGTTTTAGTATTTTTTTAATATTCATATCTAATCCATACCATGGCACCATCAGTTGAACACAAAAAAGAAAGAAGAATAAATGTTAAAGTAATCATGTATTTTATAGAAATACTTACTGAGTAAAAGTAAACGTATGATATGAACGACAAGGGCAGTAACTAATCAAGTGTTTTTTTACCGTCATGCAGTGTTCCCCCTAACGGATGGTCGCGGCTGTTGTCCTAGGTAACCTAGGAGACAATTGATTTATTGCAGTTGCACAAACTAAAGTATGAAAATTAACACAGCAAAAACATAGGCTATAAGAATAAGGAAATTAGGACACCCATAAACATTAACATCAAAGATAAAGAAATAAAACAAGTAGAGGAATTCAAGTATTTAGGCACAACGTTCACAGAAGGTGGAAAACTAGACAGAGAAATTGACATGAGAATACAAAAATCAAATGCTGTCACATACCAACTTTCACCATTGCTAAGACATCCAAACATTTCTATGCCAACTAAACAACAAATAATAATTAGCATTTTCATACCAATTTTGTGCTATGAAAGTCAAACATGGACCCTTTCTAAATCCCATTTAAGAAAGATCAATACATGTGAGATGCGTTGCTTGAGAAAAGTAACAAACAACACAAGAAGAGATAGAATACCAAATGAAACCATAAGAAAAATGGTAGAAACTAAATCCTGCCAAGATTATATAGAACAACAACAACTTAAATGGTTTGGCCACCTGGTCAGAATGAATCCTTACCAATCACCATCAAGGGCGTTCTTCTCAAGAATGCATGGGAAAAGACCAAGAGGAAGACCCAGAAGAAGATGGATAGATGCAGTGACAGAGACATGTAACAACAAAGGGAAGTCACTAATTCAGACAGTTTGAGCAGCTCAAGAACGACAAATGATATAAACCACGACACCTTTTAGGTATCAGTGAAAGAGAAAAGAGGGAGAGGAAGAAGAAGAAGAGGAAAGATTTGATGATTATCTTAACGACGCCATAACAATAACCACTGTGATAAAATCGCTGGCTTCAGATTCATAACGACAAGGTAGACTCAATCTTCTTCACCTTCTTTTCACAGACAAAGTTGAGCAAGTGAATGAACTGTCGGAAATCATAATGAGTAGACGGACTTAATGTCTTTGCCCCGTGTCCAGTTTTACAAGAATAAAAGAATAGGCAACATACCTACCTTCATGCACAATAATTAACTCTATTCTATTCTTTCTATGGGACCAGTTTCATCGCAGTTGAGAACTCCCAATATCGCTCCACCACTTGTCACAGCATTCCCCAAAATGCATCGGTAAATTTTGTTGACAAGGTCGCTCCGTGTACGTCCTATTCGATTGCACTGGCGACGATTGCAAACCTCCTTAGTCGCCTCTTACGACATGCATGGCACGTAACAGTGGCTTTATTATCTTCTCTCCTCGCGTGGGGCTCGGGTAGTCACACGGTAAATTAATAAATAATTAACTGACTTTCGGTAATTAACCTGGGAGACCTCTCCGGTGCTGCGGGGGTGTTGCACTGTGCTGAGATACTCCTGTGGTAGCAGAGAAAGGGATAAGAATGATAATAGATGTTGTAAAGGTATACAAATGACGGTCCTAACACAAAGATAAAGACCGACAGAGAAATGTATGACCTTGAGTTGTCTTCTACTAGCCTTCATCAGTCATAGTGGCTATGGATTTTGCTGGGCCCTTGGAAATGTTTTTTTTTCTTTTATTCCGCCGTGTGTTCTCTTTTCTATGAATCTGTGTACTTCTTGTTTGAGTTGGAGCTTTAGAGTGTGTTTCCAAAGAGTGCGGCCTGCAGCTATTTCTTCCCAGGCTGCAGGGTTTATGTTCAGAGTCTTCATGTCACGTTTACACACATCTAGACGTCGAAGTTTTGGGCGCCCTCTAGTTCTTTTGCCATCTGCTAGTTGTGCATAGATAATATCTTTTGGTAAGCGGCCATCTTTCATACGGTGTACATGGCCAAGTCAGCGTAACCTACGTTGTCTGAGCAGCGTGTAGATGTTCGGGAGGCCTGTGCTAGTCATAGCCTCCACGTTTGTCACGTTATCCTTGCAGGTGATAACAAGAATAAGGCGCAGACATCGCGTCATCACACATAGGTGTCTTGTAGGGAAGCAATCAAGTTTCTTCACTTCGAACAGTCCAAGACAATCGTTAACAGGCTCTTCCATAACTGACCGATATATTTGTGTTTCTACTGCTGTCCTTCCCTTGGTATCATTGGACAGCCTCTTCCTCGAGTTTCCTCCACTGATGGGCAATTCTTGTGCCTCATTCTGGATCCATCCACGTGACCTAGCCAACTCAATCGTCTGCCTGATCTCACAAATTGCATTTTATTTTTGTTGCATTTTTTAGTAATTCTTGGTTGCCTAATTGTAATTATCATATTTGTTATTTTCAAATAATAAATTATTTTTCAATGACACATTCAATTCAATGTTGTAGTTTTAAGAGCATAAATTATTAGCAGGTATTTCTGAGTTCCCTTATAGTTCCGCTCAAGGTGTTCCATTTATCAAGTCTTTGAGGATGTAGAGTTGATCTGATGTCAGTGAGCTTTGGACGGTCAAAAAGGTGATGTTCTGCTGTTTCATGTGGGTGTTAACAGAGTGGACATGCTAGAGTTTGGTTTCGTTGTATTCAGTCGATGTGGCTGTGCAGTGGTACATGACAGGTTCTCAGTCTGAAGATGGTGGTTTGGTCTCTTCTGTTTAGATTGTTAATATCATAGAGGTTTGGCGTTCTCTGAAGCTATACTCGCGGTTCCGCATAGTATTTGATATTTTCTTAATATTGGATATCTGTACTTGTTCTTTTTAATATAAATGCAACATTAAAAAAAAACATTAAGATGATGATTAACTATTTACAAACCATGTATTTAAATAATGGTGGAACTTCCGTTCATTTGCAGGCGATCGAGATGACAAAGACTCGCCCTATACGGTCGAGGACGATGACGATGACGTATCGGAGATGGGTAAGCCGAGGCTGGGCGAGTGCACAGTTCTAACCATTTACATCAAGGAGTCTCAGGAATTTAAGGTTTGTGTGTGGGTAATGTGTACAAATATGTAAGGTTTGTGTGTAGAAATGTACACAAATATTTAAGGTTTGTGTGTAGAAATGTACACAAATATTTAAGGTTTGTGTGTGGGGAATGTGTTTAAATATTTAAGGTTTGTGTGTGGGGAATGTGTACAAATATTTAAGGTTTGTGTGTAGAAATGTACACAAATATTTAAGGTTTGTGTGTGGGGAATGTGTACAAATATTTAAGGTTTGTGTGTGGGGAATGTGTACAAATATTTAAGGTGTGTGTGCGGGGAATGTGTACAAATATTTAAGGTTTGTGTGTGTAGAAACGTATACAAATATTTCAGGTTGTGTGTGTGGGAATGTGTACAAATATTTAAGGTTTGTGTGTGTAGAAATGTACACAAATATCTAAGGTTTGTGTGTGTAGAAATGTACACAAATATCTAAGGTTTGTGTAGAGACTTATACTAACATTTCAGGTACGTATTGAAATGTATACAAATATTTAAGGTTTGTATACACCCGTATACAACAATTTAAGGTTTGTGTACACCCGTATACAACAATTTAAGGTTTGTGTAAAAACGTATACAAATATTTAAGGTTTGTTTTGGGGTACGTATACACAAATTTAAGGTTTGTGTGTAGCAAACATATACACGCATTTTTTAGGAACTTCAACAAAAGCAAAATATACGTTTTGGTCATATTTACTGTTGTCACTAAGTAGGAGAGGAGGAGAAGGAATAAGGAGGAGATGAAGAAGGAGAAGAAGAAGGATAAAGCTTGAAACTGTCTTTCGTTTCATCAAATAGTACAGAAATGAGAAACTGTAAAATAAATAGTCCTGGAATAATAAGTACACGAGACGAATCGAAAAATATGCAAAATTCCATTCTTCATTAATAATATAGATATTTGTAACTATAAAATACATTGATTACTTGTCTCATAGACGACAGTTGACAAGCTTCTGAAGAAAGCTAACGTGTCTCTAGTAGTGGGAACGTCGTCCTGGAGGGAGCAGTTTGTCGATGCAATAACTGTCAGTGCAGGTAATGCGTTTGTTAATGTAGGTGTTTCTTGTTATTAAACGTTTTGACTCACTTAAAGATAACACCGATTATTAACTGGCTAATTTATCTTTAATTTGATGAAACAAATAAATTCATCTCCCTTCGTTAGTTGAATACTCGGAACGATAACCACTGTTCTGGCTATGTATAGGACTTATCAATAAGTATATTTATTGTTGATTACTATACTAATGACTTTGTATTCAATGCCAGAAAAAGATTTTATTTTTAAATATAACAATATTGCTGAACAATTACATTCATTTTATGTTAGAAGGTATGCCAATTAAAAGTATAGTTAAAAAGATGACATTGACCTTAGAAAACTGACAAGTATTAACTGCTTCAAAACATAACTGATCAAAACATAATGGTTTTGAGAATATTTTCTGTCTCGTGGATTTTTGCAAAACGTGGGGACAATATGTAGAAATATGGTAAAATGGGGAGACAGTAGAAATATGGTCAAATGGGGAGACTGTAGAAATATGGTCAAATGGGGAGACTGTAGAAATATGGTCAAATGGGGAGACTGTAGAAATATGGTAAAATGGGGAGACAGTAGAAATATGGTCAAATGGGGAGACTGTAGAAATATGGTCAAATGGGGACAATATGTAGAAATATGGTCAAACGGGGACATTATGTAGAAATATGGTCAAAAGGGAAGACTAGAAATATGGTCAAATGGGGACATTATGTAGAAATATGGTCAAATGGGGACAATAGGTAGAAACATGGTCAAATGGGGACAATATGTAGAAACATGGTCCAATGGGGACAATATGTAGAAACATGGTCAAAATGGGGACAATAGGTAGAAATATGGTAAATGGGGACAATAGGTAGAAACATGGTCAAAATGGGGACAATAGGTAGAAACATGGTCAAATTGGAACAATATGTAGAAACATGGTCAAATGGGGACAATAGGTAGAAATATGGTCAAAATGGGGACAATATGTAGAAACATGGTCAAAATGAGGACAATAGGTAGAAACATGGTCAAATGGGGACAATATGTAGAAACATAGTCATGTGGGGACAATATGTAGAAACATGGTCAAATGGGGAAAATAGGTAGAAATATGGTCAAAATGTGGACAATATGTAGAAAAATGGTCCAATGGGGACAATATGTAGAAACATGGTCAAATGGGGAAATAGGTAGAAACATGGTCAAATGGGGACAATATGTAGAAACATAGTCATGTGGGGACAATTTGTAGAAACATAGTCATGTGGGGACAATATGTAGAAACATGGTCAAATGGGGAAAATAGGTAGAAATATGGTCAAAATGGGGACAATATGTAGAAACATAGTCCAATGGGGCAATATGTAGAAACATGGTCACATGTTGACAATAGGTAGAAACATGGTCAAATGAGGACAATAGGTAGAAACATGGCCAAATGAGGACAATAGGTAGAAACATGGTCAAATTAGGACAATAGGTATAAACATGATCAACATGAGAACAATAGGTAGAAACCTAGTCAAAATGATGACAATAGGTAGAAGCATGGTCAAAATGGGGACAATAGGTAGAAGCATGGTCAAAAGGGGACAATAGGTAGAAACATGGTCAAAATAGGGACAATAGGTACAAACATGGGTCAAAATGGGGACAATAGGTAGAAACATGGTCCAATGGAGACAATAGGTAGAAACATTGTCAAAAGCGGACAATAGATAGAAACATGTTTCAATGGGGACAATAGGTAGAAACTTGGTCCAATGGGAACTATATGTAGAAACATGGTTCAATGGAGAAATTTGGTAGAAACCGATCGACGGATTCTTGGTACACTCAATCTTAAATGTTTACATATTTTTTTTTTTTTTTGCACTGGGGAAGAAAGACAGTACTGGATTAATACTGACCATGTTAAAAAAATTGCTCAAGCTGATTAAGAACAACAATGGGTTCAAATACTAAATCTCCTGCAAGTTATGCGGTGTGATAAGGTTTATGTTAATATTTCAATAAACATTGTTTGTGTGGTTATCATAGGTGAGTTTAAGAGAGGAAATAGTTGCTTGTTGGTGAAAAATGAGGAAATAGTTGCTTGCTTGTTGGTGAAATATGAGGAAATAGTTGCTTGTTGGCGAAATAGAAAGGAAATAGTTGCTTATTGGTAAAATATTAGGAAATAGTTGCTTGTTGATGAAATAGAAAGGAAATAGTTGCTTGTTGGTGAAATAGAAAAGAAATAGTTGCTTGTTGGTGAATTAGAAAGGAAATAGTTGCTTGTTGGTGAAATAGAAAGGAAATAGTTGCTTGTTGGTAAAATATGAGGAAATAGTTGCTTGTTGGTGAAATATGAGGAAATAGTTACTTAATGGTGAAATATGGTGAAATAGTTGCTTGTTGATGAAATAGAAAGGAAAAAGTTGCTTGTTGGTGAAATAGAAAGGAGATAGTTGCATGTTGGGGAAATATGAGGAAATAGTTGCTTGTTGGTGAAATATGAGGAAATAGTTGCTTGTTGGTGAAATATGAGGAAATAGTTGCTTGTTGGTGAAATATGAGGAAATAGTTGCTTGTTGGTGAAATATGAGGAAATAGTTACTTGTTGGTGAAATATGACGAAAAATAGTTGCATGTTGATGTAATATGAGGAAATAGTTGCTTGTTGGTGAAATAGAAAGGAAAAAATTGCTTGTTGGTGAAATATGAGGAAATAGTTGCTTGTTGGTGAAATATGAGGAAATAGTTGCTTGTTGATGGAAGATGAGGAAATAGTTGCTTGTTTGTGAAATATGAGGAAATAGTTGCTTGTTGGTGAAATATGAGAAAATAGTTGCTTGTTGGTGAAATATGAGGACATAGTTGCTTTTTTGTGAAATATAAGGAAATAATTGCTTGTTGGTGAAATATGAGGAAATAGTTGCGTGTTGGTGAAATATGAGGAAATAGTTCCTTTTTTGTGAAATATGAGGAAATAATTGCTTATTGGTGAAATATGAGGAAATAGTTGCTTGTTGATGGAAGATGAGGAAATAGTTGCTTGTTGGTGAAATATGAGGAAATAGTTGTTTGTTGGTGAAATAGAAAGGGAAAAGTTGCTTGTTGGTGAAATATAAGGAAATAGTTGCTTGTTGGTGAAATATGAGGAAATAGTTAATGGGTGAAATATAAGGAAATAGTTGCATGGTGAAATATGAGAAATTAGATGTTTGATGAAATATAAGGAAATAGTTGCTTGATGAAATATAAGGAAATGGTTGCTTGGTGAAATTTGAGGAAATTGTTGCTTGTTGGTGAAAGGTAAGGAAATAGTTGCTTGTTGGTGAAATATGAGGAAATAGTTGCTTGTTGGTGAAATATGAGGAAATAGTTGCTTGTTGATGGAAGATGAGGAAATAGTTGCTTGTTGGTGAAATATGAGGAAATAGTTGTTTGTTGGTGAAATAGAAAGGGAAATGTTGCTTGTTGGTGAAATATAAGGAAATAGTTGCTTGTTGGTGAAATATGAGGAAATAGTTAATGGGTGAAATATAAGGAAATAGTTGCATGGTGAAATATGAGAAATTAGATGTTTGATGAAATATAAGGAAATAGTTGCTTGATGAAATATAAGGAAATGGTTGCTTGGTGAAATTTGAGGAAATTGTTGCTTGTTGGTGAAAGGTAAGGAAATAGTTGCTTGTTGGTGAAATATGAGGAAATAGTTGCTTGTTGGTGAAATATGAGGAAATAGTTGCTTGTTGATGGAAGATGAGGAAATAGTTGCTTGTTGGTGAAATATGAGGAAATAGTTGTTTGTTGGTGAAATAGAAAGGGAAAAGTTGCTTGTTGGTGAAATATAAGGAAATAGTTGCTTGTTGGTGAAATATGAGGAAATAGTTAATGGGTGAAATATAAGGAAATAGTTGCATGGTGAAATATGAGAAATTAGATGTTTGATGAAATATAAGGAAATAGTTGCTTGATGAAATATAAGGAAATGGTTGCTTGGTGAAATTTGAGGAAATTGTTGCTTGTTGGTGAAAGGTAAGGAAATAGTTGCTTGTTGGTGAAATATGAGGAAATAGTTGCTTGTTGGTGAAATATGAGGAAATAGTTGCTTGTTGGTGAAATATGAGGAAATAGTTGCTTGTTGGTGAAATATGAGGAAATAGTTGCTTGTTGATGAAATGTAAGGAAATATTTGCTTGGTGAAATATGAGGAAATAGTTGCTTGTTGGTGAAATATGAGGAAATAGTTGCTTGTTGATGAAATGTAAGGAAATAGTTGCTTGGTGAAATATGAGGAAATAGTTGCTTGTTGGTGAAATATGAGGAAATAGTTGCTTGTTGATGAAATGTAAGGAAATAGTTGCTTGGAGAAATATGAGGAAATAGTTGCTTGTTGGTGAAATATGAGGAAATAGTTGCTTGTTGGTGGAAGATGAGGAAATAGTTGTTTGTTGTTGAAATATGATGAAATAGTTGCTTGTTTGAGAAATAAATTGCACACACATATTTTTTTATATGAAATAAAATCTTTCACAAGCACATAGCGTAGTTACTGCACTATGTATGAAACGTTTATTCCTAGTCTTACAGTAAACAGGCAAGTAATGTAATAAACTGGGTTAACACATTCACAATATTTATGTGCAATGTTCTTTTTTACCGTAAAAGACATAAATTTATACGTTCCTTCAATAAAACTAATGGTTGGTATATGTTTTAACATTTATTGTATGTTAACACCTGTGCTGTATATGCACAATTACATATTCTTTATTTATTCGACAAAACGCTAATTGTTTGTTGTGTTGTTTATAGTTTGTGTGAAGACATTCACATACGTTTTGTCTTTAAACATTTAAATTATGTTTTCAACCTAGTCAAATGAGAAAGTACCGTGCAGAAATCGTTTATTGCATAAAAGATAAAATAAAATACTTGATCTATTACCAGACGAAAACTAAATTAAATGTTCATGCATTTTATAGCAGATATAAATGTGCACATGTGCTGACAATGTTTTGTAATTACTTTAATATTTGGTTAATAAGTTGGAAATAATCGTTTATTACTGTTTTAGTTCTCAGCATTTTTTTATTATATAGGGTTTCTCACGTGCTGCGAGACCAGGATTTTGTTTATAAAGAGTTTCACTACTAAATACTCACTCTCTCAGAGTATAACAGCACAATTTCCACCTATCCTGTGTGACTCACTACTGTAGACTAACAGTCACAAACAACAAACGTATTGTGTAGATATTTTCAGCCAAATGTCTGAAATCAGCAGAGAAGCGACAATCCTATATTGTGCAGAAACATGTACATTTGACAAGAAAACAGAATAGAAAATTGAAGCCTTTGAAATGTGGGTTTATAGTAGAATAGGAAGAATTTGACGGAAAGGAAAGAAAACAAACAATCAAGTTCTAAAATAACTAAAAATGAAAAGGAAACTACTAAACACAATTCAAAGAAGACAAATGAGATTTGTGGGCCATGTTAAAAGGCACAACGGTCTACTAAAAGCAATTTTGGAAGGGAAAATACAAGGTAAAAGAGGCATAGGCAGACCAAGACTGACAAGGACTGGTAACATCAAAAGATGGACAAGTCAGCCTATAACAACCTGCACCATAGAAGCAAGAGACAGCAAAATGGCGCTCCATGGTATCCAACCTTCGATGCGGAGACGGCACTAAATGAATTTTTATTTTATTCTGTATATAAATATAATCATAGTAATGCCCATAGCGTAATCAGTTTACTCGGTAAATAGTTACATATACATATTTACGCTACTTTTAATCAATATATAATCCTTCTAGTACTCAGTCTTTGACCAATGTGTGAGCCGTGTTCCCCCAACAACTGTCCAGCAATTGCTATAACATATTAACAAATCGATTGTTAGTCACTTTGTCCAAATGTAGTGTCATTAAACTAACTTTCCCTCTCTCCCATTACGTTTGTGTTTGTTGACGTTATTAATTCTTATTAACAGACTTTTATTAACATTTGTATATTCCCCAAGATAACAGATTACAAAGTTGTATTTGGCTATTTCAGGAATTAGTGTATACAACAAAAGGAGACACTGAATATTTTAATAGCCGCTTGGAATATGCCTTTATGTGTGGTCTCATTCAAGTTATAGGTCTCTGTCAATTATAATTCAAGTACACACATTTTATTTGACAGTGATAATAAAAATGTAACTTGTTTGGCAAAAATATTTAAATTGTAATTGCATATAATAGGGTCCTACACTTAAAGGTTTAAATTGTAATTGCATATAGTAGGGCTCTACACTTAGAGGTTTAAATTGTAATTGCATATAGTAGGGCCCTACACTTAGAGGTTTAAATTGTAATTGCATATAGTAGGGCCTTACACTTAGAGGTTTAAATTGTAATTGCATATAGTAGGGCCCTACACTTAGAGGTTTAAATTGTAATTGCATATAGTAGGGCCTTACACTTAGAGGTTTAAATTGTAATTGCATATAGTAGGGCCTTACACTTAGAGGTTTAAATTGTAATTGCATATAGTAGGGCCTTACACTTAGAGGTTTAAATTGTAATTGCATATAGTAGGGCCCTATACTTAGAGGTTTAATTTGTAAAATACACTTTACGTTGATAAGACAATGCCTTTACGCTCGAGTTGGAAATACATTTACACTATCACGGTAAATGCATTTTATTTATAACGTTAAGACAAAGAAATATATAACAACAATTTGTTAATTTCTCCAAATTGTTATTTGATGTCGATTGTTATATAATTAAACATTGAACAAAAACTCCAAAATGAAGTTAATGGAAAGTCAACATCTTCATTATGTATAAACATGCTACTCTCTTAAACTGACTAACATAGACTACTATTTTAATAAAACCTTCATTTTGAAAGAGTAACATAACAGAAAAAGAGTAGTAAAATAACCAGGTAAATAACATGGTCAAATGTCATAATACATTAATTTTCCTGTCTGTTTTCTTCTCATTAATCATTATTTTTCAAAGACGTCCGCAAATTATTGAAATAACTGGAGAACGGATAGGAAACGTTCACATTTTGTTCTCAACTTATTATTCTCAATTTATATTAACTTGTGAGCATTTTAAACACTGCCAGACTATAAATAATTAAATAGATAATAATATAGGACAGATCTTCTACTGGTTAAACTAGTTATATACAAGTTAGTGTGTTGATGCTTCAAAAGAACCGGTTGATCAAAGTCATTCATGTTTTAATAAAATAAATTATAAATGAGTGTGTTTTGAATCACAATATCTGATTTAAATTTGGTTTTTCGTTATTTTAGTTCTGAAAGGACGCGATCCAAATAACCTCAAATATAAATTGTGATTCTTTTTAGAGATTATATTTTAATATTTTGTTTGTTGACTGTTTAGTTTTTATCCACCTTCTGTAAGTGTTTTCGAACAATATCATGGTCTCTGTGATTAATTTTGACAGTTTTCTTTTAATTTTAACGACTTTTTAAATCTGATAATTCTTTTTATTTTTATCTTTTGTTTTGTATTATCATTTTGTTTAGCTTCAACACTTTCTCAACTTCTTTCTCTTTCTTTTGTTTGTTCTTTTTCAATTTCTTGTTTTCTGTTTTTTCTCTCCTTTGTGCTCTTATTGGCCTTGTTTTTCTTTCTTTGAGTATCTTCTTCTACTAAATAAATCTAATTTGTGCAATCTTGTGCACATTTCTTTCTTCAAAGTGTCTCGGTTTTACTTGTCTTTTCTCTCTTTTTCTCTTGCCATTTTCACTTCAGAATCTCTGTTTCCTCTTATTTCTTTCTTCTTTCTCTTTATGACATTGTCACTTCAGAATCCCAGTTTACCCTTTCTTTCATTTGTTTTCTTTCTCTTTTTTTCTGCTTCTCTTTTTGCCATTTGACAATTCAGAATCTTTGATTCTCACTCCATTAATTTATTTTCTTTCTCTTTTTATTTCTTCCTCTCTTTTTGCCATTGTCAATTCAGAATCTTTGTTTCACATTTTTTTCATCTACCTACTTTCTCCTACTTTCTCCTTTCATTTCTTCCCTTGCTGCCATTGACACTTGTGCAATCTGTTTTTCTCACTTCTTTCATTTATCTTCTTTCTGTAATATTATTTTTTTTTTACACCATCGATCAATTTATTTTACTATTTTCTTTCATTCTTTATAGAAGATTTCAAGTAATTCAGGACTTGATCTTAACCAAAATACTAGATCATATTTGTAAAGAATCTCTTTCTTTGTTCCACAACTCTTAAATAATATATTCCCTTTTCTTAAACTTCAATTTATTTGTGTTAATTAGTGTGCGTACAGTAGCATGCAAATATGAAATATCAATTAAATGACTACTTATATTCTTATTTAAATCGGGCAAGTCATAATAGTATGCAATAATACAAACTGTTTAATAGTGGATATATATATATATAAAAAGATATATAAATTTTTAACCAGAAATAATAAGAAACAAAGCTTGTGTTTGTTGAATTCTCTGCTGTATGTTATTGCATATTAATTCATTGCGCGTATTTATTTATTTATTTCTCCTCGGATCATGTTCTCTCTATCCAGAAGGTAAACATATTTATTGTAAACATCATGAAAGTGTACACCCACTCCTGATGTAGGATTGTGAATCCCGTTGTCAACGTTATATTTTTGTTTTGGGATGTGGTTTTATTTCCACCTTAACTGGGGTTTGGTTTTCCATTCCTAACGACGCCTGAAATAATTTCGTAGATTTGTGTTGATCTTTGTCACCACGCTACCTCTTGTTTTGGCTTCATTAAAGTAACCATTAATATGCCACCATTTTGTAGTTGTATTTTTTTTTGCTGCGTTCCGAGTTGTCTATTCCTTTCAATGTTATGACGTTTCATATTCTAACACAGTCTTCTTCATATTCTTCTAATTATTTCCCTGTTCTCTTTATTATTTTTTCTGCCTCTTCGATTTGCTCATACTCTGCACATTATTATCTTATTATTATTATTTATTTTATATATCATCATCTTCTTCTCCTTCTTCTACTCCTTCTGTCCCTTTTTCCTTCCTTTTTAGTCGTCATCTTTCTTAATTTTCTATTTTCTTATTGTTATTAATAATCTACATAACGAGTCACAAACAAAAATGTATGTAATTGTTGTTCAAAATTATTATTTCTCCAATTGCATCCCTTCTCTTCGCGAGCAATGCCAAGTCTGACTCATGCTCCATCTCTTCTCTTCGCGAGCAATACCAAGTATGACTCATGCTCCATCCCTTCTCTTCGCGAGCAATGCCAAGTCTGACTCATGCTTTATATCTTCTCTTCGCGAGCAATGCCAAGTCTGACTCATGCTCCATCTCTTCTCTTCGCGAGCAATACCAAGTATGACTCATGCTCCATCCCTTCTCTTCGCGAGCAATGCCAAGTCTGACTCATGCTTTATATCTTCTCTTCGCGAGCAATACCAAGTATGACTCATGCTCCATCTCTTCTCTTCGCGAGCAATGCCAAGTCTGACTCATGCTCCATCTCTTCTCTTCGCGAGCAATGCCAAGTCTGACTCATGCTTTATATCTTCTCTTCGCGAGCAATACCAAGTCTGACTCATGCTTTATATCTTCTCTTCGCGAGCAATACCAAGTCTGACTCATGCTCCATCTCTTCTCTTCGCGAGCAATGCCAAGTCTGACTCATGCTTTATATCTTCTCTTCGCGAGCAATACCAAGTATGACTCATGCTCTATATCTTCTCTTCGCGAGCAATGCCAAGTCTGACTCATGCTCTATATCTTCTCTTCGCGAGCAATACCAAGTCTGACTCATGCTCTAAATCTTCTCTTCGCGAGCAATGCCAAGTCTGACTCATGCTCTATATCTTCTCTTCGCGAGCAATACCAAGTCTGACTCATGCTCCATCCCTTCTCTTCGCGAGCAATGCCAAGTCTGACTCATGCTCTATATCTTCTCTTCGCGAGCAATGCCAAGTCTGACTCATGCTCTATATCTTCTCTTCGCGAGCAATGCCAAGTCTGACTCATGCTCTATATCTTCTCTTCGCGAGCAATGCCAAGTCTGACTCATGCTCTATATCTTCTCTTCGCGAGCAATGCCAAGTCTGACTCATGCTCTATATCTTCTCTTCGCGAGCAATGCCAAGTCTCACTCATGCTCTATATCTTCTATTTACTGATCATGTTTTCTGTTCTTTGATCATCCACTCCTTAACCACTCCAGCGTACATGACATGTCTTATATTGGTTTATCTACATACGAGTTCCTATTAGCACATTATCACCGGAAAATTAAAACCATAAATAACCAACAAAAATAACACTTTGATGGTACGTTAACATATATATGTATCATCATCATCATCAAATATCGGGCCTGCTGGCGTAGGTGATCATGTCTCTCAACAACTTTCGATCACAACAGTTATTTATCATTTCTGTTGTTGACTTTCTGCCAAGCCATTCTCTTAAGCTGTCTGGTATTTTTTCTCTTTGCTTCCCTCTATCTCTTCGTCCCTCAATTTTTTCAGTTGTATTCTATTGTTGTGGAAATTCATGATTGTACAAAGAAGTTATGACGGTGGTTTTCTGTTGCCTTCCGTCGGTTTGTTTACGCTTGGCTCCGCTAGCCTTTGACTAAAAAGTCTCATCCACAAGGCAATGGGTTGTTTTACTTCAGGGTACCCTCCCTTAGCCTTTTACTCTCCCGAGCTAACCTGCAAGGCAGCAGGGCAGCCACAGGTTGTACTGTTTACTGCATACAGTAGCAGGTTAAATTACCCGACCTGACATCATATATATATATATATTAAATTACCAAAAGTTGAGGACAGAATATTAATAACCAGGAAGCGCTAGTTTCTGAGTCAGAACACAGAATTGATCTTTACGTTAACATACATAATTTACCGAATCTGTAAATCACATCAAAATGACGCAATCATTTTGTTCATTTATGTCATTATCATCAAGTACCATGCCTACTGGCATAGGTGACGACATCTCTCCACAACTTTCGACCTCGACAGTTATTTATCATTTCTGTTTGTTGACCTTCTGCCAAGCCGTTCTCTTAAGCTGTCTGGTATCTTTTCTCTTTGATCCCGAAGAGATCTTCGTCCCCCAGTTTTTCTTGTTGTCACAATATATTCCCTTCTCATTCACCCTCATCAACATCATCATTCAGTCCCGTCTCCGCATCGAAGGTTGGCTATCATGGAGCGCCATCCCACTCTGTCTATAGCTTTGACGGTGCAGGTTGTCTTAGGCTGACTTGTCCATCTTTTGATGTTACACGTCCACATTAGTCTTGGTCTGCCTCAGCCTCTTATACCTTGTATTTTCCCTTCAATTGTTACTTTTAGTAGGCTACTGTATCTTTTAACATCCCTTCTCATCACATGGCCAAAAAATGTTGATAGTTTCTTCCTAATTTTGGAAATTAACTCTCTTTTTTGCTTTGGCAATTTTCGCGTATTCATTACTCTTCTTAGCTATCCATTGTATTCTCAACATCCTACTGTAAAACCACATTTCTACAGCCTCCAGTGATTTCACTTATATAAAAGACCATATTACTCCACTGTCGATAATGAACAACGATGTGTGCTTTTAGAATGTCTTCGACACTCACTTTCACTGCGATTCTTTCTTAGTTTGGTTTTTTGTTTACTTGTATCTTTTCTGTACAATTATTAACGATCTGCGTTGCACTACTTATTTGCACCTTGAGTTCCAGAGAATTTGTCTCCAGCACATTTTTGTTAGGACTTTTGTCACTAGCCCTGATTTCTCTGTCACTTTTGTTCATTCTTATGTTTAGGTAATTTGTTATAAACAGGGCGACCGGAAAAGTGTTGAAGACCTTTGCTCCACAGAGAAGAGGTTGAAAGGAAGAAGGAAAAGTAGTTCATGTTAAAAGTGTGCTTTCTCCCATGAAATGGGTTTTTCAAGTGATTATTCCCTGTTGCTTACAAATAGTAGCTTTTTTGTGCTGTCGATTTGTGCTACATATGTGTCTCTATAGATGTGGTAGAATTGTAGATAGAAGCACTGTTTAAGATGTTCTATAATTGTAGATGGTATTACAAGAATCTTGCAACTTTGGAAGATGTAGCACTGGACAGAACTACACTTGGGGCACATCTTTAAGAATAGGGGCCACATCTGTCACACGTCCAAAGATTAGCAAATCATCGCCATTTATAGAAGTAAGCCTACGGGCTGAAAGAGAGATCCCAAAACACCCTTACTAGCGTGACGTTTTCAGTTATAAGAGTTTTAGACGGCTGACGTCATTCTACCTACAACTATCCCGGCTGACGTCATTCTACCTACAACTATCCCAGCTCGTAAACCGAAAACGTCAAGTTAGATGGAAGATTTCCGGGGTTTCCCTTTCAGCTCTAATGCTGAACAATAGATGACGATGAACTAACTAACCACAATAAAATATATTATATTTTATGATCTGGTAATACAAAAGCAACTGTAATAATGAAGAAAATAAACGTGCTTATGACATACACACTGACATGCGCGGTGTAAAATAGTGCAACGCAATATGCAGTGAAATTGAATTTTTAAAAATGTAAATGAGAAATACATCACGTTTTGTACAATTGATTTTTTTTTTTAATAGGTTAATCTATTAGGCTTAATAGTTAAATATTATTTAAGCAAATAAACATATAAAAAAGGCGTGGCTATAGGACATTAACTTTTACTGAACCAATCAAATGTTGGGACAAATAAAATAAGGTTGACATAAATTTCTATTTGAAGGACACGGTGCTATGCTATATATTTTATTGGAAAAACTTGTATATCTACGTATTAGCCACTTCACCGATCATTTTTTAAAATTTCTGTGTAAATTGTCGACAATCGTCTTTCTCTTTCGATTGCTTATTCCAACTGCATTTTAAACGTTTTCCACTGTCACTGATAATTTACTTCTTTCAAAATCATGCATTCTGTTCATTTATAAAAAAAAAGATGATACTGGAATGTTGCATTCTGTTAATTTCTAAAAAAAGATGATACTGGAATGTTGCATTCTGTTCATTTCTAAAACAAAGATAACACTAGAATGTTGCATTCTGTCCATTTCTAATATAAAGATAATGTTAGAATGTTGCATTCTATCCATTTAAAAAACAAAGATGATACTAGAATGTTACATTCTATCCATTTCAAAAACAAAGATGATACTAGAATGTTGCATTCTGTCATTTCTAAAACAAAGATGATACTAGAATGTTGCATTCTGTCATTTCTAAAACAAAGATGATACTAGAATGTTGCATTCTGTCATTTCTAAAACAAAGATGATACTAGAATGTTGCATTCTATCATTTCTAAAACAAAGATGATAATAAAATGTTGCATTCTGTTATTTTTTTTTTAAAGTAACGATTACACTAGAATGTTGCATTTTGCTCAATACTGAAAGAATAATGGTTCTACAATAGTGCATTAATTTATATTATATCAACAATAATAAAATGTTGCATTCTCTCTATTTCTAAGGTAAAGTGGAATATATATCATTTTGTCCATTTCTAAGACAACAATGATACTAGAATGTTACATTTTGCCCATTTCTAAGACAACAATGATATTAAAATGTTGAGATGTGTACGTTTCTAATACAACGATAATACTAGATTGCTGTATTTGGTCCATTTCCAAGACAACAATGATACTATAATGTTGCATTGTGTCCGAGTCAAAGTTCACGATGATACTAGAATGTTGCATTTTGTCCATTTCCAAGACAACAATGATACTATAATGTTGCATTGTGTCCGAGTCAAAGTTCATGATGATACTAGAATGTTGCATTTTGTCCATTTCCAATACAACAATGATACTATAATGTTGCATTGTGTCCGAGTCAAAGTTCACGATGATACTAGAATGTTGCATTTTGTCCATTTCCAAGACAACAATGATACTATAATGTTGCATTGTGTCCGAGTCAAAGTTCACGATGATACTAGAATGTTGCATTTTGTCCATTTCCAAGACAACAATGATACTATAATGTTGCATTGTGTCCGAGTCAAAGTTCACGATGATACTATAATGTTGCATTTTGACCATTTCTAAAACAACGATGATACTAGAATACATCATTTTCTTCACTGCTGACGTAATAAAATGATGCATTTCTCATATATATTTATAGGTCTTGTATGTTTGTACAACACCAAATTAACACTCAAAACTAAGATTCAAATTTACCAAACTTGTGTGCTTAATACACTTATATACGGATCAGAAACTTGGACTACCTATGCAGGGCAGGAGAAAAGGTTAAACAGCTTTCATGTATGTTACCTTCGCAAGATTATGAACATCAAATGGCAGAAAAAAGTAACTAACTCTAATGCCTTACAACGAGCCAAACTCCCATCGATCATGGCAACACATAGGAGTCCGAGTCTACGCCAAAAATAATAATAATAATAATAATAATAATAATAATAATAATAATAATAATATGCTACGATCTTTTGCCTAAATGTCCATTTGTTATTTATTTTATTTTTATTCCTCACTAACTTTAAAGTCTGTAAGAGACATCTTGCATCGTTGTGTATCAATTGTGTCTACCCAAAAATTGTTCTTTTATCTGTAAATTAATTGTTACGATAATACAACATACGCTTGTACATAAAGTTGTCTTTATTTGCCTAAAATGCTCTCTTCATCTTAATAATGAGTTCATTCTGTTACATAAAGTGTCTGTTTGCTCTTATTATTTTTTTTTTTTTTGCTAAAACACCGATTAAATTATTAATGGAACAGATGTCCGAAATATTTGATAAAGTGGAATTGTGTTCTATCTATCTATTGTCCTTTCGAGCCGAAGACGGCACATAGGGCAGAACCACAATCTCAAAAACAGAATACTTGCGTGCCAAAATGGCACATATTGCAGAGATCACTGCTTCTAAAATCTATGGTTCTGTTTCCATAACAATACTTTTTACAATGACAGCTTGTCAAGCCATCGATCAAACTCCTTAGTCCCCTCTTACGACATGCTTGGAAGGACACAGTGTCACTATTCTTTACTCATAATGAGGCCCCGGTAACACACGGGAAATTGTGTTCACCTTATTATTGTTATTATTTATGATGTTTAAAAATATTGTTTTATTATAAGAAATGATTCCTTGGACGGAATAACTTTAGAACCCCAATCTAATCTACAAGAACCGGGTTGTTGAGGGCATTGCACTGGTTGTTTATACCATCAGGTTGATGGAGATCGTATTACTGGGAAAGATAATTTCTTTTCTATCGTAAGTGCAGGAAGATAAAAGAATTCGTTTATGGTCATGTAATGACTAGGGAACAGGTGGAATATGTTGTGACAGCTGGGAAAATTAAGGGACGAAGAGACAAATGAAGTAAAGAGAAAAGATAATAGGCAACTTAAGAGAATGACCTGGCAGAAGGTCAACAACAGACATGATAAATAACTCGAGATCGAGAGTTGTGGAGAGACATGATCACCATACTTGATGATGATGGTGAATGTGAGATAACTAATAACCCAAAGTGTGAACTATGTAGCAAAGACTATAATCATGACCTATTAGAGCTGTGTACTTTCATACAATTCCTTTCTGTAAATACAAGTTTAGTAGGAACTCCTCATCCATGCAGCATAACAAATAAAGTGAACAAATATTAAACAAGTGCAACGCGTCAAATACTTGGGCACAATAATATCATCAGATGGAAGATGCACCACAGAAATAAAAAGCAGAATAGCTCAGGCCAAAATAGCATTTCAGAAAATGAAAAGCGTCTTATGCAACAAGTCTATATCAATAGATTTTGAAAAAGAAAGTTAGCTCATCGGTGCCATATTAAGCTAATACTGACCTATGGAGGCGAATGATGGACAGTAGGCAAAACAGATGAAACGATCATTAGAGGCCACAGAGATGGGATTTCTCAGAAGAATGTTGAAAGTTCCCTGGACAGCTAAAAAGGCCGATGAAGAAATTCTCAAAGGGAACGACCTTTGTGTTGTTCTGTTCCTAAAAACGTCAGAAAAAAGACAATCAACATTTTTTCGGGCACATCATGAGAAGAGGAAAGTTGGAATACTTGGTTACAACTGGCAAAATACAGGAAAAGAGAGATCGTGGATGACAAAGACAGAAGATATGAGATAGCTCTGTTTCATGGCATTTAAAACTGCCAACAACATAATTTATACTATGTACTGTAGATAGAAGACTGTGGATGGATATGATCGCTTACCCCAATGATGGCACATGATGATGACTATGATGATGAGATCTCCTTATCGTTCAATTCTACGCATCAAAAAAGTCTCAATGTACCCGTTCTTTGATGCGCTGTTGAATTTACATTTGTCAACAGTAAATTTATAATGAAGAATGTTTCTTAAACGAGCTGGAGAAACCAGAAATATCAAAATCATAAGGAAGAGACAATCTACACTTATTGGACATGTCATGCGAAAATAAAACATTGAGAATACAATAACACCATGCAGAATTGATGAACAGAAGAACAGAGGAAAAATGAAAAGAAAAAAATAGTGAACAACTTATCCAAATAGCATTATAAAAGATATAAAAGATCACCGGCTGAAAATATGACACGCATCACTGACCGAGAGATATGAAGCGAGATAATCGTCTACGCCAGCCGGCATGATGTCTGACTATGATGATATTATATTTATCAAATAATGTTATACGTAGATGTATGTACATTTTCTAGCTTAACTGGTAACTTCCAACAAGTAATAGAAGTCGGTAAAGTTGTCGTAGCGGTAGTGTTATTCCCCCCCCCCCCGGGACTAGTTGGTCTAGAGGCAAGACGCCGGCCTCGAGACAGAGAGGTTATGGGTTCAAATCCCAATTAGTTGGGATTTTTAGTTATGATTTCTTTCTGCTGCAATCACCCCTGGTCTCAGCAGTGAGGCCCAGCTTGAAACGTCAACTACTCCTCGACGGAAAAAATATGAGTACCTCCGAAGTCGCAGTTATCTGCCTGTGCGGCAAAGGACCCCTGTGCACACGGCTGCCAGGGAAAAATGGATTAACACGCAAAATTCAGTTCCTAGTCTCTAGGGACTTCGTCAGAGGTAAAAGCTGGCGAATGAAAAAAAAATGTGTTTTTCATTTATAATGTAATTTATATTTTGTTGAGAGCTGAGTTATTGAGTTATTAATGGATCATCATCATTGTACTCCGAACATGTCCATAGATGCTCAGAATCCCTCCTCAGCAAGTCTCACAGTGTCCAGCGACTGACGACTCCAGTTCTGTATTGGTTGATTAGTCTTCTTATACGCCCACTAAGTTTCTCGTTTCTGGCTGTGCCCATCTTAACCCCGATCTCTTTCATCCGAATGAGTGACGTGGACTCATGGTTGTCGAAGTCCTGTGTCCTTCCCACTTCCCGGAGGCATTGATGATGTCCGCCCGATTCATTGGTTGACCGTCCTCAACAACTGCGCAGCTAGCAAACCTGATGCTTTCCGCTCTTTCACTTCCCCTTATTCTCGCATGTCCTGGGACGTAGACAAAAGTGACCCTACGTATTTCTTTTACTTCTACAATGACTCCACCCATTGCATACGTACAGAGCCCGCCTTAACTTTTTTTTACCATGCTCATCGAATCACTCAGTATACAGGCGTGTCTGGTGGTCTTGTGACTCGAACCAGATGAATGCCTTGGTTGAGAGCTTTAGGTGGGATGTTATTTTCAAAGACATAAGACATTTATATTGTCAGTGTGTTAACAGAATGAGAATATTTAGAAGCCAACCACGATTTTAAAAATAGAACAGAACAATGTTAACAAATTAAAAAAAAACAATTCTGAAATTAAAACAGAGCCATTTTACCCATAAACATAACAATGTTAACTAAAAATTAAACAACAATGCTAATAGTAAAACAGAACAATGTTAACCAAAAAATATACAACAATGTTAACCAAAAAATAAACAACAATGTTAACCAAAAAGAAACAACAATGCTAACAGTAAAACAGAACAATGTTAACCAAAAAATTAATCAACAATGCTAACAAAACAACAATGTTAACAATAAACAGAACAATGTTTAAAAAATTAGAAAATAGCACTGAAGATGATGACGAAAAGGAAGTATTTTTTTTAAACTAACGTTGGAAAAAAAATAATAATTAATATCATCATCATCATCATCGCCATTACCACCATCATCATCATCGCCATCACCACCATTATTATCATCGCCATCACCACCATCATCATCATCGCCATCACCACCATCATCATCATCGCCATCACCACCATTATCATCATCGCCATCACCACCATTATCATCATCGCCATCACCACCATTATCATCATCGCCATCACCACCATCATCATCATCGCCATCACCACCATCATCATTGCCATCATCATCATCACCATTGCCATCACCACCATCATCATCAGTCCAGTAACCTCGGCGGTCGTTAGGGCACAATTGACCACGTCTTTATAATCTTTCTCAAATCTTCACAATTTTAAGAGCTGCTTTCTAACGAAAGTTAATCATGTCCGCCTTCTGAAGTCATCTCCCCACACCTTTTCTCTATCTGCCATATTATTATATTGCCTGATACTGTACCATGTAAAATGGTTTTAGCTTGTAACATGTCTATGCTAGATGTTTTCATTTTCACGTTTTGTTTAAATAAACAGTAAGCTATTGGGTTTTGTTGTTGCGCATTGCTTTCCTCATTGCTGATGTGATCTGTTTAAGATAAGCGTTAGATCTGTCTGTATTTATGTGTGTATAGTCATGTAAACAATCATCATTTTTGATCATGTGATGAGAAGGGAACAGAGTGTATTGTAACAACTGGAAAAATCGAGGGACAAATAGAGAGGGAAGCAAAGAGAAAAGATACCAAAATATATAGTGACAACTGTATATCATCATCAAGTACCGGGCCTGCTGGCGTAGGTGATCATGTCTCTCCACAATTTTCGATCTCGACAGTTATTTATCATTTCTGTTGTTGATCTTCTGCCAAGCCATTCTCTTAAGCTGTCTGGTATTTTTTCTCTTTGCTTCCCACTATCTCTTCGTCCCTCAATTTTTCCAGTTGTTACAATATATTCCAGTTGTTCTCTTCTCATTTCATGGCCAAAAAAATTATGATTGTTTCTTCTTAATATTTTAAATTAGCTCTCTTTTTGCTTTGGCCTCTTTCAGAACGTTTTCATTACTCTTCTTAGCTGTCCATGTCCTCAACATTATTCTGTAAAACCACATTTCTACAGACTCAAGTGATTTTCTTGTCTGTTGTCCTATTGTCCATTATTTGCATCCATATGTTAAGACTGGCTCTACATAACACTCGTCATTAACACTTTAAAAATAAACTACAGTTTAAAGAAATCCTGAAGAAGAACAATGAAGTCAAACTGGCGTAATTTTGTTAAGAATGATCGCAGACCGAGCAATGTGCAGAGATTTCGTTATTGGCAAGTAGTATAGTATGTCAATTAGGGACCCCAAATGTCTTCCAGAAGCACCTAAATCCTTATATAAATAGTCTACCCTCACATGGAAGCACATTTTTCCTTATATGAGAGTCTACCCTCACATGGAAGCACATTTTTTCCTTATATGAGAGTCTACCGTTTTTCCTTATATGAGAGTCTACCCGCCCATTTTTGTTCCTGTGACCTCTCGTGGTGGTGGTGGTGACCTCCCGGTGACCTCCCGTTGACCTCTCGTGGCGGTGGTGGTGACCTCCCGCGGCGGTGGTGAAGGGGTGGTGAAGGGGTGGTGGTGGTATCATAAATCTATTATATTCTTTGTACTTTCAATGGTTCCGTAACTTTCATAATCTATTCTTTCTTTATACTCTCATTCAATAAAAACAGTGACAAGTTTATTTATTGTTTTTAAAAACTTCCTTTAGAATTAAAGGTAACAGCTTAGGCCGTTACACACGCTACACGCCAAACACTGTGTTTAACGTTAAGTGAGAGATCAAAGAGCTCGGTACACGCGCAGCCGCGAAGACGTGCAGCGAAGACGCGCAGCAAGGGGCCGCAAGATCAAAGAGCTCGGTAGACGCGAGGCGACCTCGCGCAGCGAGGGGGCCGCGTTTAACGTTAAGCGCGATCAAAGAATCCGCCTCCCGTGAGTACTTACTTCCCGTTAGACGGTAAGTGTTCATCAGGAGAGTCATTTAACAGGGGAATTTCGCGATACCGATGTTTTAATGTGAGATGCTTGGGGGTAATTAATATCTTTGCGCCGTTTCGTGTTCAAAGACCGTGTTTCGCTGTGAAAAGTTTTGATTGAATGTTTGAGTGTCAGACTGGCCAGGGCTACGGACTTTTTATCATCTGAAGATTAGAATACCACTTATCAGGGGAATTTTACTGGGTGGTTGTTTTAATGTGAGATGTTTAGGGGAAATTAACACTGACAAGTTTATTTATTTATTGTTTTATTCGTATATATCTCACAATAGATAACACAGGAGTAGACAATAATGTATTGTTTAACTATTGTACATTATAGACAAGTATAATACATAAGAAACAAAGTAGTTTATTTAGAAGTGTTATACATGATAGTGTTAAATCGATAAAGGGGAGGTGGTCACGTTGTCAGAATGGACCTGTCGCTTGATGGGGTGAGGTAGTAAGTTGGAAGTTGTAGTAGTAGGTTAGAAGTTGGCGTGTATTAGAGGAAGTTGGTTGTGGAGGTAGTTGGTAGTAGAAGTTGTAGTAGTGAAAGTTGTAGTTGTAGACGTAGTCGGTGTAGAAGTTGTAGTAGTGAAAGTTGTAGTAGAACAGGGGACGACGTTCAAATTAACAGACGACGACTTTTATTCGACTGACTCAACAAGCAAAGACCAAAACGTTACTCCCAAACCAACGAAAGCTTAGACTTTGGAGTTCTATATCTTTAGCACTTCAACGAATAACAGACAACAGTAATGGTGAACCTTACAGATAAGAAAACTTAGTTCCAAACCCCAAAATTTCGTCTCATAACTAAAAAGTTGAACTCAAAACATTAAAAATCTAGGTCCAAAGTCAAAATAGTTAGACACGGTAGGGCAAAAGGGCATATTCTTTCCAACCAATACTCCCTATTCTTCTACACATCTGCATCTCGAAGCCTTCGAATTTATATTCAATGTTTGGCTACTGACAATGTAGCAGTCATTTCGTTGTAATGGTCATCTCGTTGTAACAGACACGTATGTCATGTCGTTGTAACAGACACGTATGTCATGTCATTTTATCAGAGACGTATGGTATGTCGTTGTAATAGCCATGTCGTTGTATCAGTCATGTCGATGTAGTAGACATGTATGTCATGTCAATGTAACAGTCATGTCAATGTAACAGTCATGTCAATGTAACAGTCATTTCGTTGTAATAGTCATCTCGTTGTAACAGTCACGTATGTCATGTCGTTTTATCAGAGACGTATGGTATGTCGTGATGGACGAATGTAGGTTGTCGACTGTGCCATGATGGATCATGTAGGTTGTCGACTGTGCCATGATGGATCATGTAGGTTGTCGACTGTGTCGAGATGGACGAATGTAGGTTGTCGACTGTGCCATGATGGATCATGTAGGTTGTCGACTGTGTCGAGATGGACGAATGTGGGTTGTCGACTGGGCCATGATGGATCATGTAGGTTGTCGACTGGGCCATGATGGATCATGTAGGTTGTCGACTGGGCCATGATGGATCATGTAGGTTGTCGACTGTGCCATGATGGATCATGTAGATTGTCGACTGTGTCGAGATGGATGAATGTAGGTTGTCGACTGTGCCATGACGGATGAATGTAATTGTCGAGTATGCTCCAACAAATCACCGCGCCATTTAAACTTCTTTGAACATAATGGACACGGATGTTCACCAGAAGAAACCTCATTATGAGAAACCATCTGGAGAAAATCCAATAACCCTTTCGTCAACCATATTTAACATACCTAGTTTAACTTCATCAAACATCAAGCTCAACAATACTTAGCATACCTACTTTAAACACCTCGATAAAATTGAATAACCTTTCATCGATAAGCCTTAACGTACTTTAAGAGAAAACAATCCAACTTACTGTGTAAAATAGAATCTCAATCCGTTAGAATGAATAGTAACTTTCCTTGAAGCAACCAAACTTATAACACGAAAGCCCTGAAGGGTCTTGTTTAAATATAGCCTGGTAACAAATGAATACATTATCCAATCAGCGAGTGATTATGCCAACATCGACTGATATCTGGATTAACCAATTAGAGAAGAGCATTAACACTGGAGGCGGAGCAAAGAAATGACTGACATCTGGATTAACCAATTAGAGAAGAGCATTAACATTGGAGGCGGAGCAAAGAAATGACTGACATCTGTATTATAACCATTCAGAGAAGAGCATTAGCATGGGAGGCGGAGCAAAGAAATGACTGACATCTGTATTATAACCATTCAGAAAAGAGCATTACTATGAACGGCAGAGTGATTAACCAATTATAGAAGAGCGTAACTTTGAAAGCGGTTCCAGTTCCATCTTAAGGTAAATGATTTGGTCGGGTTCTCATCGAAGATTGTGGGCGTTTCTGGTCCATAGAATGTGTTTGGATAAACTTATGTAGGAGTTTATGTTCCTGGGGGTTGATATTATTCACACATATGATAAGGCGTATAAGAAACATTCCAAGTTTTATAACGCGATGGCTAACCTAGTATACACATGATCGGAGAGAAATGAGCTGTTATTTACTGGAATAATTCAGCGAGTCGGTGGTCATGATATCTACGCCACGTTTGTAACCATCGTTATCGAAATACTTTCAGATCGAATTCGCAATTTCGGTCGTCTTGTTGTTCTATATACCCTCGCCTATCGATTAGTTAAGAATCATGTCAAAGACATGTTCGACTCTGATTCCGACATTCGTGTTTTAGAAACGGACTTTGGTACTTGGACCGGAGGTATCATCGGAAGAGAATTTGGAGAGTGGTTACTAAAAGAAGGTGGTTTGGAAAATTTTCTAGACCTCTCTAACGAAAAAGCTACAACACTGTGGACTCTACTTCACAACAGCCTTTGGTCTTTAAGAGCTTTACCTAGAAATGTTTATCTGTGAGTTTATATATTTTCCCTAATAAAAGTTTGGTAACCCCACAGCATTTGTTACTGCCTTACAATATTGTTTACCAGGTCACGACACCCTCTCACACTGATGATGAGGGTTGTCCTGTAGTAGGCCTGTGATTGTAATAAGAATGGTTTGCTCCAGCTTTGAAATCTGAAATTTTCACAAAAAGAGATGGTGTTACTCAGTTCCCCTATAATGGGGATGTTGAGTTACTAAAAATAGATTTTGATCTCTGATGCAATACCTGATTAGTTACTAAAAATAGAATGTGCCCTATGATCCAATAACAGAATACTCATTCACCCAATACTCTCACATCAACATGGAAAAGTAAACTCCCAGTCATAGAAAAGTATGTTGTCACGATAGGTGTGTCAATAACAAGGAATAAAAATCATTAAAGACATCCTAATTAAGTTGTGAAATTTTGGTGGTTGAGAGATAAATCTGAAGATAAGCACATCAAACTATAAGAACAAGGAAACAATCGTATATTACACACTCTTAGAGCCAGTGTTAAGTTAACACGTATTTAGTTAAAATAGAAGGTTATAAATTGAGTAGAGGTAAACTTATACCTTATGGCTCATCTCTTTTTTCGAATAAACTCAAGCTCAGAAGAGGAAGACAGTGATGAAGATAGTGATTTGTCAATGAGCACGCAAACCACGACAATATGGCCTAGTGGTAATTTTAATAATGGTTTAACTTTAGACTCAATTTTCAAAAAGACAAATATACATGAAAGGTTTTTAAACTCTAGTGAAACCTCTGACACCTACATCACCGGCTCTCAAAATCAGGGAGCTGGAAGACTGGAGATTCCAACTGAAATAATTAACAACCACTCCTCGACTGATAATAGAGATATACAAAACTTTGAACATGATATTTATTTTGAACAAATTAACGCAACGTGGAACGAACAATACGCTTGCAGCCAGCAAGGTGATACACTAAACGATAGAGCTACCAAGGTAAGTAATTGCTTTGGAGTCGAGTTTACTTTTGATTTTGATATTCTGTTTCGCCTTCGTTATCTTTATTACTGGGTTATTACACAACTAGTAGAGACATTATCTTTATTGATGATGATAAATAGTAAATTTCCACATGTAATGAAAATTGTGAAACTAGTTGCTAGTAATGATTGACGTTATAGTAAAGGAAACCGAAAAATAAAGGACTCATCCTTGATACCATAAAGAAGTAACTGTAACATCAAAGAAAAAGACAAGTGGAATAATATTAATACTGGTAAATCTTTTGAAGTGTTATCCTCTGGAGGTGGAGTAGAGTAAATTTTACGTAGAAGCAGGTTTAAATTACCCAAGAGACTCATGGACAATAGGTTACTAGGTGAGAAGCGAAAGAGATATCCAATACTTGGATGTTGTGACTTGTAATGAGAACCGCTGTAATAACTTGTACCAACTTGAAAATGTGAGGGGTGAAAAGACAGAGGGAAACAAAGAGAAATGACATGAGCTACAGAGTTGTGCAGAGATATTTTATTATAAAGTGTTTTTCATTTAGAAGTTTTTGCTGGCTTTTAAACCTAAATTGTCTCGTTTCTTCTAGGTTCATTTTTGTGAAGAAACGATTGTTTTAACAATCCACGATGATGAAAATGACGAACCCAATTATTCTTGGCAGCAGTTTTCTATAGACAAGGAGCGCTTCATAAACCGTATACAAGAATGTGGCAAAATTATTTCCCCCATCCTAGCTATTGATCACAGAGCCAAGATTCTAAAAAGTATTTCAGAAGTAATAGAAACTAAAGTTTAGTTGATATTTTACTTGTCAAGCCCAATCCTGTGTTCACAAGAACACTTCCCTCTAATGAACATAACATGCTATACTCGAGTTTGTCTCCAACTTGTCAGTGTAGGCCCCGCCCTCTGGATCATCATTTGTTTTGATGACTCCATGGATACATCGGCCTCGTGGGACAAACTTCCCATGATTCATCAAAGATGGCCGCTCTCTGAACATGTCTCATCACGTCCAATGACGTATTGCATCAGTTACTATAAATAGAACGTATTCCATTGGTTACTATAAATAGACTGGCCACGCCCCCTTGTTACAGGGTATAAAGGGCAGCCGTTCTCAGTGCTGCTACATACAGAAAGTCAGAGCCCTGCTACCAAGTCGTGTGCTTTTTAGAATGGAGTCCGTTAGAATGGATATGTGTGATTCCGCTGTTAATGTTGACTGTGATGGTGCTTTTTTCTATGCCGCTCGTAATGGCGAGTATGTAAAGCCTCTACAGAAGAATGGTTTGAAGGCTGTCTCAGTTTCGAGATATCGAGCAAAGACTTTAATTCATCTTAGAAAATACGATGGCAAAACGGGGTTGAAATTCCCAACACGTTACGGTATAACACTAACACAGCCTGAATTTGAGACGTTAGTGGGTCTGAACTCTACGATTCTCTCAGAGTGTAACAGACTACGAGTAGCCACAGGTGATGCGTCTACGATTCTCTCAGCTGAGTGTGACAGTATGCAAGCAACCACTGATGGAGCATCTACATTTCGCTCAGACTATGACAGAGAACAAACGACCAATGATGGTGAGTGGTCGATCGCTGCTCCTCCCGTTTATGACGACTTCCAGGCGTCTACAATTCTCTCAGCAGAGTGTGACGGTGTACAACCAATTAGTGATGGAACATCTACATTTCGCTCAGAGGGTTACAGAGAACAAACAGCAAATGAGGGTGGCTGGTCGCTCGCTGCTCCTCCCGTTTATGACGACTTCCAGTATCAACAAAGTGACCTTTCGACTGTTCTCACAGACACAGCTCACAAACGAATTGATCCCCGTTCGATCACTAATATAACTGATGGATCTTATGCTATTAAGAACAATAAACAAAATTGTGTTAAATTTTGCGATCCTTGTGTATTAAAAAAACCACGTGGGAGACCACGTAAACTTGTAATTTAAGCATTAAACACATGACTATGTTGTTATATGTGTACTTTTTTAGATGATTTGTATCCATATTTGCACTATTTAAAGCATCATTGTTCAATTATAAACATTTGAATGTATAACATGTGTTGTCTAGTTTTATTGTGAAAATAAACATTATAAAAAGATCATATTTGTTTGTTTTTATTTGACTTATTTTAATTTTAATGAGTTTATTCGAAAAAGTAGATGAGCCATAAGGTATAAGTTTACCTCTACTCAATTTATAACCTTCTATTTTAACTAAATACGTGTTAACTTAACACTGGCTCTAAGAGTGTGTAATATACGATTGTTTCCTTGTTCTTATAGTTTGATGTGCTTATCTTCAGATTTATCTCTCAACCACCAAAATTTCACAACTTAATTAGGATGTCTTTAATGATTTTTATTCCTTGTTATTGACACACCTATCGTGACAACATACTTTTCTATGACTGGGAGTTTACTTTTCCATGTTGATGTGAGAGTATTGGGTGAATGAGTATTCTGTTATTGGATCATAGGGCACATTCTATTTTTAGTAACTAATCAGGTATTGCATCAGAGATCAAAATCTATTTTTAGTAACTCAACATCCCCATTATAGGGGAACTGAGTAACACCATCTCTTTTTGTGAAAATTTCAGATTTCAAAGCTGGAGCAAACCATTCTTATTACAATCACAGGCCTACTACAGGACAACCCTCATCATCAGTGTGAGAGGGTGTCGTGACCTGGTAAACAATATTGTAAGGCAGTAACAAATGCTGTGGGGTTACCAAACTTTTATTAGGGAAAATATATAAACTCACAGATAAACATTTCTAGGTAAAGCTCTTAAAGACCAAAGGCTGTTGTGAAGTAGAGTCCACAGTGTTGTAGCTTCTTCGTTAGAGAGGTCTAGAAAATTTTCCAAACCACCTTCTTTTAGTAACCACTCTCCAAATTCTCTTCCGATGATACCACCGGTCCAAGTACCAAAGTCCGTTTCTAAAACACAAATGTCGGAATCAGAGTCGAACATGTCTTTGACATGATTCTTAACTAATCGATAGGCGAGGGTATATAGAACAACAAGACGACCGAAATTGCGAATTCGATCTGAAAGTATTTCGATAACGATGGTTACAAACGTGGCGTAGATATCATGACCACCGACTCGCTGAATTATTCCAGTAAATAACAGCTCATTTCTCTCCGATCATGTGTATACTAGGTTAGCCATCGCGTTATAAAACTTGGAATGTTTCTTATACGCCTTATCATATGTGTGAATAATATCAACCCCCAGGAACATAAACTCCTACATAAGTTTATCCAAACACATTCTATGGACCAGAAACGCCCACAATCCTCGATGAGAACCCGACCAAATCATTTACCTTAAGATGGAACTGGAACCGCTTTCAAAGTTACGCTCTTCTATAATTGGTTAATCACTCTGCCGTTCATAGTAATGCTCTTTTCTGAATGGTTATAATACAGATGTCAGTCATTTCTTTGCTCCGCCTCCCATGCTAATGCTCTTCTCTGAATGGTTATAATACAGATGTCAGTCATTTCTTTGCTCCGCCTCCAATGTTAATGCTCTTCTCTAATTGGTTAATCCAGATGTCAGTCATTTCTTTGCTCCGCCTCCAATGTTAATGCTCTTCTCTAATTGGTTAATCCAGATATCAGTCGATGTTGGCATAATCACTCGCTGATTGGATAATGTATTCATTTGTTACCAGGCTATATTTAAACAAGACCCTTCAGGGCTTTCGTGTTATAAGTTTGGTTGCTTCAAGGAAAGTTACTATTCATTCTAACGGATTGAGATTCTATTTTACACAGTAAGTTGGATTGTTTTCTCTTAAAGTACGTTAAGGCTTATCGATGAAAGGTTATTCAATTTTATCGAGGTGTTTAAAGTAGGTATGCTAAGTATTGTTGAGCTTGATGTTTGATGAAGTTAAACTAGGTATGTTAAATATGGTTGACGAAAGGGTTATTGGATTTTCTCCAGATGGTTTCTCATAATGAGGTTTCTTCTGGTGAACATCCGTGTCCATTATGTTCAGAGAAGTTTAAATGGCGCGGTGATTTGTTGGAGCATACTCGACAATTACATTCATCCGTCATGGCACAGTCGACAACCTACATTCATCCATCTCGACACAGTCGACAATCTACATGATCCATCATGGCACAGTCGACAACCTACATGATCCATCATGGCCCAGTCGACAACCTACATGATCCATCATGGCCCAGTCGACAACCTACATGATCCATCATGGCCCAGTCGACAACCCACATTCGTCCATCTCGACACAGTCGACAACCTACATGATCCATCATGGCACAGTCGACAACCTACATTCGTCCATCTCGACACAGTCGACAACCTACATGATCCATCATGGCACAGTCGACAACCTACATGATCCATCATGGCACAGTCGACAACCTACATTCGTCCATCACGACATACCATACGTCTCTGATAAAACGACATGACATACGTGACTGTTACAACGAGATGACTATTACAACGAAATGACTGTTACATTGACATGACTGTTACATTGACATGACTGTTACATTGACATGACATACGTGTCTACTACATCGAGATGACTGATACAACGACATGGCTATTACAACGACATACCATACGTCTCTGATAAAATGACATGACATACGTGTCTGTTACAACGACATGACATACGTGTCTGTTACAACGAGATGACCATTACAACGAAATGACTGCTACATTGTCAGTAGCCAAACATTGAATATAAATTCGAAGGCTTCGAGATGCAGATGTGTAGAAGAATAGGGAGTATTGGTTGGAAAGAATATGCCCTTTTGCCCTACCGTGTCTAACTATTTTGACTTTGGACCTAGATTTTTAATGTTTTGAGTTCAACTTTTTAGTTATGAGACGAAATTTTGGGGTTTGGAACTAAGTTTTCTTATCTGTAAGGTTCACCATTACTGTTGTCTGTTATTCGTTGAAGTGCTAAAGATATAGAACTCCAAAGTCTAAGCTTTCGTTGGTTTGGGAGTAACGTTTTGGTCTTTGCTTGTTGAGTCAGTCGAATAAAAGTCGTCGTCTGTTAATTTGAACGTCGTCCCCTGTTCTACTACAACTTTCACTACTACAACTTCTACACCGACTACGTCTACAACTACAACTTTCACTACTACAACTTCTACTACCAACTACCTCCACAACCAACTTCCTCTAATACACGCCAACTTCTAACCTACTACTACAACTTCCAACTTACTACCTCACCCCATCAAGCGACAGGTCCATTCTGACAACGTGACCACCTCCCCTTTATCGATTTAACACTATCATGTATAACACTTCTAAATAAACTACTTTGTTTCTTATGTATTATACTTGTCTATAATGTACAATAGTTAAACAATACATTATTGTCTACTCCTGTGTTATCTATTGTGAGATATATACGAATAAAACAATAAATAAATAAACTTGTCAGTGTTAATTTCCCCTAAACATCTCACATTAAAACAACCACCCAGTAAAATTCCCCTGATAAGTGGTATTCTAATCTTCAGATGATAAAAAGTCCGTAGCCCTGGCCAGTCTGACACTCAAACATTCAATCAAAACTTTTCACAGCGAAACACGGTCTTTGAACACGAAACGGCGCAAAGATATTAATTACCCCCAAGCATCTCACATTAAAACATCGGTATCGCGAAATTCCCCTGTTAAATGACTCTCCTGATGAACACTTACCGTCTAACGGGAAGTAAGTACTCACGGGAGGCGGATTCTTTGATCGCGCTTAACGTTAAACGCGGCCCCCTCGCTGCGCGAGGTCGCCTCGCGTCTACCGAGCTCTTTGATCTTGCGGCCCCTTGCTGCGCGTCTTCGCTGCACGTCTTCGCGGCTGCGCGTGTACCGAGCTCTTTGATCTCTCACTTAACGTTAAACACAGTGTTTGGCGTGTAGCGTGTGTAACGGCCTAAGCTGTTACCTTTAATTCTAAAGGAAGTTTTTAAAAACAATAAATAAACTTGTCACTGTTTTTATTGAATGAGAGTATAAAGAAAGAATAGATTATGAAAGTTACGGAACCATTGAAAGTACAAAGAATATAATAGATTTATGATACCACCACCGCCCCTTCACCACCCCTTCACCACCGCCGCGGGAGGTCACCACCACCGCCACGAGAGGTCACCGGGAGGTCACCACCACCGCCACGAGAGGTCACCACGACCGGAACAAAAAAAAAATGGGCGGGTAGACTCTCATATAAGAAAAAAATGTGCTTCCATGTGAGGGTAGACTCGCATATAAGGAAAAAATCTGCGTTGATCTGCGTGTAGACTATTTATATAAGGATTTATCTGCGTTTGAACGCAGATTCGGGGGTCCTAATTGACATTGTATACTACTTTGGCATACAAGTTAACTCAAGACTTGTCGATGACTCACTGTATTGTCTGTCCACAGAAAAAGACAAGGAGAAGTCAAAAAAGCCAAAGAAGTTAATAGAGTCACAAAATGACGACTGTAACTATCTAAATCCCAACAATTATACCTGTGTCCGCTCTTATATTTGTCGATAAAGACAGCGTTAAGATTCCATTAACTACCTAAACCAAAAAAACCTCATACCTCATACCCCTCTTATATTTGTCGATAAAAACATATTAAGGCACCATTAACTACATAAATCAAAAACATCATACTTCATATTCCTCTTATATTTGTCGATAAAGCCATATTAAGGCATAATTAACTACATAAATTAAAAACACCTTACCTCATACCCCTCTTATATTTGTCGATAAAGCCATATTAAGGCACCGTTAACTACATAAATAAAAAACCTCATACCCCTATTATATTTGTTGATAAAGCCATAGAAAGGCATCATTAACTACATAAATCAAAAACCTCATACCTCATACCCCTATTATATTTGTCGAAAGAGCCATATTAAGGCTCTATTAACTACCTAAACCAAAAACCTCATACATCATACCCTCTTATATTTGTTAATCAGTCCACATCAAGGCTCCATTAACAACGTTAATCCCAAACCTTAAACCTGATACTGTTATTATTTGTCGATAAAGCAACATTAACGCTCCATTAAATTACAAAGTCGAAAACCTTGTACCTTATACCCCTCTTATATTTGTCGATAAAGCAACATTAACGCTCCATTAAATTACAAAGTCGAAAACCTTGTACCTTATACCCCTCTTATATTTGTCGAGAAAGCAACATTAACGCTCCATTAAATTACAAAGTCAAAAACCTTGTACCTTATACCCCTCTTATATTTGTCGATAAAGCAACATTAACGCTCCATTAAATTACAAAGTCGAAAACCTTGTACCTTATACCCCTCTTATATTTGTCGAGAAAGCAACATTAACGCTCCATTAAATTACAAAGTCAAAAACCTTGTACCTTATACCCCTCTTATATTTGTCGATAAAGCAACATTAACGCTCCATTAAATTACAAGGTCAAAAACCTTGTACCTTATACCCCTCTTATATTTGTCGATAAAGCCAATAGAGGCTGCATTAACTACTGAAATCAAAAACCTTTCATCTCATCATCATCAGCATCATCATGTGGCATACCGGTTGGCGAGGCGATCATGTCTTTCCACAATCTTCCATCTACAGTGCGTCGTATAAGTTCTGTTGTTGACTGTTTTCCATCACACCAAGCTATCCAGTATTTTCTCTCTTTGTCGCCCGCGATCTCTCTTTCTTTTTATTTTGCCAGTTGTAACCAAGTATTCCAACTTTCCTCCTCTCATGATGTGCCCCAAAAATGTTGATTGTTTTTTTCTGATGTTTTTTATGAGCTCCCTTTTGTGTTGGCCTCTTTGAGAATTTCTTCATTGGTCATTTTAGCTGTCCAGGGACCTTTCAATATTCTCCTGAGAAATCCCATCTCTGTGGCCTCTAATCGTCATTTCATTTGTTTGTCTACTGCCCATGATTCACTTCCATAGGTCAGAATTAGCTCTATATAATACCGATGAACTCTCTTTCTCACTTCTATTGACATAAATTTGTTGCATAAGATATTTTTCATTTTCTGAAATGCTATTTTGACCTGAGCTATTCTGCTTTTTTTTTTCTGTGGTGCATCTTCCATCTGATGTTATTATTGTGCCCAAGTATTTGAAACGTTGCACTTGTTTAAGATCTGTTCTGTTTATTTTTATGCTGTATGATGGTAATGATTGTTTCTTTGATATGACCATTACTTCTGTTTTCTTACTATTCAAACTGAGATCCTTTTTGTTGCTTTTTTTTACTATTATGTCTATAATTTCTTGTAGTTCATTCTCTGTCTCTGCTATTAAAACTGTGTCATCCACATATCGCAAGTTATTTATGTTGTGACCGTTGACTTCAATTCTTTTTTTGTCTACTATTGATCTCATACCTCATCATGAACAGAAAATTGAAGCCTTTGAAATGTGGATTTATAGAAGAATAGGTAGAATTGGATGGAAAGAATTGAAAACAAAGGATTTATAGAAGAATAGGTAGAATTGGATGGAAAGAATTGAAAACAAACGATGAAGTTTTAAAAGAAATAAAAATAAAACGAGAACTACTAAATACAATTAAGACAAAACAAATGCAATTTTTGGGGCACGTTAAAAGACACAACAGCCTACTAAAAGTAATACTGGAAGGGAAAATACAAGGTAAAAGAGGCCGAGGCAGACCAAGACTAACATGGACGAGTAACATCAAAAGATGGACAAGTCAATCTATGACAACCTGCACCATCATAGCAAGAAATAGAGTGGAATGGCGATCCAAGGCAGCCATTCGTTGCGGAGACGGCACTGGATGATGATGATGAAATATCTCACAATATGCTCGCTGTAAAGTGAAAACACATCCGGCAACAGAACACAACCTTGTCTGACTCCTTGTTTTATATATTGGAATTGTCCTGTTCGTCTTCACTGCATACCAATCTTATATTTGTCCATAAAGGTTCCATTAACAACCTTCCTTTTTTCCCCCAGAGCTTAGACTTGATAATGCTATTATTTGTGGGGGAAGCGACATTAAGCCTACATTGCACACTTTATACAAGAAACCTCTCTTATGTTTATTGATAAGGCGCCAGCAACTGCCTCAATCCCGAATCTTAAACCTGATATTATTGTTATGTTAGTCGCTAAAGTCAGTTTAAAGCTACAATAACTTTACAATAATTACTTAAATCCCACATCTTGTATAAGGAATCTCTGTTATATTTATCGATAAGGCCACAATAAGGCTACAAAAACTACTTAAATTCTACTTGTGGTAGGAATTTCTGTTATATTCATAGATAAGGCCACAATAATTCTACAATAACTACTTAAATCCCACATCTTGTGTAAGGAATCTCTGTTATATTTATCTGTAAGGCCACAATAAGGCTACAATAACTACTTAAATCCCACATCTTGTATAAGGAATCTCTGTTATATTTATCTGTAAGGCCACAATAAGGCTACAATAAGGCTACAATAACTACTTAAATCCCACATCTTGTATAAGGAATCTCTGTTATATTTATCTGTAAGGCCACAATAAGGCTACAATAAGGCTACAATAACTACTTAAATCCCACATCTTATATAAGGAATCTCTGTTATATTTATCTGTAAGGCCACAATAAGGCTACAATAAGGCTACAATAACTACTTAAATCCCACATCTTATATAAGGAATCTCTGTTATATTTATCTGTAAGGCCACAATAAGGCTACAATAAGGCTACAATAACTACTTAAATCCCACATCTTATATAAGGAATCTCTGTTATATTTATCTGTAAGGCCACAATAAGGCTACAATAAGGCTACAATAAGGCTACAATAACTACTTAAATCCCACATCTTATATAAGGAATCTCTGTTATATTTATCTGTAAGGCCACAATAAGGCTACAATAAGGCTACAATAACTACTTAAATCCCACATCTTATATAAGGAATCTCTGTTATATTTATCTGTAAGGCCACAATAAGGCCACAATAAGGCTACAATAACCACTTAAATCCCACATCTTGTATAAGGAATCTCTGTTATATTTATCGATAAGGCCACAATAAGGCCACAATAAGGCTACAATAACTACTTAAATCCCACATCTTATATAAGGAATCTTTGTTACATTGGATATGACCATAATAAGACTTCATTAACTGCTTACACCCCAAACCTTATTACAGAGATCGCTGTTGTGCTCAATTTTCCCGACAATTTTTAACCCTTTTGTTAACAACTACAAGCCTGTTCCTCTGCCCCTTGCCCTACACCCCCTTTCCTGTTCAACAATGTAATCAACCCTGTTATCAACTGTGTTAATTATCAACTCGTTCAAGACGGCTGGTGAACAAATTCAGCCTAGAAAAAAACTACTGTATTGAGGACTTAAGCAACGAAATATATGTCAAAACAAAAGAGATGACTTTGTGCTCAAGCTTTACAGCAGCATTTACTTTTTTGTTTGCCATTTAAAGACTGTTTGAAAATAGCTGTTTTTTTTTAAATACAAAATTAAAGTGTTAACAGAATATCAGTTTCTTCTCTTGTAAATATGATATTTATAGTCCAATTAAAATTACTCGTAATTGTGTAAAATATACTAAACTCGTAAAATGTAAAGCTAAAGTTGGAATTTTATTTATTATTCTCTTTATTTTCAGCAATATCATCTTTAAACTAGTCTAAAATATATTTAAAATTTTATAATGTAAAGTATTATCATCTTTACTTATTTCAACGTATATTAATTAAACTCATATAATGTGAAGTATTACATTCTTTAAACTACTCTTAAATAGATGAAACTAGTATAATATTATCATCTGTATATTTCTCGAAAATTATACGAAACTCATATAATGTGAGAAGTATTACATTTTTATAAACTTCTCTAAAATAGATGGAACTAGCATAATATTATCATCTGTATATTTCTCAAAAATATATAAAACTCATATGATGTGATGTATTTTAAATATTGCATTTTCTCAAACATATTAAGCTAGCAAAATATGAAACATTATTGTCTTTGTATTTATCTTGCGTATATATTTAATTCACATAATGTGAATATATATCTATGGTAACTGATTTAGTTCTTTGTTAATTAAAAAAAAAAACTTTGAATGTTAATATGATAATATAATGTGATTTTCATTAGAATTGTGTTCACTTTATGGCTACTATTCGAACGTGTTAATTCAGCAATACAATTACTGGGTTAAAATAATAAAGAGTTCAGTCTCAAATTAATTCAAAATAATGTTTCATTGTGTATGAAATTTCAGAATTATGAAATAAGGGAAATAATATTAATTTTAGAAATAAGGAAAATAATATTAATTTAGAAATTATGAAACAATAAGGATAATAATATTAATTTTAGAAATTATGAAACAATAAGGAGAATAATATTAATTTTAGAAATTATGAAACAATAAGGAAAATAATATTAATTTTAGAAATTATGTAATAATAAGGAGAATAATATTAATTTTAGACATTATGAAATAGGAAAATAATACTAATTCTAGAAATAGGGAAAGTAACATTAATTTTAGAAATTATTAAATATGAAAATAATTGTACTTTTAGGAATTATGAAATAATAATAATAATATTAATTTTTAAAATTATGGAAATAGTTATGGTTATAATTTTTTTTACGTCATGTTGTCATTGACGTGTTAATGTTATGTTATCGCCAATATAATTTATAACTTTCATTTAATAACAAGCTGACGAAGAAGAGGACGAAGAGGAATCTGAAGAGAAACTGCCATCATGCCTGGACTATGTTATGCACTTCTTGACCTTGTTCTGGAAGATAATGTTCGCGTTTGTGCCTCCAACAGGTAGGGAGTTCTACTGTCGTCATATGGCCTCCATCGTCATGATCATCAATGTCATCATCGTCATCATGATTTTTCCAGTGACGTCTGACATCACACAAGGCCTGTTCCTTGCCATATGATGCTGTTCTTTGCGATCTTCTCAAACTTAAAGAAAGTCGATGTCTGCTGTCCTTGCCACTCTTAGTGTCCCTCGAAGACAGCATTTTCTCTTTTTCCTATTGTTTCCTACTTGATGGCTTGCTTTGTGATTCTCTCGTTATATTTTTTTCTGATTACATTGTATACAAATTTTATTATAACATTAAGTAAATATGGGAACAATTGTAAGAAAATTAAAACAAAACCTTACCTGCATGCTGCGCCTGTCTTAGCACACAAGGACGATCCCGGGAAGTACGTACCATCAAATAGATACAGTAGTCAGCAACAAAAATGATACCAAAATAAGAATATCAAAAGCAAGAGGAGCTTTCGTTGCACTGGGAAACATATGGAAATCCAAAGAAATTAGGTTAAATACAAAAATAAACATTTTCAACTCAAATGTTAAGTTGGTTCTATTATATAGCTGTGAAACATGGAGAACATCAAAATTGACAATCATAAAGATACAGACTTTCATTAATGGATGCTTACGCAGAATAAAAGGATAGAAATGGCAGGACAAAATCACTAACATAGAATTATAGAAATATACCAGTCAAATACCAGTGGATAAAGAGATACGTATATACAATATACCCAGTCAATACAATACAGATAGTATTGACTGGGCAAGAACGCACAACATGATGATAGGAAACACCTGGTTTAAGCAACATCCAAGACGTCTGTGGACATGGAAAAGCCCAGGACACAACGTACGTAATCAAATTGATTACATAATGATAAACAATAGATTTAGAAACAGTCTGGTGTGTGTTAACTAGACCAGGGACAGATTGCAATAGTGATCATGAACCAGTTGTGGGAAAGCTTAGAGTACAATTAAAAACAACAAAACGAGCCTCAGTTAACATCAAGTTAAATTTAGATTTATTCAGATCATAGAAGAAGTTGCAAGACAAATATAAAATCACAATTCAGAACCGGTACAATGCATTAGCGAAGATACACAGCATTGATGAGCAGTGGGAAATGCTAAAAGAATCAATGCAACATACATCAAAAGAGTTCATACCACCAGTGAGGACAAATTCAAGAAATAAATGGATGCGAGATGACATTTTGCCGCTAATGGATACAAGAAGAAGAAATAAAGAAAATAAATATGAGTATAAGAGATTAAATAAAGAAATTGTAGTAAAATGCAATGAAGAAAAAGCATGACTAAAAGAGAGATGCAAAGAGATTGAAATGCAACAAAAAGGAGATGCTAAAGCTATATACAAACAAATTGAGGAATTAACAGGAAGAAAAACGCAATCAAAAACTGGATGTTTAAGATCAAAGGAAGGAAAACTGTTGATTGATTAAGAAAACATAAGGGAACGATGGACAGAATACATTAAAGATCTTTATAATGATGAACGAACGGAAGTAAATATAAATGATAATGGAGAAGGACCAGAAATACTCAGAGAAGAAGTGGAAGACGCCTTGCGCAATATGAAAGCAGGCAAAGCTCCTGGACCAGATAATATAACTAAAGCAGAGATTGAAGCCATAGGTAATTTTGGAATAGAATTAATAACAAAAAAATTGAATGATATCTACAACAGCAGCTATATACCAGACAACATGCTCAAATCAATATTCATAGCCCTACCAAAGAAATCGGGTGCGATTGAATGCGATGATCATCGCACAATAAGTCTTATGAGTCATATGACTAAAATATTACTAAGAATCATCATGCGAAGAGTGCGAAACAAAATCAGTCCAGAAATTTGCGATGAACAGTGTGGTTTTGTTAGAGATAAAGGAACAAGCAATGCTATATATATCACAAGATCTTAAGTAGAAAAAGCCATAGAGGTGAAAACAGATATATACCTATGTTTCATAGATTATACCAAGGCATTTGACAAAGTAAAGCACCAAGAAATAATCACAATTTTAGAAAGCATAAATGTAGACAGCAAAGATCTAAGAATAATAAAGAACATGTACTGGCAACAAACAGCAGCCATAAGAACTTGAAACCAATTGGGAATGTTTTAACAAATAAAACAGGGTGTTAGACAAGGTTGTGTGCTGTCACCAGATTTGATTAATATTTATAGTGAGATTATTTTAAGATCCATAAGGGGCATGCCTGGAATAACAATTTGAGGTCATAATAAAAATAATCTAAGGTATGCTGATGATACAGTCTTAATCGCTAAGAGTGAAAATGAGTTACGAGAAATGTTGGACATTATAGTGAAAGAAAGCAAAAATAAAGGACTCAGCCTTAATAGCAAAAAGACAGAGGTAATGGTAACAACAAAGAAAAAGACATCACCTCAGTGCAAAATAAAGACAAATGAACCAATATTAAAACAGGTAAATGAATTTAAATATTTGGGAACTTTGTTAACCTCAGACGGAAGATGTACAAAAGAGGTGAGGTGCAGAATGGCTCAGGCAAAAGCAGCTTTCCAAAAAATGAGGAAGATACTATGCAATCCATTTTTGACAATAGAAACAAGAAAAAGAGTTCTTAAATGTTACATAGAGCCAGTCTTAACATATGGATGCGAATCATGGACAATAGGACAACAGACAAGAAAATCACTGGAGTCTGTAGAAATGTGGTTTTACAGAAGAATGTTTAGAATACCATGGACAGCTAAGAATGACAGCTAAGTAATGAAAATGTTCTGGGAGAGGTCAAAGCAAAAAGAGAGCTAATTTACAATATTAGGAAGAGACAATCATCATTTTTTGTCCATGTAATGAGAAGAGAACAACTGGAATATATTGTAACAACTGGAAAAATTGAGGGACGAAGAGATAGAGGGAAGCAAAGAGAAAAAATACCAGACATTCTTAAGAGAATGGCTTGGCAGAATGTCACAAACATAAATGATAAATAGCTGTCGAGATCGAAAGTTGTGGAGAGACATGATCACCTACGTCAGCAGGCCCGGTACTTGATGATGTTGAAAGAGATACGGCGAAGACGCTGGCGCTGGATAAGACACACTGCGGAAGCCAACTGAGAGTATTACACATACGCCCTTTTTTGGAGTCCCCAGGGGAAAAGACAAAGGGAAGACCAAGGAATTCTTGGAGAAGACAGATAGAAGCAAAGATGAAGATGACTGGGAAGACATGGAATGATCTTAAAAGAATGGCAAAAAACAGAACGACTTGGAAAGTGTTTGTTGAAGACCTATGCTCCACTGGGAGCTGAAAGGTAGAAGAAGATGAAGTCAGCAATAACAGATACTAAGACCAATCTTAGTAAGTTGAGTCTCAAAAGGATAGCGGTTGCAAGGCCACGCCAAACAGAAAATTGTGAAACAAGAGCAAACATATGTATCTGTATACAGGCTTTGAAATCTCATTATCACATATTTTACTATTTCATCTTCGTTTCATCAAATTATCTCACATAATTTACTGATGTGTTTTCTTATATTTACCATTTTTGTCCCATTTTCTGCTATACATTTTTCGTGTTAGTATCATTATTTCACTTTTAAAAGAAATATTAGTACTTTCCTTATCGCTTTCAGTGCGGAAGGTTTTTATCAATTTAGCTATAGAGATTTCAGAGACAAAATTGTTCATGTTTTTAAACATTAATCTACATGTTAATATTTATCTATAACTGAAGATATTATATAGGAATTTTTATATATTTAAACACGGATTTACATTTCACCAATACCAAGATGATACAAGACATAAAAAGAACCATATGGTTTGATGACAGTTTACACTAAACAAATTGAGGGTGACGCACTGTGCGGCTAAACGTACGGAAAGAGATATGTTACATTTATTTATCCCATATTTAAAAGATATTTTTTTTTTGTATTTAACCATGAAATTTGCCATGTTTTACAATTATTTACCATATTTAAGAATGTTCTTCAAATTGTCCTTTATTTTTGCCAGATTACTTCAGTGGTTGGGCATGCTTCTCTGTGTCCATTCTACTGATCGGATTCCTAACAGCAATCATAGGAGATTTGGCTGCTAGTTTCGGATGTACCGTTGGACTTAAGGACTCAGTGACTGCCATCTCTTTCGTGGCCTTAGGCACTAGTGTTCCAGGTAATTTAACACAATAACATTTTATTATATAAATTGTCTTTGGTAATTTAACGCTGTCTAGATTCATTTAATAATAACTGTCATTATAATCATTTTGTTTTCTTTTATTGAATTTGAGAGGCCGCAAATAAACTATTTTTTTTTACGTCGTTAATCATGTATTTTTAAATACAAGAGCAGTGCTAATAATTGATACTTTATGTTGTTTTTTTAATGCGTCTTCTCTTTTAATGCCTCCAAAATGTTAACCTCCCGTGTGTTCCCGGGGATCTCATGAGGAAAGTAAAGAATAGTGACACTGTGACCTTCCAGGCATGTCGTAAGAGGCGACTAAGGAGATTGATCGATGGCTCGATACGCTGTCATTGTAAAAAGTATTGTTATGGAAACAGCCATAGATTTTAGAGCAGTGATCTCTGCAATATGTGCCATTTTGGCATGCAAGGTTTCTGTTTTTGAGATTGTGGTTCTGCCCTATGTGCCGTCTTCGGCTCGAAAGGACAATAGATAGATAGATAGAAAATGTTAACACATATTGTCTTTGCTCATTTAACGCGTTAAGCGCTTGAAATATTCAACTATTTGACAATTTCTGAGCTGGGGAAATCTTCAAATAAAATCACAAGTTAGTATGAGGAAGCAAGGAGCGGAGAAAGATCATGCCAACATAGCAAGTATAGGAAATTCTATAGACAGGGCTTCGTAGCAGGAGTTATTTGCGGGTCATTATCATTGCACTCCGAACACGCCCATAGGTGCTCAGATCCAAAGCATCCAAAACGGGAGGTAATCTTACAAGAAGACTGGAACCACAAAGCTATTTTAACACCTTTAGTACCTAAATGAAATGTGGATTTATAGAAAAACATTGGAAGAATTGTATGGGAAGAAAAGAAAACAAATGATGAAGTCTTAAAACAACTAATATTGAAAAGAGAACGACTAAACACAATTCAAACAAAACAAATGAGATTTTAATGGCGTGTTAAAAGGCACAAAAGTAATCTTGGAAGGAAAAATACAAGGTAAAATAAGCAGAGGCAGACAAAGACTAACATGGACGAGTAACATTAAAAGGTGGACAAATTAGCCTATGACAACCTGCACCATCAAAGCAAGAGACAGAGCGGAATGGCGCTTCATGGCAACCAACCTTCGATACAGAGACGGCACTCAATGATGATCCTAAACGTCTATGCCACGTGACATATTCTAACGACCAATGAAGGTGAAATGTTTAGCCAGGTCATGATATTAGAAAGTTAAGGCTCACGTGTAACTAATGTTCTCCCTCGCTGTTATTTCTTTCTTTCTCTCACTGAACCTGGTCATGATATTAGAAAGTTAAGGCTCCCGTGTAACTAATGTTCTCCCTCGCTGTTATTTCTTTCTCTCTCTCACTGAACCTGGTCATGATATTAGAAAGTTAAGGCTCCCGTGTAACTAATATTCTCCCTCGCTGTTATTTCTTTCTCTCTCTCAGTGAACCTGGTCATAATATTAGAAAGTTAAGGCTCCCGTGTAACTAATGTTCTCCCTCGCTGTTATTTCTTTCTCTCTCTCACTGAACCTGGTCATGATATTAGAAAGTTAAGGCTCCCGTGTAACTAATGTTCTCCCTCGCTGTTATTTCTTTCTCTCTCTCACTGAACCTGGTCATAATATTAGAAAGTTAAGGCTCCCGTGTAACTAATGTTCTCCCTCGCTGTTATTTCTTTCTTTCTCTCACTGAACCTGGTCATGATATTAGAAAGTTAAGGCTCCCGTGTAACTAATGTTCTCCCTCGCTGTTATTTCTTTCTCTCTCTCATTGAACCTGGTCATGATATTAGAAAGTTAAGGCTCCCGTGTAACAAATGTTCTCCCTCGCTGTTATTTCTTTCTCTCTCTCACTGAACCTGGTCATGATATTAGAAAGTTAAGGCTCACGTGTAACTAATGTTCTCCCTCGCTGTTATTTCTTTCTCTCTCTCACTGAACCTGGTCATGATATTAGAAAGTTAAGGCTCACGTGTAACTAATGTTCTCCCTCTCTGTTATTTCTTTCTTTCTCTCACTGAACCTGGTCATGATATTAGAAAGTTAAGGCTCACGTGTAACTAATGTTCTCCCTCTCTGTTATTTCTTTCTTTCTCTCACTGAACCAGGTCATGATATTAGAAAGTTTAGGCTCCCGTGTAACAAATGTTCTCCCTCGCTGTTATTTCTTTCTTTCTCTCACTGAACCTGGTCATGATATTAGAAAGTTAAGGCTCCCGTGTAACTAATGTTCTCCCTTGCTGTTATTTATTTCTCTCTCTCACTGAACCATGTCATGATATTAGAATGTTAAGGCTCCCGTGTAACTAATGTCCTCACTCGCTGTTATTTCTTTCTCTCTCTCACTGAACCATGTCATGATATTAGAATGTTAAGGCTCCCGTGTAACTAATGTTCTCCCTCTCTGTTATTTCTTTCTCTCTCTCATTGAACCTGGTCATGATATTAGAAAGTTAAGGCTCCCGTGTAACTAATGTTCTCCCTCTCTGTTATTTCTTTCTCTCTCTCAGTGAACCTGGTCATCTACTTCGGCTGCATGGACTGGAGAGCGTCCCTTTGCAAATCTAACATAACAGCATTATCGTTAATCTGACGCCTAGAGACAACGCTAATAACAATCTCTAAATAATTCGCTTCTTTCTAACATGCTCCAAAAATCTCATTTGTCTTGTTTGAATTCTATTTAGTAAGTTCTCTTTTCATTTTTAGTTGTTTTAAGACTTCATCGTTTGTTTCTTTTCTTTCCACCCAATTCTACCTATTCTTCTATATATCCACATTTCAAAGGCTTCAATTTTCTGTTCTTTTTTTTTTGTGTTCATGTTCATGTTTCTGCACCATACAGGAATGTTTAGAAGATGTAACATTTTGCTATTCTTAGTTTTAGCCCTGGTGTTATTTGTTTTGATGTTAGTATATTTTTCAAGGCATTAAAATTACTTTTTGCCGTACCTATTATTTTATTTATTTCAGTTGTACATTTTCCATCGCTGGTTATAGTATGTCCCAGGTAGTTGTAGCTCTGAACTGTCTCCAGATGTATTCCTTCAACTTTGATATTTATTTGTAGGTCTTGATAATTTTCTTTCCTTATCTCTCTATCTCTCTCTCTCTCTCTCTCTCTCTCTCTCTCTCTCTCTCTCGCTCTCTGCGATTAAGACTCAATCAGAGAAGAATTCCAGACTCTCTCATGAAGTCATCTGTCTGTTTAAGTGATTCGATTGCCCCATATAGTTTCTCTTCCAGGGAGGTGGGTGTGGACCTCATTGCTCTTCTCAGGTCTGTGTACTGGGGCAATCCTGTAGGACATGTTTTGTTGTCATTTTGTCTAGTGTTTCTTTCCTTATGATCATAGTTTTAGTCTTTTTTTATATTTATATCTAATCCATATTTTTTGCTTGTCATGTTTATTTCATTAAGTAATTGTTGTAGATCTTTAGGATTTTCTGCTAGTAATACAGTATCATCAGCATATCTTTGGTTATTGATTATCTCTCCATTAATGTTTAGGCCTGACATCTCTGAGATGTTTTTAAAGATTTGCTCAGTGTATAGATTGAACAACCTTGGTGACAGGATGCATCCTTGTCTTACTCCTCTTTTTATGTCCATGGGTGTAGAGTTCTCTTTGTTACATTTTATTTTTATATATTATGTTATTAAAACTGAAACTAAAAACATTATATATATAGGGAGCCGCGATAGCTCAGTGGTTAGTGAACTGGACTACCACGGACAAGGGGTAGGGTTCGATCCCAACCGACGGCTTCCGGGTTCACCCAGCCTTAAATGGGTACCGGATTTTTTCTGGGAAAGTAAAGCGGCACGGGCGTAATACTGACCAGATTACCCCAAAAAATCATGTGCTGAATGTCTGTAAAATATAGGGTCACTAGCACCATATTTCCCTATACGCCACTTAGCGTGACGGGGGTACTTTACTTTACTTTTACTTATATATATATATATATATATATATATATATATATATATATATATATATATATATATATATTATCCGAGCTATCTGCAAAGAGTAAACATGAAAAAAATAGATAGTCATTTTTTTTTCATGCCAGGACATGAGCCTCAAGAAGAAAACATGGTCGGAAGAGGGTCACGGTAGAATAAAGGTTGAGAAACACTGGTCTAGAACAAGACATCTCTCCTGCTAGTGAATTCTGGACAATCGGAAAACGGTGAAGACAATCTTTGAAGGCAACAAAGTTATGTTTTAACAAATGCATTCCAGATACAAATGAAGAAAACAAATAATAACGGAACTATTTTATTAGAGATCAAGTCACAAATAAATCGTTTTACAAATATTATGAGTAAATGATCATTACCCATCAGCCGTGTAATGAGAAAGAAACAGCTCCCACATATGATGACAACGGATAACATTTTAGATGAAGAGATACAAAAAGGAAAAGATACATATTTAAGAGATCGGCGAGGCAGGAAGTATAAAGTTAAACTATCTATCTATTATCCTTTCGATCCGAAAGCAGGACATGTGGCAGAAATTCTAGACTTTCCATGTCCAGACGAACTTTGTTATTAAACTTCAGACCTTACACATGACCTAACATGTATCTCGCCAGACCGCCTGGTTCTGGGCGAGATCCTCGATAATAAAAAGTAAAGTACCCCCGTCACGCCAAGTGGCGTATCGGGAATATGGTGTTAGTGACCATAAATTTTACAGACCTTCGGCACATGATTTTTGGGGTAATTTGCTTGGTATTACGCCCATGCCGCTTAACTTTCCCAGAAAAAAATCCGGTACCCATTAAAGGCTGGGTGAACCCGGAGGCCGTCGGTTGGGATCGAACCCTACCCCTTGTCCTTTGTAGTCCAGTTCACTAACCACTGAGCTCTCGCGGCTCCCGAGATCCTCGATAACCTCGGTAAAAGATCTAATGCCTTCTGTTGTTGCCTCTCGCATCAGTGTTTTTTTTTTTATATTTCTCTACTTTGGCTTCTTTTTCTTTTACTCTCTGGTTACCATTTGACGCCTTACTTTGAGATGATCTTGCTGTCCCTTCTCATCACATGGCCAACATATGTCCACCTTATTCTCTTGATTACAGATGATATTTTGGGATGCGTTGGAACTTGTGTATAGAAAATATGATGTTATAGGTCACATTATTTTGTGTTGATCAACGGTACATTTTATGAATATGGTCAGTGACACGCTAGGCCGTCCTACCTTTCCAGAAAAGTCCTGCACAAAAAGGCTGGATGAATCTAGGAGCCGTTGATCGAGTTCAAAATAAATCTCTTGGGCCATGGAAAAGGTAATGGCTACTTCAAAGCCATAAAGGCCCTTTGCATAATTGTCTTCGCCCATACTGATATTTGTAGTTCGTGATATTTTGATGTCCTCCCTCTCCACCCCCCCCCCCCCCCGCCCCGCCAGATGAAGACTTCACAGCCGAAACGTTATTTTTTCATCATCATGTGCCATACCGGTTGTTTAGTGATCATGTCCTTCCACAATCTTCTATCCGCCGTGCAAATTATCAATTATATTGTTGACTGTTTTCCATGCCATGACACCAATCCATCTAGTATTTTCTCTCTTTGTCGTCCAGGATCTCTCTTTCCCTGTATTTGCCAGTTGTAACCAAATGTTCCAACTTTCCTCTTCTAATGATGTGCCCGAAAAATGTTGATTGTTTCTTTCTGACGTTTTTTTTTTTTAATGAGCTCCCTTTTTGTGTTGGCCTCATTAGTTTTTTTTTTTTTTTGAGCTGTTCAGGGAACTCTCAACATTCTTCTGAGAAATCCCAGCTCGTGGCATCTAATCGTCTTTTCGTTTGTTTTGTCCATGATTCGCCTCAGTAAGTCAGAGTTGACTCTTTTTAGCCCCGATGAATTCTCTTTCTCACTTCTTTTGACATAGATCTGTTGCATTATATGTTTTTCATTTCTGACATGCTATTTTAGCCTGAGCTATTTAGCTTTTTTTTTTATTTTTGTGGTGCATCTTCCGTCTGATGTTATTATTGTGCCCAAGTATTTGACCCCGTGTGTTACCGTGGTCTAATTATGAGGGAGGTAAAGAATAGTGACACTGTGACCTTCCAGGCATGTCGAAAGAGGCGACTAAGGAGGTTGATCGATGGCTTGACAAGCTGTCATTGTAAAAAGTATTGTTATGGAAACAGCGCCATCGATTTTAGAGCAGTGATCTCTGCAATATGTGCCATTTTGGCACGCAAGGTTTCTGTTTTTGAGATTGTGGTTCTGCCCTATGTGCTGTCTTCGGCTCGAAAGGTCAATAGATATATAGATAGAAGTATTTGACGCATTGCACTTGTTTCAGATTTGTCCTGTTTATTTTTATGCTGCATAATGGTGATGATTGTGTTCTTCGATATGACCATTACTTCTGTTTTCTTACCATTGTTTAGTCATGGCATATATCCGTACAACTGTAACATATAATTCAACAACTGTATTTTTTACCTTTCTCCGCAGACACATTTGCCAGCAAAGTAGCCGCAATGAACGACCGTTACGCCGACTCATCCATCGGAAACGTGACAGGCAGCAACGCCGTCAACGTGTTTCTTGGAATAGGTATTGCCTGGACAATCGCTGCCATCTACCACGCCTTTCACGGGAAAGAATTCCTGGTTCCCCCTGGCGAACTGGCAATGTCAGTCACAGTCTATTGTATCATGGCGCTATTTGCCATCGCTATTGTTTTGGCACGTCGACATCCTAAAGTTGGAGGGGAGCTTGGTGGACCAGATATTTATAAATATCCAACAGTCATTATTTTAACCACGTTTTGGATTATCTATTTACTCATTTCTTCATTTGTATCCTATTGTTATATTCCAGGATTTTAACATGAAAAAATGCAATAATTATTTTAAACATTTAATTTATAAAAGAACCTGGTGAGTGATATTAGCACCTTTGTGCTTGTTAATTGTTGCTGTAGTAACTGGATAAAAGTATGGCGCAGTGACCAATCACTAATTAATTAGTAGTAATTAGTAGTGGTAAATTAATGGTTCTTGGGCAATTATTATTTGGTACGCCACTGCCTCTCGTGGTTACTTAAGCTCAATCTTGTTGTCATCTGGTTACGTCATCTAATTCCCTAATCAACCATAGTTCCTTAAGCTACACCATCTTGACTCATTACATTACATCTTTACACCAGCTTAGTCACACAAACAAAATTATCTACAGCGTCTTGTGTCTATCCATACCTGAATTTTTAACACCATTTTGAATTTATAAACTAGCTCTCTACACTGGGTCTATACCAACTTAGTCCCATAAACTAAATGACTACATCAACTTGGTTCCATAAACTAAATGACTACATCAACTTGGTTCCATAACTAAATAACTACATCAACTTGGTTCCATAAACTAAATAACTACACCAACTTGGTTCCATAAACTAAATAACTACATCAACTTGGTTCCATAAATTTAATGACTGCATCAACTTGGTTCCATAAACTAAATAACTACATCCACTTGGTTCCATAAACTTAATGACTGCATCAACTTGGTTCCATAAACTAAATGACTGCATCAACTTGGTTCCATAAACTAAATAACTACATCAACTTGGTTCCATAAACTAAATAACTACATCAACTTGGTTCCATAAACTAAATAACTACATCAACTTGGTTCCATAAACTTAATGACTGCATCAACTTGGTTCCATAAACTAAATAACTACATCAACTTGGTTCCATAAACGAAATAACTACATCAACTTGGTTCCATAAACTTAATGACTACATCAACTTGGTTCCATAAACTAAATAACTACATCAACTTGGTTCCATAAACTAAATAACTACATCAACTTGGTTCCATAAATTAAATAACTACATAACACTGGTCCCCTAAACCAAATAACTACAACACATTGCTTATAGAAACTAAATAATTCCACCATTTTGGTTCCCTAAACTAAATAACTACAACACAATGGATATAAACTAAACCGTTACACCAACTTATTTCCATAAAATAAACTTTTACACCAAGTTGGTTCCATAAAATAACTTTTACACCAAGTTGGTTCCATAAAATAAACTTTTACACCAAGTTGGTTCCATAAACTAAACTGTTACACTAAGTTGGTTCCATAAAATAAACTTTTACAAGTTGGTTCCATAAACTAAACTGTTACACTAAGTTGGTTCCATAAACTAAATCTCTACACCATCTAGAGGTGATAAAATACACTCTACAACTACCGTCTTTAACTAAATTTTCACACCATCTTTGTAACATTAAATAACTCTCTGCACCAGTGTAATTCTGTAAATTAAATCTCTGCACCATCTTGGTTCCATAAACTAAATCTGTACACACACTTGGTTCCATAAACTAAATCTGTACACACACTTGGTTCCATAAACTAAATCTGTACACACACTTGGTTCCATAAACTAAATCTGTACACATACTTGGTTCCATAAACTAAATCTGTACACATACTTGGTTCCAGAAACTAAATCTGTACACACACTTGGTTCCAGAAACTAAATCTGTACACATACTTGGTTCCATAAACTAAATCTGTACACATACTTGGTTCCATAAACTAAATCTGTACACATACTTGGTTCCATAAACTAAATCTGTACACACACTTGGTTCCATAAACTAAATCTGTACACATACTTGGTTCCAGAAACTAAATCTGTACACATACTTGGTTCCATAAACTAAATCTGTACACATACTTGGTTCCAGAAACTAAATCTGTACACATACTTGGTTCCATAAACTAAATCTGTACACATACTTGGTTCCATAAACTAAATTTAATACCATCTCAGTTCCAAATACTAAATTTTAACACATTTAAAAAAAAAAAAAAAAATCTCTAAAATTAGTTCTTAGAACTTCTTAGTTCCAACACTAAATTTTCACGCTTCCTTAGTTCCATAAACTAAATCTTTATACCATCTTGGTTCCGGAAAGTAAAACTTTCAACCATTGTGGTTCGGTAAACTACAACTTTACAACTTCATTCCATAAATACACACACTCTCTCTCTCTCTCTCTCTCTCTCTCTCTCTCTCTCACTCTCTCTCTCTCTCTCTCTCTCTCTTGCTTCAATAATCATACATTGTTCTGTAAATTAATTTACACTGTCGTTTTCTTCATTGAACTGATCAATGATGTCTCATTGTTCACAAAACTAATCCACACAATCTTTTCTTTAGTAAAATTATCCACTCCTTTACTTCGTTTTGTTAAACTTTTCACCCCTGTTCCTTCATTTAGTCATCAGTTCACCAATGTTCCTTCATTTAGTCAACCTTTCACCACTGTTCCTTCATTTAGTCAAGCTTTCACCACTGTTCCTTCATTTAGTCAACCTTTCACCACTGTTCCTTCATTTAGTCAAACTTTCACCACTGTTCCTTCATTTAGTCAACCTTTCACCACTGTTCCTTCATTTAGTCAAACTTTCACCACTGTTCCTTCATTTAGTCAACCTTTCACCGATGTTCCTTCATTTAGGAAACCTTTCACCACTGTTCCTTCATTTAGGAAACCTTTCACTGCTGTTCCTTCATTTAGGTAACCTTTCACCGCTGTTCCTTCATTTAGGAAACCTTTCACCACTGTTCCTTCATTTAGGAAACCTTTCACCACTGTTCCTTCATTTAGGAAACCTTTCACTGCTGTTCCTTCATTTAGGTAACCTTTCACCGCTGTTCCTTCATTTAGTCAAACTTTCACCGCTGTTCCTTCATTTAGTCAAACTTTCACCTCTGTTCCTTCATTTAGTCAACCTTTCACCACTGTTCCTTCATTTAGTCAACCTTTCACCATTGTTCCTTCATTTAGTCAGCCTTTCACCTCTGTTCCTTCATTTAGTCAACCTTTCACCACTGTTCCTTCGTTTCTTAAACTTTTCTGTGCTGTCTCTTCTTTCCAAAAGTGCTTGAAAGTCATATTTCGGAAACATACATTTGTTAACTACTGGACTCTCATATTGTCGGTTTGACAGGACTTGCGGCACATTAATGCTCTCATATCATATTTATTACATTAGCTGCTACAATTCATTGATTGATTTCTCACTATTAGCACCAGAGACAGAAAACCAAAATTGACAGAGACCACACTCTACGTCCACGGTGTGGCTCATGGATACTGGCTACTACTTTGTTCGAATGAGAAAAGAAAGAAATTATAACCCAGACTAATATATTTTCTTAATTACCATGATAACGTCGGATTTTCCATAATGAAAGAGGCAAACAATCCTAGGTTTACTGTAAATTGGTACTTAACGTTATTAAAACCCTTGACATGACGATTGATGACTACATGATCATTGTATTGATAATTATACAGTCGAAAAACTTAGAAACCATCTGGAGCTAAATGATTATTGAGTACTGTAGTATTTGATCAAGAATGACATCAATATTTTCTCGTTATAATTAGTGCTCGTATAGTCGGTGGTTTGTATGATTATAATTGAACTTATTGATTCTAAACACACCAAGCTGGTGTTTTCAACTAATCTGTTTGGTAGTTCTAGCCAAACCTGTTTATAGTTTCAGCGAATGTAATTTTGCGGTTCTTTTAAAGAAAATTGATTTGACGAAATATTTTGGTTGTTTCATTGAACTCAAAATATGTTATTTTTAGTCGAATCTTGTTTATCGTTAAAGAAATTCTATTTTTTTTATTTTAAGAGAGTTGATTAATATTTTGAACAAATTTTTCTTAAATAGTTTTTTAAAAAACACTTTTGACAATTTTCAGCGATTCCCACTGTTATTTATTTCAAAAGTAATTGATGGTTTTAACAAAAATAATTGATGTTTTTAAAATACCTTTTTTTTAATTAGTTCTACTGATTGCTATTGATGTTTTTAACTATTCACATACTTTTAGCTTCATAATACTACATCAGGTCCATAAAATAATTTGTATATATGCTTTTTTTTTCTTGTTTGATTACTAAGCAATGATAATATGCCAGTTTGGTCCATTAATTAAATCAATATTTGACATTGTTTTTATTATTTACAAGTATTGCATAGTTAAGTGTATTCATGCATGAACACAGTTTCTTGTTTGTTAATCTGAATTTTTTAAAGATATAAATTTATATGATTGTAATTTGTTAACTCAGGATGCATTCGGTCATTTTTGTTCATTTTATTCACTTTAATGCATTTTTATTTTAATATTCCATACTTGCAACTAATTTAACCTTGTGACTTACAATTTTATGAAAACGTCAAATTAGTGTTTGCAAATTATATTATTGCAATATATGGTTAATTATTAACCTTACAAACATGTGAACTATGTTTTTTTGTCTTTTCGTGTTTAATTCTTTGTTACCGTATAGCTTGATGTGATGGCATGGAAAACAGTCAACAACAGAACTGATACGATGCACGGTAGATAAAAGATTGGGAAGGACATGATCACCAACGCTAACCGGCAGGGCACATGATGATGATTATTTGTTGGTGTTGGACAGCGGTTCCCAAAGTCTGTCCCGCAGCTACCAGGAACGCTGCTAGATGTAGGCAAGGACGCTTTGTCAAGGATATTGTCTCGTGTATACAAGGATATTGTCTCGTGTCTACAATGATATTGTCTCGTGTCTACAACATTTGTGTCGCTGAGTCTAGAAGTTGGAGCAGATTGCATTACTTTTGTTTCCGACTGTATACGATATGGACTTTGCTTTCAGATTTAATTTCAATAATTTTGTTAAATTATTTTTAGTTATACATGGGATAAGATAGACAATTCTCTGTACATAGCTTCCTTCATGCCATTTTTGATATAAGCAATGTGCATTTCAGTAGTGCGCGTGGCCGTGCGGCTAAAAAAGTCTATCGCTGGCTGAAAAGCGGTGTTCGAAACCCGCGGTAGAGAGAAAGGACTTTTACTATTTGGGAGGGGGGAATTAAAATTCTGAGTCTCACACATCGTGGCGACTGCTTTGACAAAGCGGCATACCTCTGATTCTATCGTGAGTCCCAAGTGTGCTAATTAGTGGTGCCCCAACGACCCCGGGTTGGTAAAGTCTGTTAGTGGTGCCCCTACGACCCCCGGGTTGACGAAGTCTGTTAGTGGTGCCCCTACGACCCCGGGTTGGTAACGTCTGTTAGTGTGCCCCAACGACCCCTGGGTTGATGAAGTCTGTTAGTGGTGCCCCAACGACCCCTGGGTTGATGAAGTCTGTTAGTGGTGCCCCAACGACCCTGGGTTGATGAAGTCTGTTAGTGGTGCCCCAACGACCCTGGGTTGATGAAGTCTGTTAGTGATGCCCCAACGACCCCCGGATTGATGAAGTCTATTAGTGTTAAAATCCTGAGTCTCACACGTCGTGACGACTGCTTGACCAAGCGGCCTTTATCCCTCTGATTCTATCGTGAGCACCCCGACATACACCAGCAATGGTAATATGTGTCGTAAAGATAGTTTTTAATGGTAATTTTAATTAACCCATCCCAAAATAATTATTTGAGCATAGGGATTATTTTATTAGCACCCAGAATTTTCGGATAGCCGGCATCTTTGAGCCCCGACGCATCTAGAATGTGTCGATTTTGATCAAATTATGCCTGCTGTCCTCAACAGACCAATTGCAGCATATTTAAAAGTACTACATTATTTTGTTAAAACTGTATTCTCGAACAATCATGTCGATGCTCAGAAGTCGAAGGCTAAGATGGCTGGGGCATGTCCAACGGATGGAAGAAAAACGCATTCCAAGGCAAAAACTATATGGTGAGCTAAAACACGGAAAAAGACAAATCGGCAGACCTAAACTACGATATAGAGATATCTGCAAATCATCTCTGAAAGACTTCTCCATCTGTGAAAACGACTGACAACATCTGGCATGTGATCGCACATCATGGAGAGCATGTATAAGGAACGGTATAACAACATTTGAGACTGTGCTAAGACAGGACTTAGAAGAGCATGAAAAAGGATGGTAAACCCTGTGGATCAGCGAGCCTGACCTGTTCATTATGTGACCGTGTGTGTTTGTCAAACATTGGTAGAATTAGCCACGAGAGAAGCTGTTCGGCAAAAACAAAACCTCAAAAAAATACGCAATAGCCTCCACTAGACCGTCTGACAAGACGAAAAGGGCCATATATGTATATTCTTGAACAATCATAAATAGTGTATGATCATTACTGTCTGCTCAAACGATTAGAAGTAGACACGTTAGGTTTTTTTAGGTAGGTGTCTGTTTGGCCACCTGCTTTTATTTATTTGTTATTCTTCACTCTGAAGATCCAACTCAAGCAAGAAGCAGATTCATAGAAATAAGAGAAATACTGCGAAAGAAAGAAAAAATTCCTAAGGGCTCTGTAAAATCCATAGTCAACTATGACTGACGGATGACAGTGATTATTCTTTTTAATGTGGTATGGTAACAGGTTTACGTAGGTGAGGAACAAAATAAAAGTCGAACAACGTTTCGGCTAAGAAGTCCTTCAGCTGTTACAATAAACAACACAACATTTATACATGGCAATAATATGCTACATTTTCAAGAAAGGTAAAAGAAATAAAGTCACTTCCCTACGTCCAGAGCTTGGCCAGGTACTGGCTGAACTAAAGCTGATAGGCGGGCTGACCAGGCAAGGTGTGAAATAAATGGGAAGGGTTCTAAATATATGGGGAGGTATGTACAAGATCCATATAAAACTGTGTATATCTTACTATGAGTGTTGCTCATCGAACAGATGTTGCCTTTGATGTAACAAAAAATATTTCAACAAGTTTGTGACTAATCTTTACAGCAAGCAACAATAACGCAACTTGAAACCATGGTCGTTTATCTAGATCACCGGTCTAGGAAAGACCATTCTGCAAGGAAATTTGAAAGGGATAGATGGAGAGGTAAAAAGAGAAAGTGATTGAAAGATAACACAAAATATTTACAGGCCTCGATTTGTCAGTGTTCCTAAGAATGACTGAAGATACAGAGAAATGGAGATGTTGGTAAAGTCTGTTAGCGGTGCCCCAACGACCCCGGGTGGATGAAGTCTGTTAGTGGAGCCCCAACGACCCCCGAGTTGATGAAGTCTGTTAGTGGAGCCCCAACGACCCCCGAGTTGATGAAGTCTGTTAGTGGTGCCTCAACGACCCCGGGTTGGTAAAGTTTGTTAGTGGTGCCTCAACGACCCCCGGGTTGGTAAAGTTTGTTAGTGGTGCCTCAACGACCCCCGGGTTGGTAAAGTTTGTTAGTGGTGCCTCAACGACCCCCGGGTTGGTAAAGTTTGTTAGTGGTGCCTCAACGACCCCCGGGTTGGTAAAGTTTGTTAGTGGTGCCTCAACGACCCCCGGGTTGGTAAAGTTTGTTAGTGGTGCCTCAACGACCCCCGGGTTGGTAAAGTTTGTTAGTGGTGCCTCAACGACCCCCGGGTTGGTAAAGTTTGTTAGTGGTGCCTCAACGACCCCCGGGTTGGTAAAGTTTGTTAGTGGAGCCCCAACGACCCCGAGTTGATGAAGTCTGTTAGTGGAGCCCCAACGACCCCCGAGTTGATGAAGTCTGTTAGTGGAGCCCCAACGACCCCGAGTTGATGAAGTCTGTTAGTGGAGCCCCAACGACCCCCGAGTTGATTAAGTCTGTTAGTGGAGCCCCAACGACCCCCGAGTTGATGAAGTCTGTTAGTGGTGCCCCAATGACCCCCGGGTTGGTAAAGTTTGTTAGTGGTGCCCCAACGACCCCCGGGTTGGTGAAATCTTTAGTAGTGCCCCAACAAACCCCAGTTTGATGAAGTCTGTCAGTGGTGCCCCAACAACCCCCGAGTTGATGAAGTCTGTTAGTGGTGCCCCAATGACCCCCGGGTTGGTAAAGTTTGTTAGTGGTGCCCCAACGACCCCCGGGTTGGTGAAGTCTATCAGTGGTGCCCCAACGACCCCCGGGTTGGTGAAGTCTATCAGTGGTGCCCCAACGACCCCCGGGTTGGTGAAGTCTATCAGTGGTGCCCCAATGACCCCCGGGTTGGTGAAATCTTTTAGTAGTGCCCCAACAAACCCCGGTTTGATGAAATCTGTCAGTGGTGCCCCAACAACCCCCGGGTTGGTGAAGTCTGTCAGTGGTGCCCCAGCAACCTCCAGGTTGGTTAAATCTATCAGTGGTGCCCCAACAACCCCCGGGTTGATGATGTCTATCAGTGGTGCCCCAACGACCCCCGGGTTGGTGAAGTCTATCAGTGGTGCCCCAACAACCCCCGGGTTGGTGAAGTCTATCAGTGGTGCCCCAACAATCCCCGGGTTGGTGAAGTCTATCAGTGGTGCCCCAATGACCCCCGGGTTGGTGAAGTCTATCAGTGGTGCCCCAACGACCCCCGGGTTGGTGAAGTCTATCAGTGGTGCCCCAACGACCCCCGTGGTAATGGCACGAAGAAGGAGATTAAACTTCCAAGATTGCCCTGTATGATTGAGGGCTTTCGCTATGCTATGCATGATTGTTGAATATTTTACCTATCTACTTTTATTGTCATTGTTTTTAGTGTGAGAACTTCCTACTGGTTCAACTCAAATCATTATTGTTTCTAATTCTGCATTGACACGTTGGACAACTAAAATAACCTGACCGATAATTGTTAATTCCATACTTATTACATTTATGCTGTTTGTTATTTTTCTTTACAACATGATATGTGTTTTTTATTTGTTAAATAATGCACGTGGTTAAATAAATACTTTTTTTTTCGTTTTTATATGAACAAATCACAACGTCACGAAGAGTTGTGGTTAGTGGACACACAGTGACGTCATTAAAAATTGTTGAAAGAAGTAAATAGAGAATTTATTTATTTAACTCTTTCCGCACGTTTCACTCTCAATTTGATTAGTGTTAACAGCCATCAAACCATATTCTTTTTACAGGTCTTGTATCATCTTGGTATGGGTGAAGTATAATATCTTGTTCAGTTATCTAAAACTTAATAAATAATAATACTATGTTATATGTTAGATAAATATAAATACGTAGATTGATTCTTAAAACCATTAAAAAATTGTGTCTCTGAAATTTCTCCGGTGCATTGATAAAAAGCTTCCGTATGGAAAGAGTCGAAAGAAAACACAAACAATCAAAAAATCAAAATAGTTTTGACATTAAAAGCAGTTGATTAGCTACTTTTAAAAAAAAAAAAAACATTACAACTAAAACAATTGTATCAAAACAAAATGGTTACCATTCTGTGGACAAGCAGAACCTTGCAAATATTATAGAGAACAAGCAAGACGAAGATTTCGATATGAAGAGAGGAATAACATACACACAATGACGTCACTCCACTACAACATATTTTGCTAACTGAAACTTGAAAGACCAAGAAATAAATAATTAAATTCTAAACAAACTGTCCTTCAAAAGCATTAAACAAAAAACAAACAAAAAAGCGTGTCACTTCATGTTCAGTTTGTACTCGACGTCTTGAGATTGAGTCTTGTATATTTTTTAATTTGACCACATGTAGGTATGTTCATGTTTGTATATATTTAATCAGATATACTTAACTAACAACTATTCTGTTTTATTATGCATGCATATAGTTTTCTTCCCTGCCTGTATGATGGATGGTCTACATAATGTAACTGGAAGTCTCAGCTGGGCTGGGTGAGTCTACCTAGGAAATAGACTGTTGACTATCAGAGAATAGATCGATTATTGAATAGAATTGATGTAGTTTATTCATAGTATGTAGCTACATTGCTTATATTGGACTGAAATTAGTCAACAGTGTGAACAGGATACTTCTACTGTAGATTGATTAAAATGATCAGGTTGTTTCCATTCAGTAAAAGTTGTTCAACAGTGTGAACAGGATAATTCTACTGTTAATTGATTAAATGATCAGATTGTTTACAGTCAGTAAAAGTTGTTCAACAGTGTGAACAAATTGTGTACGTGTTTATTATATGATGCTGGTTGTTACATGTGGCTAGGTCATTCACAATCAGTTCACATTGTTAAGATATGTGAACAAAATAAGTTGTAGAATATGTGCCGCTGGCTGCCATATGTGGCTGTGTTGTTCACATTGAGCTGAAATTATGTTTCACTGTGAACAGATTGTTGACATTGTATGTTACTGGTCGCCACAAGTACCTGGATTGTTCACATTGAGCTGAAATTATGTTCCACTGTGAACAGATTGTTGACAAAATATGTTACTGCTCGCCACAAGTACCTGGATTGTTCACATTGAGCTGAAATTGTTCACCACTATGAACGGATTGTTGACAATATATGTTACTAGTTACCACAAGTACTTGTATTGTTCACATTGAGCTGAAATTGTTCACCACTGTGAACGGATTGTTGACAATGTATGTTAATGGTAGCCACAAGTAGTTGGATTGTTCACATTAAGTTGAAATTGTTCACCACTGTGAACTGATTGTTGACAAAATATGTTACTAGTCGCCATTTATGGCGTGGCTGGATTGCACATCACATTGTAAGCAAATAAAAGACTAGCCACATGAAGATAGATTCATACTAGATAAGAGTACGTTTGTTCTTAAACTTCTCGCAAACCGCAAATACTATAGCTATTTGTAGGTACATAATAATTTCTTCATACTTGTAGACGCTTTTTTTTTACTCTAATGGGTAATTCACCAAAAGAACATGTTGACTGTTCTTGTTGTTGTTGTTTTTTTTAATGAAAAGCATTTCCCACATTTAACAAAAGTTTAGCATGACGGTTGAGTGTTCATTCACAGCAATCTATAGTTTTACTAAGGCCTGCGAGCTGAATGGAAAATCCAGAAAATATGCAAAGTTTTTGACGTCTTCAACTATGCGATCCATAGACAGCTAACGCAGTTTTATCCACAGTCCCCCCTGCTTCATTCATTGAATGCCGTCTCCACATGGAAGGTTGGGCTACCATGGACCACCGTTTTAATTTGTCTCTTGTCTTGATGGTACATGTTGTCATAGGTTCACCAGTCCACTAATTGATGTTATCTGTTAACTTTAGTTGTGGTCTACCTTTGCCTAATCTACTTTGTACTTTCCTTTCCACTGTGACTTTTAGAAAGGTATTATGTCTCTTCACATGTGCAAACAATTTCAGTTGTCTTTTTTTAATTGTGTTAAGTAGTTCTTTCTTTATCATGTCAGCTAATCCAAAACTGTCTTTGTTGTCTTCATTCCCTTCCATTCAATTCTCCTCATTTTTCTGCACATTCATATTTCAAAGGCTTCAATTTTGTACTCTGTTTTCCTATTTAATGTCCATGTTTCTGCACTATACAGGAAGGTTGAGTAAATATAGCATTTTGCAATTCATATTTTCAGTTCTGATGTTATTTATTTTGATATTTTGCCCCTGTTTGCAAAGTTGAAAATGAGACAAACATTAGATGATCCTTTCTTCCTGCGGGCCTTTATAAACTATAGATGGATGTGGTTCGTCTCATTGCAAGCATTTCGTGTGCCAGAGTTGAGCTTTCATTTAAAACTGTAGGCATTATCTTAGATCATGTGTGTGCATTTAATCTCTTAATGTTTATAATACAGTTTATAGTATATTTATTCACTATAATTATATTACTATTAAATTAAATTACTATTAAATAAAACTATTATTGCATTAAAATCACTGGAGTCTGTTGAAATGTGGTTTTACAGAAGAATGTTGAGAATACCATGGACTTCTAAGAAAAGTATTGAATACGTTCTGAAAGAGGCCAAAGCAAAAAGAGAGCTAATTTCCAATATTAGGAAGAAAAAGTCATCATTTTTTGGACTTTCAATGAGAAGAGAACAGCTGGAATATATTGTAACAACTAGGAAAATTGAGGACGAAGAGATAGAGGGAAACAAAGACAAAAGATGCAAGACAGCTTAAGAGACTGGCTAGGCAGAAGGTCAACAACAGAAATAACAAATAACTGCCGAGATAGAAAGCTGTGGAGAGACATGAACACCTACGCCAGCAGGCCCGGTACTTGATGATGATGATGGTTATTACATTAAAATTAAAGCTTACAATTTTCAATTAAACTAATATTCAATTAAATTACTGTTCGATAAAAATATTCCATTCAAATTCTATTTTAATAAATATCACTTGGATACGAACTTTTTTAATATTCCATTTGAATTGTCATTTATGAGCAATTATACAAGGCATTTCATTGAATATGATCTCAGGTTATTGATTGTTACAGACATAATGTACAAGCTAGGAAACTGTAATTGTAAAAGTGCACACACGGGGAAATGTCTAAAGCACAGCATCACAAAAATAATTTTGAAAACGATGGTTCCTTCCCGCAGGAACCCAAGCTCTCAACGTTAGAGAATGACTCAGTTAAAAGAGAAGCTAAATATTGCCAGTTGCAGCACCAAATTTCACTTTCAGTTGCCGGAGTGCACCTGGCATAGTGTATTAATACATTCCTTCAACGCGGATAACAAAAATGCTGTAGGAGGTCTAAAGATAATCACAGCCTTATTGTCTTCAAGTTACGTAAAGTGGTCTCCGAATTACACGGTGCCTACTGAATTTAACCTTTTGGTTCAGTCAGAGGTTGGCTGGCTTTCTAGAAGTGGAATAAATATATAATTCAAATGTTTTGTTATGTTCAGCATCACTGGACACCGAACGAACCCATAGGTGCTACGATTTTCCCCTCGAAATATAGAAAACCTCAGAGGAGACCACAAACCCGCGTGCCGGAACTCTGTAGCAAAGTCTGGAATCCATCGCTTTGGCTGATAACTTGGCTTATAATTTGACCAGGGCACCGGTCAATTTAAGCCTAATCTTACTATTTTAATTGCCAGGTGTTCATGTGCGAGTGTACACGGGACATTTTGTTTTTGTTGCCGTTATCCCTGAGTTAGACATCGAATCTCACTACCTGGAGACAAAAGGGGAGTTAAGCAACCAAGAAACCACAGATTCTGTTTTATTTATTATTTTACCAAGTATTTCAACTGCTGGGACTGAACCCGTGATCGACATCCTAGCTCTAAACCATATGGCCCCGAGACACGTATTATATAGCAAATAAATATCACAAATATACAATACAAGTAAACATAAAAAAGTAAAGTAGTTAAATACCCGCGTCACGCCAAGTGGCGTATAGGGAATATGGTGTTAGTGACTATAAATTGTACAGACCTTCGGCACATGATTTTTGGGGTAATGTGGTCGGTAATACGCCCGTGCCGCTTTACTATCCTTTAAAAAATCCGGTACCCATTAAAGGCTGGTGAATCTGGAAGTTGTCGGTTGGGATCGAACCCTACCTCTTATCCTTTGTAGTCCAGTTCACTAACCACTGAGCTGTCGCTGCTCCCTAGGTAAACATAAAAGCAGAATAAATATAAAATTTAAGTAGTTAGAAGTAGAATAAATATAAAATATATGTAGACAGAATTATAATAAATATAAAATAGAAGTAGATAGATGTAGAATAAATATAAAATATATGTAGACAGAATTATTTTTAAAAATCTAAAATATATGTAGACAGAATTATAAAAAAAAAATATAAAATATATGCAGACAGAATAAGAATAAATATAAAATATAAAGAGACATCAAAATATATGCTTGCAGTTTTGCGCCAATGGACAGTAGTACAGCACGATCTTCGCCGTTTCAGTTAAGAAAAGATGTAACACAAATTACTCTTAATAAAACTATTAAATTAAAACATTAAATTAAACTAAAATGAAATTGTATCATTTTTCAATTAATTAATTTCAGTGAAATTAATGTTCAATTTAAAAACAATATTCCCTTTAAATACTATTATAATAAATATCGCCTCGACATACAATTTGTTGTATTTAAAAAATGTGGACGCCCAGATTTTAAAAGAACAATTACATTATTCATCAATTACATTTCAGAAAATGAAAAACGTCTTGTGCAACAGGTCTATGTCAGTAGAAGTGAGAAAGAGAGTTCGTCTGTGCTATATAGAGCTAATTCTGGCCCATGGCAGCGAATTATGGACAGTAGACAAACAAATGAAAAGACGATTATAGGCCCTAGAGATGGGATTTCTCAGAAGAATGTTAAAAGTTCCTTAGACAGCTAAAAAGACCATTCAGAACATTCTCAAAGAGGCCAACACTAAAAGGGAGTTTCTAAAACATCAGAAAGAAACAATCAACATTTTCCTGGCACATCGTGAGAAGAGGAAAGTTGGAATACTTGGTTACAATTAGCAACATAAAATGAAAGAGAGATCGCGGACGATAAAGAGAGAAAATACTGGATCGCTTGGTGTCATGGCATGGAAAACAGTCAACAACAGAACTGATACGATGTACTGTGGACAGAAGATTGTGGAGGACATGACCGCCTGTGCCAAACGGTATTGCACATGGCGATTATGAGCTAACTCCTGCGTGTTACCGGAGCCTCGTTAAGAGGGAAGCAAAGAATAGTGACACTGTGACCTTCCAGGCATGTCGTAAGAGGCTACTAAGGAGAATGATCGATGGCTTGACAAGCTGTCATTGTAAAAAGTATTGTTATGGAAACAGAGCCATAGATTTTAGAAGCAGTAATCTCTGCAATATGTGCCATTTTGGCACGCGAGTTGTCTGTATTTGAGATTGTGGTTCTGCCCTATGTGCCGTCTTGGGCTCGAAAGGACAATAGATAGATTATGAGCTAAAAGCCCAAAGAGCTCTATGTATAGTGTCCTTGTTGGGAGCAGCCGGGCTATAATTCGGTATTGCGCGATGAACTGATGATGTGGTGGCTTGGTCGTTGGTGCGGTCGCTACTAGCAAGAAGGGTCCTATTTGAATTCCCACATGTGGCGACCCAAACGAACGTCGATGCTTAAAAAGTAATTAAAAATACGTACTAGAGTTTATTTTCTGAGAAAGTGATGCGGTGTGGCGTGGTACTGACAACATAACCCACAAAATATTATTTTAGTTATTACAAAAATGTTCCATATATTAAAAGGAACAAACCCTTGCACATACTTTCAAACTAATTAACCAGTTTGTCGATAACTCTGCATTGTATTTTTGAGTTCACCATAAAAGATTATGGGCCCTTACAGAGTGTTTGTAACAAACAATAACTCGGCGTCTTTAACAAGTGAAACACCGTAAACTTACTTAATAATATCACTATTGATACATTTATAGATTGCTTCCTAACTTTTGATTGAATTATGTTTTAATATTTAATAATTGATTGCGAATCTGAGTACGAGAAAATACATGTATACAAACTAGTGTTGTAGTTGATTACATTTTGTGTATGCAACAATCAGAAGAATATAATTGCATGAATATATGTTTTGATATATTTCAATGACTTGCATTTGTGTAAATTGTCACTGAAGTGTCAGTAGCCTTTGATTCACCAATTTTATCGTTGAAATTGAAATGAGATTTTGAAATATACACAGAAAATACAATGAGCAATTTAAAAAAGAAAAAAGAAGAAAGAAGGTGTTGAGGAAAAGATAAAAAGAGAATTGCAAAGAGGATACATTTAACATACATTAACGGAGGTGAAAAATGTAAAATAATAATATAAAAATATAAGAAGAAGAAAACAACATAAATAAAGATGAAGGAGGAAATAGTGATGAATAAAATCAAGAAGAGGAAACAATTTTTTTCAAAGTAAATAAAAAAAACCGAAAGTCAAAAGAAATTTATAGGAAATAGCTTGTTCAAAATTGTTGACAGATTGTGTTCCATTATAGCATCACTTGATTTCACTTGATATATTATTTTAAAGACCGATGTTGTATTTGAATTAGAGATATCACATTTTATTTAGACTAATTGCTATATTAAATAAGTTGTATTTATTTGAATCAATTTATATTGAAATAAAGTTTATTGGTTGAAAGATAAAAGCAAATGTGCAACCTTTATTGGCATGAATGCGTTGTAAACCGTTTCTACAATCTTGGGGGAATTATTCAAAATAGAAATTAATCAAATTCTTCTTCCTCTCCTCCTCCTCCTCCTCCTCCTCCTTCTTCTTCTTCTTCTTCTTCTGACCTTCCTCATTTCCTTTCAAGGTCGAGGGGAGATATAAGTTGGGGACTTTTGCTCTTCTGTTTGCCTCTGCTGTTGTATGCTTCCTAGTATTTCTAATATTACGTCAATCCATCTTTTTCGTGGTCGGCCCTTGAGTCTGGTGTTCTTGCAATGTTTCTCGTTGGGCTTGTTTGTGTTGTGTTTTCATCTTTCTGCCTTGTCACGTGACTAAATCATTTTATATGTTGTTTTATTATATATTTTATGACGGGGTTATTCCTAGATATTTCCTCATTTCTGATCTTATCTCTCATGTTGTTTCCTGTCATTCGTCTAACACATTTCATCTCAGTAGATGTTATTTTACTTATTGTTTTTGCTTCTAGGGTCCAGTACTGGCATTGGTAGAAAAACGTTGCGATGAAGATTAATCAAATTCAACATCAAAAATTTATAAGCTGTAAAGATTAACATATGAATAAATGGGAAAGACACCAAATAATTAAACTGTATTATGAGCTAAGTAAGATAATAACTCTGCTCCAGTTGATTGTTCGACAGCCACATTAATAGTTTAATGTCAATAACGAAGCAAATTTGGTCGCAGTGATATTACCAGTTTAATATTTTGTCGAAGTAAACTATGAGATCACATACATTCTATTACCCTTACATTATAAGTCAATGAGAATGACAATTGTATTGCCCTCACTTTACAGCTCAGTGAGTTTCACAAAGTGAAACAACAACTCTGCCTTGTGGGTGAGCCTTATTAGTCAAAGGCTAGCGGAGCCAACCGTAAACAAACCGACGGAATGCAACAGAAAAATATCGTAGTAAATTCATTGCATAGCCATGGAATGCCACAATTACAGAAGAATGTTGAGAATACTATGAACAGCTAAGAAGAGTAATTAAAACATTCTGAAAGAGCCAAAGCAAAAAGAGAGCTAATTTCCAATATTTGGAAGAAACAATCATCATTTTTTTGGCCATGCAATTAGAAGGAAATAGTTATAATATAGTGAACAACTGAAAAAATTAAGGGACAAAGAGATAGAGGGAAGAAAAGAGAAAAGATATCAGACAGATTAAGAGAATTGCTTGGCAGAAGGTCAACAACAAAAATGATAAATAACTGTCGAGGTCGAAAGCTGTGGAGGGACATGATCACCCACGCCAGCAGGCTTGGTACTTGATGACGGTGAGTTTCACAATTTTATTACCCTCATGTTATAACTCAGTGAGTTTCACAATTTTATTACCCTCCCCTCATATTATAACTCAGTGAGTTTCGCATTTTATTATCCTCATGTTATAACTGAGTGATATTTGCTTTGTTCATGCTAGATCTTCCAATTATTCAAAAATGAGTTCTTCAAAACAACATTTGGTATTTCTCTTATCTTCTTATTCTCATTGAGCAAAGACCAATGAATCAGTCAGTTGTCTAAACGTCTTGGTGGACAACTAAGCTTTGTGTGCCGTCAATTTCAGCAAGCTCAGAGTCTTATCCAATGGCGTTAACTGTTTATTTCCTTTACTATTCCACAATTGTCCATAGTCTGAAGAAATAGCTGAAGAAATAGCTGCAGAAATAACTGAAGAAATAGCTGAAGAATTAGATGCAGAAATAGTTGAATAAATAGATGCAGAAATAACTGAAGAAATAGATGCAGAAATAGTTGAAGAAATAGATGCAGAAATAAGTGAAAAAAATAGATGCAGAAATAGTTGAAGAAATAGCTAAAGAAATAGCTGAAGAAATAGTTCTAGAAATAGCTGAAGAAATAGCTGAAGAAATAGCTGCAGAAATATCTGAAGAAATAGCTGAAGAAATAGCTGAAGAAATAGCTGCAGAAATATCTGAAGAAATAGCTGAAAAAATAGATGCAGAAATAGTTCAAGAAATAGATGCAGAAATAACTGAAGAAATAGATGCAGAAATAGTTGAAGAAATAGCTAAAAAATAGCTGCAGAGATAGATAAAGAAATTGCTGAAAAAATAGCTTCAAAAATAACTGAAGAAATAGCTGCAGAAATAATTGAAGAAATAGCTGCACAAATAGCTGAAGAAATATCTGAAAAAATAGCTGCAGAAATAGCTAAAGAAAAAGCTAAAGAAATAACTGAAGAAATAGCTGCAGAAATAGCTGCAGAAATAGCTGAAGAAATAGCTGCAGAAATAGCTAAAGAAATAGCTAAAGAAATAGCTGCAGAAATAACTGAAGAAAAAGCAGCAGAAATAACTGAAGAAATAGCTGAAGAAATAACTGATGAAATAGCTTCAGAAATAACTGAAGAAATAGCTGCAGAAATAACTGAAGAAATAGCTGCAGAAATAACTGAAGAAATAGCTGCAGAAATAGATGAAGAAATAGCTAAAGAAATAGCTGCAGAAATAGCTGCAGAAATAACTGAAGAAATAGCTACAGAAATAGCTGCAGAAATAACTGAAGAAATAGCTGAAAAAATAGCTGCAGAAATAGCTGCAGAAATAATTTAAGAAAAAGCTGCAGAAATAGCTGCAGAGAGATAGCTGCAGAAATAACTAAAGAAATAGCTGCAGAAATAGCTGCAGAAATAGCTGAAAAAATAGCTTCAGAAATAGCTGCAAAAATAGCTGAAGAAATAGCTAAAGAAATAGCTAAAGAAATAGCTAAAGAAATAACTGAAGAAATAGCTGCAGAAATAGCTGAAAAAATAGCTGCAGAAATAGCTGCAGAAATAACTGAAGATATAGCTGCAGAAATAACTGAAGAAATAGCTACAGAAATAGTTGCAGAAATAACTGAAGAAATAGCTGCAGAAATTGCTGAAGAAATTGCTAAAGAAATAGCTGCAGAAATAACTGAAGAAATAGCTGCAGAAATAGCTGCAGCCCGCAGGTTTTGAAAACACTCTCTAAGGCTCCAACTCAAAAGCAGACAGATTCATAGACAAAGAGAAAACAGGGCGAAAGCAAAGAAAAATTAACATTCCTTGGGGCGCTGAAAAATCTATAATCAGCTATGACTGACGGAGTCTATTGCTACATAGCATGTCTCACTTCAGTGTCTACTATATAACAATTACTTCTAAACTTCCAGATATCTTTTGAGCGAAGCAAATGAATAGAAGTAGCAGAGGCTTTATTAAAAGAATGGCTCTAGCAATGAAAAGACTACGACGTTACAGCCTAGGACACGGCCTTCATCGGGAGCCAGAACAGAAAACAGGGAGAAAGAACAAGAGACAGACACACAAATAAAACTACGTATTTTAGTGAAATATTATATAATAAAAAATGAGTTAAAACAAGACTATTTCACCTATGAAAAGGCTTCCAGCCAAACACTTCGACATGGGGACTGGTTGGTCTCGAGGCAAGACGCCGGCCTCGAGACAGAGAGGTTGTGGGTTCAAATTCCGGCTACATCGGTTGGGATTTTTATTTATGATTTCTCTCTGCTGCAAGAGTCTGCCCTGGTCTCAGTAGCGAGGCCCGGCTTGAATCGTCATGTACTCATCGACGGAAAATTATTCACCATCAGAGGTCAAAGCTGGCGAACGAAAAAAAAAACAAACTTTAACATCAGATTCAGATAGGTCTCGATGTGAAATCACTCTAGAGGCCAAGGCGCCTGATCGCAAACGCTACAGTTCCAAGCGAATCGTAACTAGTGGCTTGCTCCTGGATCAATCAGAACCACCCAGACCCTACTCCACCTCCTCTTGGTGCGCCTATTTAAAAAAAAGTCCAGGTCATCTAGTCTAGCCCCCATCAAGGCCAGCTCCTTGTCGTGGGGATGGGGCTTAACAGTCACCAGGGACTGAAAACCAAGACTGGCCAGGCCTTCCTACACCCGTGCAAGACCACAGTCTGCTCTAGCAATTTTAAGTGCTGAAGTCGGAGGCAACCAGCCAAAAGGCGCACTACAAAAATCAGGATGCCACGCACTCACGCCAATGGGAAGCATGCCTATAACTGCAAATCGATATGGCACTCGCCCTGTGATGGACACTCAGGCAGGTGCAGCGCCGGGCCCTCAGCCTCGAAAGGGCCCAACCTATATTACTGGATGTCCTTCTCAATCGCTCTGTGGAGTCAGGGGGCGAGAGAATAGAGTTACTGGCCAACCCAAAATAAGACCACTCAAAATAATGCACTGGAATGCTGAAGGCATCAACAGCAAAAGAGATGGGTACAGTAAAAAGATAGAATTAGAAAATATCCTGCATGAAGAACAAGTAAGCATATGCTGTTTGCAGGAAACCCATCTAAACAACGACATAGCCTGAAGATTAGGGGATACCAGTGCTACCGATCTGACAGGAAAAACAGACAAAAGGGCGGAATACTGACTCTTGTAAGGAACAACATTAATGCATGTCAGATTGAAGTGTATATGGATGGGGCGGAATATCAAATACTGCACCTCAGGACAGGAAATACAGACTTCCATCTACTTAACTATTACTGTCCGAGTGACCGCCCACTAGCACTAGACACAATTACATTAAAAGAAAGAATAATTGTATGTGGAGACTTTAACAGCCATTCACAGAGCTGGGGCTATGAAGATATGGACAAGAGAGGTGAAGAACTTGAAAATTGGCAGGATGACAATGGGCTTATACTATTAAACCAGGCAACAGATCCACCAACATTCTATTCCAGATCATGGCATACCACATCTACACCAGACCTTGCTTTCCATTCACCAGACCTGGATTGGAATATCACACGTATTGTGGGAAACAACTTGGAGGCAGCGACCACCGACCTGTCTTTTTAGTGGTGCAAAATGAGGCCGTCAGGGAGAGCAGCACTCTCTCCAGATGGAATTACAAAAAGGCAGACTGGAAAATGTATCAACATTACACCAGTGTACTGACTAAAGATCTAAATACAGACAGAGACATCAACAAAATAGTTGATGAATTCAGTAGACTAATAATACAAGCTGCCAGTGAAACAATACCAGAGGGGCACGGAAACACTACAAACCATACTGGAATAGTGAACTAGAGCAACTGCACAATGACATGGAAACATCTCGAAAACAAGCAGAAAATAACCCCTGCCAGGAACACCACAATAACTATCAGCATGCTAAAGCCAAATTTCAATGGGCTAAACTACAAGCCAGACGGAGAAGTTGGAAAGAGAAAACAGAGTACATGAATCTAGAACGAGACACAAGAAAAGTGTGGAAGCTTGTAAAACAGCTGAATGATGAGGGTACAGAAGGGAACACAAAAATTACACTGAAGAAGGATGGAAACATTCTAACAGGTAAACATGCAGCAAATCACTTTGCAGACTCCTTTGCAAATGACAACAATATTGAAATTAGCCTAGAGAAACGTCAAGAGACCCGTCTAAAACAACAAAATGCAAGACAAGAAGAGACTGCACATGAAGTCATGGAAATACCCATTACACAAAGAGAGCTAGAGCTGGCAATATCCAAATTAAAAATGAAAAAGTCACCAGGTAGTGATGGAGTGTCTAATGAAATGATTAAGAACTTGGGAACTGCAGCTAAAGCAAAACTACTGCAGATCTACAACATTTGCTGGATCACAGGTAAAGTGCCACAGGCATGGAGAGAAGCAATTATGATACCATTACTAAAGCCAGGAAAAGATGGTTCAATGACATCCAGCTATAGACCAATCAGCCTTACAAGCTGTTTGTGTAAAACAATGGAACGTATAATCAATCTCAGACTGCAGTGGTACCTGGAAAGTGAAAATCTCCTTGTCCCACAACAAGCAGGCTTTAGACAGTGTTACTCTACCGAAGATCAGGCAACCTATCTTTCCAGGAAATTGAGGATGCGTTT